>CM038792.1:15607700-16207700 GCA_021764765.1 Vicia sativa
ATTCACCAAATATGGTATCTTGATGACAAAGCTACATCGATTCTTTGTAGAAGTTTCACTCTCGGGGTTTTCTCGTCCATTGCACTTGCGAGATCTTGAATTTCATTGGAGGATGGCGTGAGGGCACCAGGTGTGAGATACACGATAATGGAAGAAAAAATCCATAAGAGGAGCATCGTCGGTCGAGGGCGAACTCGTGGAAAGGAGTGGTCAGGGATGAACTTGTAGGAAAAAGAAGAGACGTCGAGACGAGAGCGAGGCCAGCGTGAAATAACAAGACAAATATGTGAAAAGCAGACTATTGATAAGGAAAAGAGAGCGTGGTGTAGGCAGAACTTGCGGAAAAGAACATCGTGAGAAGATGAACTTTAGGGAAAAGCGTCTAGTTAAGGCGAACTTGCGGAAAAGAACATCTGAGAAGATGAACTTCTGCAAAGGAAGAGAGCGTCTGGTTAAGGCGAGACTTGCGAGGAAGGACATCAGTGCTGAAGATGAACTTGCAAAGGGAAGAAGAGCGTCAGTTAAAGGCGAACTTGCGGGGAAGGACATACATGTGAAGATGAACTGCAAAGGGAAGAGCGTCAGGTTAAGAACTTGCGGGAAGGACATCTGCGGGAAGATGAACTTGCAAGGGAAGAGAGCGTCTGCGAGGCGAACTCGAGACGAACTTTACCAGATGATGACATCGAAGAAGTGTGCGAGAACTATAATATCCCTCAGGCCAAAGGCGGGGTATAATTCTTCAAAATATCAACATTTGGATTACCACACACCAAGTATGGATACCAGGCGTCTGGAAAGGTAGTGCGAAAACGGGTAAGATAACCGGCGATTTTGCACGAAATGGGCGTCACGACTCATTGCGAAAAAGACGAGGTCAAAACTGGAGTCAGAAGAGCAAATCAAGCGGCAAATTTCTAAAGACCCGATCTGAAGACCATTTACATTTGAAAGGACTCGAAAAAGGTGGACCTACGAAGAGTATTCTTCGAGATGTAGAATTTCAATCAAGCAAATGTCAGGCATACTTAGCTACCCGTCGCCACTTTCGAACCACGAGGTGAAACATAGATAATCAACATGCCCTGTGTCTCAAGAAAGGATTAGTGACCTTGACAAAGTTGTCCCGATTTTAATGAGCCACGAAGGATATACCATTTTAATGCTGATTAAGATGGTTCTGAAGGCCGTTCAATATTTTTGAACAACACACCCCTTGGGATGATCAAGGTATTCATCGATGCTCATTATGCAAGCTCTTTGGATGTTTGAGCACTGTTCATATGCAAGAATGTTTTATCCTAAAAATGATAATTCGCAAATCCTATGCTTGTCTTGAAGCAGATTTTGAAAAGATGTCGAAACATCGCGTTTTTGTAAGAAAAGATAACAAAAATGTGATACCAACTCAAAGGTGTTAGCAAACCTCTAGGAGTCGGGATACCGGCGTTCTCATCACGACTTAGCTTTCAAATTAACCACCTTGATTAGGACTTTTAAGGGTTATAGCGTGGCACGATTCACGGTTTTTAGAAGAAAGATTTTAGGCTCAAAATATTTGGTGCCCACCGCTTCATATTCTCAGAACCTATGTTCGATTAACTAGATCTGACAATCATCTCACAAGAGAAATTGAAAGTTGAGAAACCATTACGGTTTCTTGATCGACAACTTTGGCTTTATTGGGGCGGGGCTTCTGGACACGATAGCCACTCACCACTTGCGGTGCGATCAGCGACTTGGTTCTTTATTGAGGATGTTCTTGGATTATCCACCGCCTTTCTGACTTGTGATTTGCTTTTAACATTTCCCCTTTTATTTTGCCTAAGCGACTTATTTCAGAAGTTCGACTTAATGGGCTTTTCTTTGTTTTTGCTTCTTTTTGTTTTTTTGAACGATCGTTGATCTTCCCTTGTCTTTGATTTGCTAGATGTGATTGTGGCGATCCAAGTCCTCTTGAGATAAGGAGTTCCGTTGGGTATTGTCCTTCCATGATGCACATTGTTGTCAATTGAAACTTGGCTTCTGATTTCTCGACCTTTGAAGGATAGCCATTGTTGTATCCTTTGATGTATACTCTCGGTGAGTTTGATACTCATCGATTAGCGAACACTACCACCCGGGTTTAAAATGAGGGTTTTCTCACAGAGCAGAAAAACTCCTACTTGAGGCTCGAGGGGTTAGGGTCCAACTCCACTTATATCTCTCGGTGTTTGGGGATTTGAAACAAAGGCACATACATCGTCGGTGAGGTTTTATTTGAAGCAATCTGGTTTGAAATTCTTGGTATATTTTAGGTCATCCTCCCTACGGAGGTTTTGCTTTATTAACGAAGTTGAATATCAAAAGCATTTGAAAACAATTAAAGTGTATACAAATAGATTAGTTCAAGACAGACATATTGATGCATTATGATAATCATTCGGAAGATGAAAATGTTACGCATCTGCATGTACTAAACAAGCAAGAAAGATTACAAATGGGAATGCAAATGAATCTTGAAATTGCGTTGAGGAGACTTGACTTGTTGCTTTTGATGATGCATTTTGAAGTCTTGACATTTCTTTGAGCTAGCGGGAGGACCCGAACATGACCATCGGTGTAGGCTGTAGCTTTTGCCTCAATCGGTCTGTACCTTGCACTTGAATGGCAATCTTCAATACTATGCCCCAGGTTCGAATGAAACTCACTAAGCATAATGGGTTTCAGGGGTTTATCCAAGGGGGGGAGCAAATCGAGGCTTAGGAACAACTAGCAAGATCATTCAAGCAGGACAAACAAATGCATAGCTCATAGGAATAACATCAAACTCTAGGACCCTTCTCTTGTTGTCTTTGATTCTGGACTTGATGGCAGGTGGGCGGGGAGTGATCGATTATCCCTCTTGATGCACTGAAACTACTGTTTTGAGGTATAGCGGGGCATAGCAGTCGTATCGACACTTGGGCAAAATTGACATATATCAAGCTGTACCCAAAATTTGCCCTCAAATTCTCAAAGATTTCATACATCCATGCTCGAGGTTCCTCGAGAGTTGATCGGACAAACTCTCCTGATGATCAACAAACTAGGGTTTAGTATCTCTCAAGAAAGATGGTTCCAACATCTCAATGGTATTCATGCCTCCTCATATGCTTCAAAGATTCTCCATGTCAAGTATCAAGCCTCGCGAGTCAAGTTTCCTCGGATAATTGTTCGGATGGTTGAAAATCGGTGTATTGGACAAAAAGTCAGCGTGGTCAACATCTGGTCAAAACTTGATTTTTGGTCAACATCCTCATTTTGATTACATTCATCATTTGATCAAGGGTTGATCATGATTCATCAAGAAAACTCAAGATTTGCTCGAAAAGTCAAACTTTCTAAATTAGGGTTTCTAGATGAAAAGTGCTGAACTTTATTTGTCATAACTTTCTCATACTTTCTCGGAAATTTACCACCTGTTTTGAAGGAAATTCAATTCTCTACAACTTCATGTCTCACAAGAATGTCAAAATGCTTCATTTGAGAGGTATAGCTCAAAACATTACTGAGTCATTTTTAAAGTCAACAAAAGTCAACTTTTTGTTTGAAGATATTTTGAGCATGGTAACTCAATTGAGATGAGACCAAAGACATTGGTTAGAGGACTCTTAGAGCTTTGCAAAAGTCCAAGAACACTCAAAAATGTGGAAAATTGAGCAAGTTACATTACAAGTTGGGCAATTTTGGAAGAATGCACAAAGAGATACTTCAAAAATCAAATCTTTTGCAAATGGGCCTACTTTTTCTTCATCTAACTTGTTCCTCAAGCAATTAGGGTTAAAGCCCAATGCCACGAATTTTGATTTATTTTTCTATTTAATTTGTAATTTATTTATTTAAATACAAATTAAATCTTAAAATAAATTATAAAATCAAAATTAATTGAAGATTGATTTTTATTGCTTTCTTGTGATCAATCAACCCATAAATGCCATAATTTCGAAATTGGATCAAATTTGGCAAGATTGGATTGAAATTGGACAAAATTTGAAAATTTGATTTCATGAGAATATAAAAATTTGATTTCCATTGAATGTTGATCAATTCTTTCCAAAAACCATTCCAAATCCATCGGTATAAATATATAATGCATACCTATCAAGGAAAAAAGAAAAATTGCTCTACAAACCCTATTCCAAAGCTCAAAAACCGAATTTTAAGCAAGTACAAACCTATTTCCGACGTTTTCAATCGTTTTGAGGTGTCAACATTTATTGACATCTCACAAGTCGATCCGAGACCCTACGTTGCACAAATCCATTGAGAATCAAAATCGGTGTTTGGTTTGTTCTTGAAAATCTGGAATCGATTTCTCATATTCATGCATTATTAACTCTTTGATTGTTTATACGTGTTTAGAATCAAGCTTTGCAAGCTTTACGCGGCAAACCATTGGATTTTATGGCCAAGTTCGTGTTTCACCATAACTAGGGTTTCTGTGCGTTTAGGGTTTCCAAAATAGGAAAAATTGGACCTCGAGACTAGTACCATTGCACGGAATGATGGTTCCAGACCATGGCTTTAGAATGTATTTATATTATGTGTGTTGCATTTTTATATTGCGAGGACCAGCGTCGAGAAAGGCCGGCAGCTGGTTTTGAAAAATTCAAAGGTTGAAGGCAATGGATGGCCTGAAGGAGGAAGCGAGGCGGCATTTGACATCGTCCATTCAATTCAGTCATGCAACCACCCTTGACTCGGTTAGTCAACATGTAGTTTTCAGGTTTGAAAGGATGTCTCCGATTCGATTCTGGTTGGACAATCCCTTTTTACACTTTCAAAACTCTATTTTCATATTTTTTCATATTATTTAATTTTGCATTCAATTTTAATTGTTTTCATATTTTATTTACGCATTAAAAATTACAAAAACATTTTTTCTTTTTACATTATTTTCATAAAACCTTTATTTAATTTAATAAATTAAAAAATATATATTTTGCATGCATATTTATTTTATTTTATTTTAGCATTTAAATCATTATAAATTGCATTTAATTATTAAATCTTTCAAAAAATCCCAAAATTATTTTAATTTATTTATCTTATTTCCAGCATGCATTAATTTTTCCATATTAAAAATTGCATTTTCTAACATTTTCTCTTATTTGATTTCATCATATCTTCCGAATTTCTTATTCTTTCACGAGTTACTCCGATTGGACGTTTTCTTTTATCATTTTATTTTTCCAATAATGTAGCTGTATGGGATGTAATAGTTTAATTTAGGATTTTATTTTCCGCATTTTAAATTATGTATACGCCCAAAGCCATGTAATAGCGTAGTTTTATTTTTACTTTCCGCACCTTTATCAATTGCTAGTAATTAGGCGTGTATGGCAAGATAATAATTGGACATAGCTCACTAATCTTCAAGATAATATATTACAATCAACACTTCTTTCACACACGCACCCTTAGGGTAATTCTCTCTCGATGCCTTTAGATTCAAAATGGTCATGTCCTCGAGCGTAGAGTATTCTAGCAGTGCCTTCCAAACAAATCATCATAGTCCCTTGATACAAAGATCATAAGACCCGATGTCGCCTCCGAATACATGATCTTGACCCTCGATTGTTGCCTCACGAAAATGATGATAGTCCCTTGAATGTGCTGGGATCTTCCTACAAAGTTGCCTTCTATGACGTCCAATGTCCCTCCAGATGTCCGCTTACATCCAGCGATGGAGCTACCTACTAACTAATGGTATATTGCTATCTAAAGGAATGTAGAAGTACAACAAAGCGACCAATTCACAGTGGGTAAATAAGTCTTTTAGTTGCTTGCTCTATCAAATGCTTTTCACACACACACTTTTCAAAGTTCAAATTCTTTCAAACAAAAACATTTCGAACACTTTGTATACACTCCTACATGAGTCATTACAAAGTCAAAGCGAAATGCCTTTTTCAAAACATCTTTGTCAAACACAGGAAAGCAATTTTAAAAGTGATCTAGAGCAACTAAGAGCCGTAGATAACTACGGATGGAAAGGGGTGCTAATACCTTCCTTTTCATAACCATTCTCCCAGACTCGAATCTACAGGTCTTTTACATTACTTTTACCTTCCCTTAATTGGATAAAATAAAAGTCGGTGGCGACTCTTGCTATCACATTTGGATACAAAAATCCTACAAAGTCGAGTTCAAGTATCCGCAGGCTGGCGACTCTTGAGGAATCACCCAAGAGAGATTGCCTTAGGGTTTCTAGATAACCTTTATTGCTTTTGTTTGACTTGTATGCTTTATCTTTAAGGGTTGCTTGGGTATTATATTGTTGGGGATCCTACACGGATCAGGGTTTCCTTTTAGGTAAGTGGCATTAGATCATCGGCGACCGTTAGGCGTATAACTACGCGGTCAACATGATGGCTACGTTAGCGTGACACTTTGGTTGTCCGATACTCTTCATTCCCAAGTTGAAGAAAGTATTTGGCTTACGTGGTGTCATCGGCAACTAAACTTTTAGAACCTTAATTGACCCGTCTTGGCCATTAGGTAGTGGATAGCGGCGGCTTTGGTGTAGACCGAGGTTGGTTGATACTCGATGCTCGCTCATTGAGATCGGACTTTGGGACATTTGATCGACCACTTGGCGTCGTATTGAAATAAGCGCCTACGAAAGATCGTGATATGAGATTCCTAGAACCGGTTACTATTATAGGGCGAGGATGAACCAACTCGAACTTTTGGTGGGGTAATCACCTATACCTCATGCAAGCCTTAACCCTAGCTCATTGTGTGAATTGTTTGTGTGTGCTAAACATGACATCATGACATCATTCGCATTGCATATCATTTCTAACTATTTCAAGGACCTGAGGTTTATCTTTGCTTTCTGTTTTGTAGGGATTATGAACTAGAAAGACTATCAAGATCAACTTCATGGGTATCCCTTCTCGACTCAAAGAATTGGTTTGAAATTCCGACCATGCTCGATTCATCAAAAGACATGGTTATCTACTTGATTTGGTTATCTCGGGTTTGAAGAAGATGATGCATGTCTATTCAGTTCTTTGATCGAAACACCATTGCTTTACATTTCAGATTATCGGTTGGTTCCACAGAAGTTCTCAGCTACTTGGGTACCTATTCTTGACCAAATGCCATTCACCGGTTTGGAAAAGGTTCCTAAGTTCGAAGACATCTTGTCGCCTTACATCTTAAGCTGGACATTGAAGATTGGGAAACTAGAAGTGGAGTTAAGGTTTACTTTCAAGTTCTTAATCGAAAGCAGGAATTCCTCAAAGTTATGAGTTTCCATGCATTTGAAAACATTGTGGCCTTGCTAATTTATGGTTTGGTTCTATTTCCTAACCGGATCAATTCATAGATATCAATGCCATCAAGTTGTTCCTTACCCGATCGATTGCCTACTTTACTTGGAGATACACATTCTCTCCTACCGTCACTACTAAGCGACAAGGAACTCTCATGTGTTGTTGTCCCGTTACTTTCAAGGTGGTTTATTTAGCTTTTCCTCCATCAATTTGAAGAATGAACAAAGGTTGAGATGGTCTCGATTGATGTCACTCTCTCATTCGATATCCGTTGGAATCTTTTCTCTCGAAAGGATTTCACATTCATTGAGCGTTGTGGAGAATTCCCTAATGTATACTTGGTATAAGGGTATTACTTACAACCCTTCTCTAGCTCTCGTCAGTTTGGTTTTGCTCGAGATGGTCCACATGATATGCTTCTCCAAGATGTTGTGTTCGATTACAATCACGATCTCAATTGCAAGCGAAGGTTTATACATCTTGGGGCATGGTAAAGAAGGCCGATACTAAGACTTTGGGGCACCGAACTCCATTCCTTGAACCTTACCTCAAATGGGTGCGAGCTCGGCTCAAAACCTCGTGATGCCATTCACTTTGTTTTACGATAATTATGGAACTGTTGCTATAGGTGGCGTACCTATCTTATTCTCCATCGACATGCCTCACGATTTTGAAGACTTGAAGAAATCTGGATTCAACTAGAAGAAAGGATACCTTTGAAGCTCGAGTGTGCTAGAGTGAGAAAGTTCTAGAGTTGACCAAGCTACTTCACGAGGCGAAACATCAGCTTACATCGGCACCAAGAGGAGCGCCCATGGGAGACTTAGAGCTTTAGGATGTTTATGTTTTCTTTTATTGTTTGAACTATCTCTTGTACTTAAAAGAAAAAAAGATAATAATGAGAAGTACTAATAAATGTTTGTTCATTGCTTGTTTAACAAATTTAAATCTCTTAGGTCCTTGAAAACATTGCATTGCATTCGCATAAACATCGCATAGCATATCATAACATTGCATCAGTACATTGGAGATTGGTTTTCTCATTGCTGCTATTTATTTTAGCGAAATGGCTCAGAAGATCTCCAGCTCTGAATGCTCGGTTCAATGATGTTCACCAACTTGGTCAAGGCCAAGAAGATTTGAAAAGCTCATAACTGAAGAAGAAGGTTGTTGGTCTCCTCGACATGGTGAGCGTTTCAAAGGGGTCCTAAGGTGTCCCGTATGAGCTCTCCAGGAAGTGTCCATGGGGGAGTACAGGGGTGATGAAGGTGAGCAGCGTGAGCCAAAGAAGGAGAGAGGATCATTGATTATGGACAACACGATAGAAGATGACAAGTACAAGCGACTTGAAGACCGTCGAATCTTGTGGAAAACTTGAAAATGTCAATTTGAATTTTGATGATCAGGTCTTGTTCAGTGTTGTGATTCCTCCAAGTTCAAAGTTCTACTTTTGCTAAGTATGATGGCATGTCTTGCCCAAAATGCATTTGAAGTCCTATGTCGAAAGATCAATCCCCTGATGACGGGGAAGTTGTGGATGCCTTATTTCAAGAGAGTTTGTCGGAACCAGTTGGAATGGTACTATCGACTAGAGAATGGCCGTATCCGTACTTGGGTGATTTGGCGATGCTTTCTCTGATGTAGAGTACAATCTTTGAATTGACACCTGCATACAACTACAAAGCATGTCATGGGTGTGACGAAGTTCAAGGAGTATGCTCGGGTGGAGATCTAGCGAGTTGACACCCTTGTCCAATAGGGAGTTGGTTGATATATTTATGGGAACAGCAGGCCATTCTTCAATCATCGATTGGAAATTCTTCATCGGATTCACAGACGTGTTGATTAACGTGTTGAGAATTTGTATATCGAGTGGAAAGATTCAAGTAGAACATCTTGAATCTTTGAAGAGATCGGTGCTGAAAAGCTAATAATCTTGTGTATGGTCGGGAAAAGCCGAGCCAAGGCCGGCCTCAATCGAGAGCGGTTGTGATCTCGATCCTCCATCGGCCTGACCTCGGTGAGACAAGCCAGCGTGGAGCCAGCGAAGGCAGTTCTGAAGATCAACATGCCTTTGTGCGCCGCAACACATGTTGAAAGCGGTGATTACCTTGAGGATCCTCCTCGAATGTCAACACTTCCTCTCCGAAGTACAATCCTAATGCTAGGTGTGCTTACCGTTCAATAGCCAGGGCGCGACAAATGATTGTTGGGCTCACGAAGAACAAAATTCAAGATATGATTGAAGCTAAGCGGTTGAGTTTGATCCTCTGTTGAGACTCCGAATGTGATCAGCGCTATGCCTAGACAAGAGTTCCAATCTTTGTTGGTGGCGATACTTATGTTTTCAACATAGATGACTTGACCATTCCTCGATGGTATCGAGAAGAATTTGCAATGCCGGTGTCATCCGGGATGCCAGGAGGATTGTCGTTGGTGCCCATCCTTTGATGGGTGCTTGGTTGAAGGCGTGTTCGGTGTATGATGGATAACGTGAGATACTATTTACGAACCACATGTGCGGAAAATTTGTGAAGAAATGTAAGTTAGAATGAACAATCGAAACTGTGCTATCATCAATGGGATACCTTGGAGAGCAGTGTGGAAAATATGATTACATGGTGAAGTACAGCATCACGATAGTTACAAGATTCCTATTGAAGATGTTAAAGGCGACGGATGGGGTGGCGATTTCCCGAGGAACTATCTTGATTAACGATAAAATTTCCTCTTGATCCACGTGCCTAGAGTGGCACCTCTCATTATTACTTCTCAAGACCGGTTCCATATTCCTCGACAAGGCTATCCCTTGGAATTATGGGTGATGTTTTACTATCATGGCGTCAAACAAGATCCTCGACCATTGAAGATCTTCTTTGCTGAAGTTTCTATTCACGACATAGACAACATCACGGATCGATGGGTGACGAGCAGGGAAGGTATTCTCTCGATCTCTCCTCCAAAGACAACTGCGACTCCACTGCATTCCATTCTCGATCAATATCCCGCTAGAGGAAAGAACCGGTGACTCACCACCGCTCAGAAGTACCAAAGGAAGTTCTGAAGACACCTCCAAACGAAATGGAGGAAATTCGAAGATCATCGAAGAGTGACTACAATGTTGTGGAGCAGATTGGACGAGACTCAATCCAAGATCTCCATGCTTGCTCTGCTCTTGTGCTCGAGGCTCATACTAATGCTTGGTGAGTTTCGAAGAATGCTCATGTACCCATAAGACACTACCACAAACCAGTTCGAAGTTTGTATTGCTTTGGTACGCCAACAACGGCCTAGGCTTCTCGATCTTGATTTGACTCCGGAAAGAAACATAAAAGCCTTGCACATCTCTGTTGAATGCAAGGGCACTACATCTCATGTTTTGGTTGATCTGGCTATTTGAATATCCTTGAAATGCTTTTGATCGACTTGATGTCGAAGGGTTGGTTACGAGACCGGTGACATTATTGTGAGAGCTTTTGATGGTTTAAAGCGCCGATGCTTGGAGAGCTCACTGCTGTTAAAGTCGGTTCGGACTTTTGATTCTACTTTCTTTGTCATGGACATCCGTCCGCCTATTCTTGCTTACTTGGCGCCCTTGGATACATGGGGAAGCGGTGACCTCTACCTTACGCCAGTTGAAGTACCGGTGAAAGGGAAGGTTGTTCACGATGTGTGGTGAAGAAGAATAGTCGATCATCTAGTCATTCCGTATCTCGAGATGGAAGGAGAATTCTTGAGACTCCTGTCAAGCTTTTGAAACAATTCCCGAGTCATACTGTTGACTCTCGTCATCCCAGAGATGCTAAAGTTCCGCCTAGGATGGCCTCGTTGAAGATGCTCGACTCTTTGTTGAACAAGGAGGTAGTGCTATTTGAGGCGACTCCTCATCTTCCTTTCAAATCGACAAAGGCGGTTTAGGCTTCACCATCGAGTCGGAAGATGATGCGCAGCGAGCGTCTTGGCCAACTTCCTTTCGCATCGGACGGTGGAATCCATGCTATGAAGGCGGCGACAACGGCTTGACATCGACAAGTGGATCTTGACTCGGATCATGGGCTCGTGATTGGAAGGCGAAGGCGTCATACCAATCTCCTTTAGTCGGGAGTAATTGCTCTTGTTTTGTTTTACTTTCGTATTTCTTTATGTTTTGAACAATAAACTTTGAAAGCCTAGTGCCTTGCAGAGCATCATGGCTCGTTGTGAGGTTTATTATCATCGTTTGCGTATTTTCATTCAATAAATTCGTTGGACTTTTGCATTCAATTGTTTGTTTTCTTTCTTTTACTTTATCACCCCTTCAAAAGCTATGTGTTCTTACACACCCGTGATACAACTGCGAATCACTCATCTAGTTAATAACATCTATCTAGTGCTAAATATGACTTGATAATCCGATCTACCAAGAAAACGAAAGTGAGGAAGATTGTGAAGTGCCGGGAGAACTTGCGGTGCTGGCAAGAAGGCGAGTTATACAACCACAAGCGAGTTGAGGTTGTGAATTTGGAGTGTGACGAACAAAAAAGAGATCAAGATAGGGCGGGTCTTGAGAGCGATGTTAAAGAAAGGTTGAGGATGCTGAGACTATATTGAGGTTTTGCTTGGTCATCGAAGACATGCAGGGTTGGGCATTGATATGTGTGGTACCGATTCGACAAAGAAGGTTTTCTCGGTGAAAGCAGAAGGTTAAATGCGTCGTCGTCACGAGATGTCGGAGAAAATCAAAGCAGAAGTTATGAAAGCAGTTCATATTGGTTTCTTAGTATCACCTCTTATCCCGATGGGTTGCTAATGTGGTACCGTTACTAAGAAGGATGGCAAAAATGAATGTGTGTGGATTAGGATCTAAACAAAGCAAGTCAGAAGATGATTTCCACTTCCTCATATTGATGTTACGTTTGACAACACGCTTCGGCGGGTTTTCTCCTTCATGGATGGTTTCGGTTTACAATCGGATCAAAATGGCTCAGAACATGGAGAATACTTCGTTACGGTGGGGCACTTTACTTTCTACAAGGTTATGATTTGGGGAAGAACGCATGAGCCACTTATCGTGCTATGGTAACATTATTTCATGACATGATTCATCACGAGATAGAGGTCGTCGTCGACGACATTAGCTCGATCACGGGTGAAGACACCATGTTTCGAAATTGTTTGATAGGTTGAAGAAGAATGAGACTTAATCCTAACAGTGCACCTTTGAGTCGGATCAGGAAAACTCCTAGGGTTTGTTGTCGATGGTAAAGGTATTGAAGTTGATCCATGAGTTAAAGCTATTCAAGAGATGCCGACTCGCAAGAAGGTAAGAGGTTTCTTGGGATTGAACTACATTGGATTCATTGCAGCTGCAGCTGAGCCAATCTTCAAGTTACTGAAGATGGTGATGGAATGGCGTTGCGGATCGCTTTTGACAAAATCAAGGAATACCTCTGTCCTCATTACTGCCTTGTTGAGAACTTAATGGTGTTTGGGCAACATGTGTGTCGAAAAAGAGCATGCAATATACTACCTTAGCAAAAGTTTACCATCGTGAAACAAGATACTATGACTTGAGAAAACTTACGCTTTAGCTTGGGCTGTCGCTAAGGCGATATGTTGACTACACTACCTTATTGATTTCTAAGATGGATCCGATAAAATACATCTTTGAGAAACCACTCTCTCGGAAGAATAGCAAGATGGCAAATGATCTTAAGTATGACATCGATTACTTCTCGAGCGATCAAAGGAAGTGTGGTAGCCGATCATTTGGCTCATCAAGCCGTAGATGACTATCGATCTATGCGGTTCGAATTTCAGACGAAGATGTTCTACTAATTCTGATTCGAAGAACCGAGCCCAGACGAAGGACACGAACAAGGATCCCGATGGACTATGGTCTTTGATGGAGCCTCAAACGCTTGGCAATGGCATTGGCGCCATCATTATCCCTACGAGTGGACATACACCTTTCACGGGATTATGTTTCGATTGCACGAACAACATGGCGGTCTGAGCGTGCATTATGGGTCTTCAAGCTATTGACTTAAGAATCAAGTTCTTACAAGTGTATGGAGACTCGGCTTTGGTGATCGGTCAGTTAAGGCGAGTGGGATCACGAAGCATCCGAATCTCATTCGTGTCGAGCATGTTACGAGTTTGATTCCTTACTTGAAGATTACTTTTGATATTTCCAGAGAAATCGGTTGCGTGACGCATTGGCTACTATGTCTATGTTCAAGGTCGGATGGGACAGCGAGGCTCCCGGATCATCATTGAGAAGTTCGATGAACGGTATTGTTATGAGCTTGAGAAGAGACCTTGGTACTATGGCGTGAAGAGGTACCTTGAGACTCAGAATATCCCTGATAAGAAGTTCAGAGGAGATTCGCTTCTAAATTCTTTCTGACGACATCTTATACAACCACGATTTGTGCTTACTCATGTAGACGAGCAACAATCGTATCATGGAAGAGTTACGAGCAATTTGGTACCCACTCCGTGGACACACCATAAAGAAGATTTTGAGAACAGTTACTATTGGTCCACCATGGAAGGATTGTCACCACGCTCGATCTTGTCACAAATGCAGTTCTGTATAAAGTACATGTACCTCGATACCTCTGATGTTCTAACTGCTCCTGGCCGTTTGCAATGGGGCATTGACATGATTGGAGAAATCAAGCCCACACTTCCAATGGACATCGTTTCATCCTTGTGGCAATCGATTACTTTACCAAGTGGGTGAAGCGACCTCGTATGCATCATTACCAAGAATGTTATCTGTCGGTATGGCACTCCACGAAAGGATTATCACAAATAACGGTTCAAATCTCAACAACAAGATGATCACCGAACTGCATGCGCGATTCAAGATCAAGCATCACAACTCTTCTCCTTATCGACCTAAGATGAATGGCGCGATGGAAGCATAACAAGAACATTAAGAAGATTATCTGAGAAGATGACTTACAAAGATTGGCATGAAATGTTACCATTTGCTCTTCATGGTTATCGCCTTGTAACACGAACATCAGCGAGGCAACCCTTCTACGGTATGAAGCCGTCTTACCCATCGAGGTTCGGATACCCTCGGCGAGTCCTCCGGAGGCGAGTTAAGCGAAGCGATTGGGTCGAACTCGCCTTGACCGGATTAATTTGATTGATGAGAAGCGACTCGCATCCATACGCCATGGGCGGTTATCGAAAGCGAATGATCGAGCATTTAACAAGAAGGTCAAGCGAGTCTACCAAGTCGGTGATCTAGTAGTCGGCGCATCATTCTTCCACAGGTGATCGAGGGGCAAATGGACTCCCACCTCAGGGACCATTTGTAGTCAAGAACGATATTTTCGGGGAGCTATGATACTTAGCACCATGGATGGTGAAGATTTCCCACAGCGAGGCGAGACATAGTCAAAAATACTACAGTGAAATAGACCCGCTAGGTCGACAGACCTAAAACATCTGGCGAACCAAAAGGTTCGGGCAAAATATATACAAAACATGTACCCGGCAAGTCGAAAACACGAAAAGGCGGCTTGGGCAAAAGGTATCCGGTGGTGAAAACCCGAAAGGCGGTCTCAAAATTAGGGATTTAAAGCGTCGACTATGTCTTCGGATCACACCTTCAGACTCTATACATTCAAGGTTCGAATGGCGAAGATCAATTCACTCACTTTCTCACAAAGCTGACAGGAGATGAGATAGTCGAAATATATGAGTACTAGCATAGTTGGAACTTAAGAGATTGTTTCGCAGCTTTTACCTTTTCTTGTGTACAAACTACTTGGCCATCATACACCTTTCAAATAAGCATAAAAGTTCATTCTCTTTACAATTTCCATTGTTTGTCGTTTTCAATAAAATAATTCAAGAAAAGTGAACATTCAAAAGTACTTACTACAGTTCGGAATTGAGATGACGGCGAAAGTCAACAAATAGTTCCCAGAGCATAATGTCACTCCACACACCTTCCCAGGTATATGTTAATCCACCACGTGATTCCACTCAACCAAGCAACATTACATGGGTCTCAAGCGGTAACACTTCATCCCCAGTGGATATTTCTCAATCCTCCCCCTTCTCCCAGCAGCGGTACCCAGACTCGAAACCTGGTCAGATAGTGCGTCGGAGGAAACGTACACCTTTTATTCCCCAGCCAGAGATTACAACGGACTCCAGACTCTTCTAGCCCGGTCTCTCGACAATTATCAAATGCTCTCCAGCGAGATCTACACTCGGGATCCCCAGTAGAGCGCCTCTTAAATTTCCTCAGCAGGATCTACGTACAAGGTCCTCGACAGATCACCTCCCAGACTCTCCTCAGCAGGGTCTATCTATGAGATCTCCAAACAACGAGCCTCTCAAATCTCTACCTTCCTCAACAATATCTAGGCCCAAGACTTGGTCAGATAGTGCATCGGAGGAATCCAGGGTATCTTTCTTCTCCTTCAAAAGTAGGGACTTCCACCTACTCAATTCCCCAAGCAGAAGTCAGAAATCTTCAAGCAGAACATCCGCATCTTCCTCAAGATGGATATGTTTTGAAATATCACAACATCTATCATCCATACATTTCTCATAAAGTCATAATTCATGCATATGTCATTCATATACCCGTCATGCATCATACTCGCATCGACTAACAAATATTCTATCAAAGTTTCTCTTGTTTTCAGTGTGATCATTCTCGACGCGAGGTCGAGATTAAGCCCGAGCAACGGAAAACTATCCGAAAGACCACCTCCCAACAGGTCCGAGATTAAGCCCCGGCGACGGAAAACTATCGAAAGACCACCTCATAAGCAGTTCGAGATTAAGCCCCGAACCGACGGAAAACTATCAAAGACCACCGGTTATCCTCCGATAAGGCAATGGATCAACACCGACACACACGGGAAGCTATCCACATTCTTGCCAACTACAATTTCCTCGGAGTAATCAACACGAAGGTTTATTCGATTCCTTATTATCAGCGGCCAACTCGTAGTCTAGCGTATGACTCAGTTGCCTTGGATGGCATCTTAAGCCCATCTCGAGCTATTTGTCAACGTCTCTTCACTTTCGAATGCGCATATATGGTTAAAAATCATACAAACCAATAACCTCATTCAAGGTGAACACGAAGTCTAACGTCGACTCTTCGGATGGCATTTTAAGCCCATCTCTCCATTCCAGGAACATCTACGAGTCTAACATCTGCTCGCCTCCCCGCATCGACTTTTCAGGATGGCATCGATCGCGACTTTATCGTCTATTAATCAGATTTGTGCACATCATATCGCGTAGTTTTAAAGATATCGAACCCACGAGACTATAAATCGAACTATTGTTATCCTAAGTTCACGGTATCGACTAAAGCGAATAATTCTTTAAGGTTTTGGTTAAGGAAAATATAATAAATAAATAGATATTAGTATGTAATTGCCTAACCTAAGGGATCAATTTCCACCGACGTGTTACTCAAGTTGAATAAAATCCTATTTCAACAAACAATATTCATCTAAAGATCCTATCTCAAAGTCGCTATTGATTCGGATCATGTAATTAAATCTAACGTATGCTCGCTATCCTTGAATTTAAAACACTTTTGAAAATAAATAAAGTTTAATCTCTTTTAAAAGCTGTCATCTTTAAAATTAATACCTAGTATCCACTATCTGGTTCTAAACCTCAAACTGCCGCCTCGTTGGTTTCTAACCTTAGTCGCTTTATTAACCTCAAACTTTCGCCTGTTGGTTTCTAAACCTTTAATAAATTAAATTAGATATCTAAGTCAGAAAGAATATTTTTAACAACGTAACATTATACCAGTTTATTTTAGATTCCTTTGGATCGATTAATTTACATACCAATATCGAAAAGACTTAGCCAGACATATTAATTAATTTAGACATGCATAAATAATACGATCCGATATATTTAAACATTTCCACAATTAAATAAATAATATCAGGCAACAATAAATAAAATAAAATAAAATAAAATAAATAAATAAAACCTGGAAATAAGAATGCTGGAAATAACTTGTTCTTGACTTCTTGAATTGAAAGGAAAATAAATACGACAAGGAATAAAAAGCACTGGATCTAACGTAAGGTTAGATCAGTGAAAACTGAAATAAAATAATTCAAAATACAATACTGGAATAAAATTACGAAATATGAAATAGCGGTAGCGGTTGTTCGGTGAAATGCCGACCCTGATTCTGGAACTGGAACATGTATTTATAGATGCATTTGGTAACTGCTTTCCTTAAATTTCGTACGCAAGCAAGTGGTCTTCGTGTGTGAAATACCCTTGAAGAGTAGGAGGCGGACGTCCCAAAACCTAATCGCTAAGTTGAGGCGTGCCTCAAAACGTGGGAAAGTGGTGGGCCCTTTGCCGAGGCGGGTGCCTCAAAGGAAGTGGGAGGTTGAGGCGGCGCCTCGGTCCACGTGGCGGTGGGAAGCGTGTCTGGACTTGTCCGTGGGCCACGCATGTTTTGGCTGCTTGCTTGGTATAATTGCTTTCTCCTTATATAACACCTCCCTTTTACTATATCACACCTTTTGCTTCATTTCTTTGCTTTTTAATCCGATTTTTCCTCGATTTTACTTCTTTGCTCGATTTATCTTTATTTAATGCAAATACCTGAAACATAGAAAATACCAACGTAATATAGAAATAAAGTGAAATAATTAAATAAAAACATTAACATTATTTATGAAAAATACATCAAATATGTTATATAAAATCGTGTTATCAAACTCCCCTATACTTAAACCTTTGCTTGTCCTCAAGCAAAAAGTAAAAATGAAAAATCACCTGAGCATATGTCAAACGCGGATATATAACACAATTCAATTGCACTAGGTCGCAACTCACTTCTGTTGGATAACTCGAGTTTAGACTTTGACACCAAAGTTACCGTAATAACACTAGACAACCCCATTTATGCAGACCAATTTAAGTCGTGAATTATAGCTCGACTTAATACTTTCGTTTTGCTTCACCCGTTTTCATTCTGGCGCAATCACATTAAGCCCATTACCTTACGCGCACATAGTGGAGTAACGGTTAGTGACTTTGATCTTTATAATCCATTTAGAGTCCGGTAATTATATTTGGTACTCCTTTACCCAATTACAAATGCGGGATCGGATCGTCATCCGCTACCAAGTTCAACACCGTGGACCATCGAACCAATTCATAATGGATGTTTGCATAAATATTTTATAGTTTCTGCGACTGTTGAATTAAATGATCTGGTAAGGACCATCTAACTTAATAAGTGCATCTTCTAATAAAAATTTTCTCTTAAAAATTCTTGATCAATCACTTATATTCATCGATTCTCCACGTAGTTTGTCGTTTAAGCGTGCCATTGCTTAATAAACTACTCGGGATTACTTTAAAACTAAGTCTTAAGGTGTTGGTATAATAAGTACTTAAATCAATCTAACACATCGGGGGTTTTAAAGTGTTAGGACGATAACAATTTTGCTAAGTCGGCGATTCTTATTTAAAATAAGCAACCTTAATACTATTTGAGTGTGTTAATATATGTTTTAATTTTGTTAAAATTTATCGTTATGGCTCAAGAAAAAGGAGAAATTCGAATAAGCACGAAATTTAAACATAAAAGACTAAAATTACATAAACATGTATTTTATTGAATGGAAATTTTATGATACATAGAAAAAGGAAACTAAAAGGGAAAAACTAAATAGAGCAAAAAATAATAACGAACAAAGAAATGTTCTGACTCCCCCAAACTTAAAATAAGCATTGTCCTCAATGCGATAAAACCAGGAGAAATCAGAAAGGAGAAGGGTGGTCATCTCGAGGGGAATCATGAAGGCACGAATAATTGAAAAGCATGGAATCTTAATTTGCATGCCTTTTAGTAATACATGTGACTTAGGCAAAGAGATAAGGAACAATTTTGTAGACCACATGCATACATACTACATACTTATATATATATATATAGATGATTTAGAATTTTTAATTAATAGGATATATATATATAATACTAGTATATAATGCTTTTAATTAATATAATAAATATTGGGAAAAATTGATTCGGTAAATTAATAGGAAAATGCGATAATTAAAATATTACTCAATTATAATTATAAATATTAACGTGAAATTTTTATTGAGTTTAATTATCGGTATTACGGGAAATAGTTCAAGCATCGAAGAAAGGTGCAATAGATAGCCGACTAAAAATTTAAAATTTAACATAAAATAGAAAAATTGAAAATACGAAAAAGAAATTTTAAAATTGAATGACTACTCGTTGATTTTCCATCGCCACTTATCAAGCCATCTCACATATCCTCACCTTTTCTTTTCTTACGTGAGAGGCGGTTTATTCTTCGAAATTTTGGTAGTGGTCCGGATTTATAAGTTTTTCAATTTCGAGCTTAGTGATCTCATCCATCGCCTCATAAGTTAACCTCACCCTTTTAAAAGTAATTATATCCCTAATTTTATGGTCCTCTAATTTTTTCTTTTTAGGCAAGACTTCCAATAGTGGTGAATTAGTATGAATATTTTTCAATACCGCAACGCACGTTTTAGATTGGGAGTCTACCGGAGTTTCCATAAAAATTTTCGGGAAGGGAATCAGTGGGATGTAGTGATTTGGGGTTACGATAGGTGCTTCCTTTTCTACCTCTTTTACAACCTCCTCTTCGAACAGTGTTGGTTCATTTTTCTCAATCTCCACTATTTTCTCGTCGAACTTTCCTCGGCACAATATCACTCTCCTCAAACTCGCATCACTTTCTAGATTTCCAAGTAGTATTTTCATAATGGTTGTTTCAACATCCACATCTTCCTCGGTTGAGGTTCTAGAAGGTTTTGTTTGAGTTGGGAGATTTGAGTCTCTAAGAACATGTGAGACGAGGATTCAACCATATTGGTTAGTTGGCTAAGGGTTTCATTAATTTGAAGACTTTGTTTTCGCACTTCTTCATTTTGGATAATTTGTGCTTCATTTTGGATAATTTGTGTCTCTATAAAGTGCTCAATCATAGACTCTAACCTAGAGTTAATTATCATCTCATCAGAATCCTCTATTGATGTTTCGAAATTAAAATCTTGTGATTCTTCAGAGTAAGTTAAAGTTTCATTTTGTGTTTCCCCGAAGCGACTTATCATCCTAGATGATTCATTAAAATCTTCCATTAATATTTCGAGATCAGATTTATATGGTTTTGGTGATTCTTCAAAATATTGTGTGTGATAATTGTAGGGAGAATTTGGTTGAGGAAAGGTTTGATTGAAATTATAAGGTTCTTGTGGTTCTTCATAATATGGGGATTGATAGTTCTGAAGGTAGTTGGGGTAGGAGTAGGTTTGTGAAGCATTAAAGTTTTCCATCGATTTTCAAGTTCGGATCTATGGGATTCTTGTGGTTCCTCATAATCGATAATGGGCATAGGAAAAATTTGGGTCATACATGGTAAATAAAATAAAATGCCTTAGTCTATACGGTAACACCGTAGTTACAATATCGACTTAAATAGTCCCAAGCGGCGCCAAAAACTTGATCGCGACTTTATCGTCTATTAATCAGATATGAGTGCACATCCTATCGCGTAGTTTTAAAAGATATCGAACCCACGTAGACTATAAATCGAACTATTGTTATCCTAAGTTACGATATCTGACTAAGGCGAATAATTCTTTAAGGTTTTTGTTAAGGAAAATATAATAAATAAATAGATATTAGTATGTAATTGTCTAACCTAAGGGCAATTTCCACCGACGTGTTACTCAAGTTGAATAAAAATCCTATTTCAAAAACAATATTCATCTAAAGATCCTATCTCAAACGTCGCTCTTGATTCGGATCATGTAATTAAATCCTAACGTATGCTCTCGCTATCCACCGAATTTAAAAACACTTTTTGAAAATAAATAAAGTTTAATCTCTTTTAAAACCATAGATCTTTAAAATTAATACCTAGTATCCACTATCCGGTTCTAAACCTCAAACTCGCTGTTGGTTTCTAACCTTAGTCCAGTTTATTAACCTCAAACTTTCGCTCTGTTGGTTTCTAAACCTTTTAATAAATTAAATTAGATATCTAAGTCAGAAAGAATATTTTTAACAACGTAACATTATACCAGTTTATTTTAGATTCCTTTGGATCGATTAATTTACATACCAATATCGAAAAGACTTAGCCAGACATATTAATTAATTTAGACATGCATAAATAATACGATCCGATATATTTAAACATTTCCACAATTAAATAAATAATATCAGGCAACAATAAATAAAATAAAATAAAATAAAATAAATAAATAAAACCTGGAAATAAGAATGCTGGAAATAACTTGTTCTTGACTTCTTGAATTGAAAGGAAAATAAATACGACAAGGAATAAAAAGCACTGGATCTAACGTAAGGTTAGATCGTTGCGAAATAAAATAATTCAAAATACAATCGGAATAAAATTATAAATATGAAATAGCGGTGTTGTTGGTGAAATCGACCACGATTATGAACATGTATTTATAGATGCATTTAATGCTTTTTAAATTTAAGACGCAAGCAAGTGGTCTTCGTGTGAGAAATACCTGGAAGTAGGAGGCGGACATCCCAAAACCTAGCGCAAGTTGAGGCGTGCGTCTCAACGTGGGAAAGTGGTGGGCCTTACTTTGGAGGCGGGCGCCCCAAGGAAGTGGGAGGTTGAGGCGGTCGCCTCGGCCCACGTGGCGTGGGAAACGTGTCTGGACTTGTGCGTGGGCCACGCATGTTTGGGCTGGGCCTTGGTATAATTGCTTTCTCCTTATATAACACCTCCTTTTACTATATCACACCTTTGCTTCATTTCTTTGCTTTTAATCCGATTTTTCCTCGATTTTACTTCTTTGCTCGATTTATCTTTATTTAATGCAAATACAAACATAGAAAATACCAACGTAATATAGAAATAAAGTGAAATAATTAAATAAAAACATTAACATTATTTATGAAAAATACATCAAATATGTTATATAAAATCGTGTTATCGACATCTTAAGCCCATCTCCCTCTCCTATTTAACGACTCAGTCTAGCGTGCGACTGTTCCCAAGTAAGTCTCCAACTTCTCCAAATGGCATCCGTAAGCCCATTCCGCATCATCCACCAATGTGCAAATTTTCGTACTGGTGTTCAATCATCTTCACCTCCGGTCACGAAAGACAAGCATGTCAATCTAACCCTTCCAAGACAAGAAGATTGAGCAGGCAGTGTCATACCCAAAATTTGCCTCCATCTTCTCAAAAGATTTCATACATCTATGCTCAAGGATTCCTCAAGAGTTGATCGACAAACTCTCTCTAGACAATCAACCCAAACTAGGGTTTGGTATCTCTCGCCAAGATGGATTTCCAACATCTCCAATGGTATTCATGCCTCCTCATATGCTTCAAAGATTCTCCATGTCAAGTATCAAGCCTCACAAGTCAAGTTTCCTCAGATAATTGTTCAGATGGTTGAAAATCGGGTGTATTGGACAAAAAGTCAACTGTGGTCAACATACACCAAAACTTCGATTTTTGGTCAACATCCTCATTTTGAAGTTACATTCATCATTTGATCAAGGTTGATCATGATTCATCAAGAAAACTCAAGATTTGCTCAAAAGTCAAACTTTCTAAATTAGGGTTTCTAGATGAAAAGTCAATCGAACTTTGATGGTCATAACTTTCTCATACTTTCTCGAAATTTTGCCACCACCTCTTGTTTTGAAGGAAATTCAATTCTCTACAACTTCATGTCTCACAAGAATGTCCAAAAATGCTTCATTTGAGAGGTATAGCTCAAAACATTCTGGTCATTTTCAAAGTCAACAAAAGTCAACTTTTGTTTTGAAGATATTTTGAGCATGGTAACTCAATTGAGATGAGACCAAATACATTGGTTAGAGGACTCTTAGAGCTTTCCAAAAGTCTAAGAACACTCAAAATGTGGAAAATTGAGCAAGTTACACCATTCACAAGTTGGGCAATTTTGGAAGAATGCACAAAGAGAGATACTTCAAAAATCAAATCTTTTGCAAATGGGCCTACTTTTTCTTCATCCTAACTTGTTCCTCAAGCAATTAGAGTGCCCAAGCCCAATGCCACGAATTTTGATTTATTTTTCTATTTAATTTGTAATTTATTTATTTAAATACAAATTAAATCTTAAAATAAATTATAAAATCAAAATTAATTGGAAGATTGATTTTTATTGCTTTCTTGTGATCCAATCAACCCATAAATGCCAAAGAATTTCGAAATTGGATCAAATTTGGCAAGATTGGATTGAAATTGGACAAAATTTGAAAATTTGATTTCATGAGAATATCAAAATTTGATTTCCATTGAATGTTGATCAATTCTTTCCAAAACCATTCCAAATCCATCCAAGATAAATATATGATGCATACCTATCAAGGAAAAAGAAAAATTGCTCTACAAACCCTATTCCAAAGCTCAAAACCGAGGTGCACAAGCAAGTACAAACCCTATTTTGTTTCAATCGTTTTGAGGTGTCCAACACATTGCTTGACATCTCCGAGTCGATCCACCCTCACATTGCACAAATCCATTCGAATCGTGAAATCGGTGTTTGGTTTGTTCTTGAAAATCTCAAATTCGATTTCTATTCATGCATTATTAACTCTTTTGATTGTTTGTTCGTGTTTAGAATCAAGCTTGCAAGCTTTCGGGCAAACCAATTGGATTTTATGACCTAATCGTGTTTCACCATAACTAGGGTTTCTGTGCGTTTAGGTTTCACAAAATAGGAAAAATTGGACCTCGAGACTAGTACCATTGCATTGAATGATGTTTCCAATCGAACCATGGCTTTAGAATGTATTTATATTATGTGTGCCGCATTTTGATATTAGCAGGACCGTCGAAGAAAGGCCGACGCTGGATTTTGAAAATTCAAAAGGTTGAAGACGATTGGATGGCGAAGGAAGCGGTGACGTGTTAAATCGATCCAATTCAAACGATGCAAAGCTTTGGTCAAGCATGTGGTTTTCAAGGTTTGAAAGGATGTCTCCGATTCTGGTTCGATAATCCCTTTTACACTTTTCCAAAACTCTATTTTCATATTTTTTCATATTATTTAATTTTTGCATTCAATTTTAATTGTTTTCATGATTTTATTTCTGCATTAAAAAATTACCAAAAACATTTTTTCTTTTTACATTATTTTCATAAAAACCTTTATTTAATTTAATAAATTAAAAAATATAATTTTTGCATGCATATTTATTTTATTTTTATTTTAGCATTTAAATCATTATAAATTGCATTTTAATCATTAAATCTTTTCCAAAAAAATCCCAAAAAATTATTTTAATTTATTTATCTTATTTCCAGCATGCATTAATTTTTCCATATTAAAAATTGCATTTTTTCTAACATTTTCTCTTATTTCGATTTCATCATATCTTCCGAATTTCTTATTCTTTCACAGGTTGCTCCGACTCGGACGTTTTTCTTTTATCATTTTTATTTTTTCCAATAATGTAACTGTTTATGGGATGTAATAGTTTAATTTAGGATTTTATTTTCCGCATTTTAAATTATGTATCCGCCTAAAGCCATGTAATAGCGTTCTTGCATCTTTACATTCATTTTACTTTTCCGCACCTTTATCAATTGCTAGTAATTAGCGTGTGGCAAGATAATAATTGGACATAGCTCACACTAATCTTCAAGATAATATATTCAAATCAACACACTTCTTTCACACACGCACTTAGGGTAATTCTCTCGATGCCTTCGATTCAAATGGTCATGTCCTCGAACGTAGAGGTATTCTAGCACCGTTGCCTTCAAACAAATCATCATTGTCCTTCGATACAAAGATCATAAGACCCACGATGTCGCCTCCGAATACATGATCTTGACCCTCGATTGTTGCCTACGAAAATGATGATAGTCCTTCGAATGTGCTAGGATACTTCCTACAAGTTGCCTTATGACCATCCGATGTCCCTTCGAATGTCCCGCTTACATCCAACAAATGGAGCTACCTACTAACTAATGGTATGGCTAGCTATCCTAAAGGAATGTAGAAGTACAACGACCAATTCCGAGTGGGTAAATAAGTCTTTTAGTTGCTTGCTCTATCAAATGCTTTTCACACCACACTTTTCAAAGTTCAAATTCTTTTCAAAACAAAACATTTCCGAACACTTTGTATACACTCCTACATGAGTCATTACAAAGTCAAAGCGAAATGCCTTTTTTTCAAAACATCTTTGTCAAACACACGAAAGCAATTTTAAAAGTGATCTAGAGCAACTAAGAGTAGATAACTACGGATGAAAAGGGTGCTAATACCTTCCTTTTCATAACCATTCTCCGAACTCGAAATCTAACGAAGGTCTTTTTCATTTTACCTTCCCTTAATTGGATAAAAATAAAAGTCGGTGGCGACTCTTGCTATCCGCACATTTGGATACAAAAATCCTACAAAGTCAGTTCACCGTATCACATCAACCCTGTGGGAGTAAACCAGATAATCCCTTTGTCAAGGAAATCCTGAACCTCATTTTTCAAGGTCACACAGTCCTCTGTATCATGACAGGGTGCCCCAGAATGGAAATCACACCTAGCCATCACATCATACTCGAATAGAATCCCTTCAGGCATGGAAAGAGTTTGGAGTTCAACCAACCGAAACTTGAGCAGCTGAGGAAGCAACTGAGCATATGGCATCGGAATAGGATCGAATTGTTTTTCAGAGTGTGGCGACCATGGTTGAAGAGCTCTACCTTCTAGACCTTTCTGAACAATAGGAATTGGACGTGAACGAGGAGACCTTGGAATACAGGGTGATGGAGTAGATGCATGCCCAGCTTTAGGGCTCAAAGAAAAAACCCTGAGTATAGGGAGGAATAGCGACTCACTCTGGGAAAACTGGGTCATCTCCCTTTCTCAACACGGTCCCTAAAATTTCCATCACCAAGCCTATCCGAGTCTTCAATGTGGCTATCTTCTCTCAAGTCTTGCATGTCCAGCATGAGAAATCCCATCATTCTTTCATCTCATCCAGTTCCAGAAGTTGCTTCATCACTCGGTTTCAAACGCAGAATGGCACGGAGGCAAAGTTCCATTCGAGTAGAAAATACCGTTTGAGTAAGAGAAATCCCAAGTTCAAATGCTTGTTATGCACAATGTATGTATATGCATGGTTAATGCATGATGCATGAAATGATCACTTCCAGGACATTCTTGCAATTTGTTATCAAACATCAAATAATAATAGGATAGTGACAACAATAATTATCAAGACCAGACACACAATCAGATTGGGAATCAACTGCTCAAGTGCATAGATGAAATAGAGTCATACAAGAGTCCACGATCACAGAGTATTAATACAAACACAATAGTGAGCGAACCCCATCCAACAAGCCTGGAGGCGATAACATCAAATAACATTTGCAACTACTTATTTAGGGGCCACTTGCGCCTTGAGCGTATGGATCTCGGCTACTAGCTTAGCCACATGAATGTTTCAACATGGTGTATGCATATTCTCCATCTTTAGCATATTGCCACTTAGTCTTCAAATCTTCAACCTCTTTAGAAAGGATAGTCATATGCTTCGACTTTGGGCTTCAACTTCAAGTTCTTTCCTTCTCTCAGGGACTCTTTAGCATTGGATTCTTCCTTGGAGTCGCTTTTTAAAACCCGGATTTCTTCACCATGCTTGGCTTTCAATTTCTCATTAGCTATCTGCATATTCTTCAACTTCTCTTGTACCCTGTCAAACTCTTTGGTCATCTGATCAAAAGAAGAGGAACTACCACCTTTAGCTCTCTTGGTTTCTTCAAGTAAGCCATAAGCCTTCAAAACTTGGTCTTTCTGCTCGATCTCAACAGATAACCTCTTTTATCTTGAAGAGCAAATGCTAGGTCCATGGCTCGAGCTTGTAACTATTCCTTCAAAGCTGAATTCTCCGATTGGAGCTGTTTGTAAACCTCAATACGCACAAAACCTGGAGGAGAGATTACGGATGAAGAATAGGAAGTAGCAAAATCAGTACTGACTTTCAACCAAGGAACCAGTTGAGAATACAAAGGTGCTTCCTTTGTATGGAAGCCAATCTTGAGACCCGATCTTTTAACCAATCTGTAAGAATCAAACGATAATTTCCTTTTGGCCAAAGAAAACCGTGCCCTTTTGTGAACCGAGATCCATGCAACGATAACTGATTCAAGAAAACCGGTTCTCATCATTTGCAAAGAAGATAGTTTCGCCAACCGACGAACTGGGTATTTCTCAAAGGATATCCTAGTTGACGTGCCAATATAGGATTATAAGCGATGCAACCTTTAGTTCCCATCAATGGTACATTTGGAAACTCTCCACAACTAGTAATGATCTCGTAACCGCCGACATGGTATTCCAAACTATATCATATGAAGTGAGTGCAATGATTCGGCTAGACCACTTCATGGTTTTAGCATAATCAACAAATGCCCCTCTCTTTGGCAAATGTGTGTTGAACCAACGATAAAGTAAAGGCATATAATCCATAACACGCCCCTTTTGACCATGGCGAGAGTGAATGGCATAATACGTATCAGCCAAGATGGTAGGAACCAGATTGTCATTCATGAAAACAGAAATTGCAGCAACATCCACAAACTTCTCAAAAGAGGGAAAAATCACCATACCATAGATCATGACGGCTAAGATAGTATTGAAGCTTTTCCAACTACCAACCTTGGCAGATTCATCATCTTTGACTAAAAGGAAACCCAACGGGAGTCCACAAGTGTGATCTTTCAGAACCCAATTGTCCCTTACTTCACTAACGCGCAAACCAAGGGCTTTAGCAATGGCTTCAAAATCAGGAGTACCCATTCTTTTGACAAAAGGCAAACTGCTTGTGATCTTGATACCGGAAAGACTCCTCAAGAGTAAGCTAATCGATAATCTTGAAAGGTAAAACACCTGATCTCACTATCATAAAACTGGAGTAGAGATTGCATGACATAGAATTCATAATCCTCCATTAGTAACGGCAATATGTTCCCATGATCTTTTCTAAACTCTCTTTCAATCAGATCCTTCACAAGAATACTTCTGGCTCTTACTTCAGAGATGTCGAATGCACAGAAAGAGTATGAGGAAGTCTTCCTTAGGGCCTCGGTGTTGGTTTGATTGTTGGTATCCATCCTGATGTTGATAGTAAACCACAAGAAGTCCTGGAAATGATATGCATGCGGGGTTAGATAAAATAACATGCTTTTTCTGACATTTCTTTTAAAAATAAACATGCTATGATGCAAATACATTATGCATTGATCATGGGTTTACTACTTCCATGAACACCGATCAAATTGCGCTTATTTCGCCCGATTGAAGAAAACCAAAATTGACAGAGTAACGCTAGAAAATGCCACCGAATGATATCATAGTCACCAATGTAAAACAATAGATCATCAATAGAAAATACCAAGTCACCAATGTAACATAGTCATCAATGTAACATAGTCACCATCTGCACTGCTTGAAATATTCCTCCCACTCACGTGTAATCTAGGCGGGGTATGGTCAAGGGGTGACTCAGTCGAAAGTCTCCGCTAAGTAATATCATCGTAACACCTACGTGATGATGATAATACCGCGTCAACCTCGTCGGCGTGGAACCACATGAATGCGCTATTTTAGACCTCACGCATAGCAATCATGCGTCCACTCTAGTCCTATGTGTTCCTATATGTCACTCATAGCACGTGTATTGGGCCTTTACTCATGGTAACACCCACCCAATCAAGAGAACAACCTGCAAGAACCAAGATATGAAAGCAGAATATGCCACATAGAATGCAATGCAAGCATACAAAGGATGGTGCGATAAAGGTAAATAGATAAACAAATAAATAAACACCCAATAGACATGAAAATAAAAGCTAGGATCGACTCGATCGGACCAAAGTCAGTCCACGATCCCTGAAGTCGCCAACAAACAACCTACGAACATCATCCGATAATCAGATCAATGAAGTCGCCATCGAACGCTTTTTATCTCGCAAAAGGAGAAAGGCAAACGCATCGCGAAACCTAAAAGGATAAGGCACGGTCTTGCGACCGAGAGATAGGGTAAGGGAATCTATTACGGAAGGAAGGTATTAGCACCTACACCCCGTAGTACTCTGGTATCCACTTCTATTTTCCGCCTAATGGGTGTGTTTATATCTATGCTTAATCGCTAATCATGCATGCAAAAGAAAAGAAAAAAAAAAGAAACCACGGGGAAAAGAAGGAAATATTTACAAAGTTCGCTCGGTCGAGCCCCGTGACAAGATGCCTACGTATTCCCGCGTGCAATGGGAAAGTCAGAGCGCCGTAGTTCGGCTCACATGTTTTGGTGTGTTTTGTGTCTTTTAATCATGAAAATAATTTAAACACAAAAAGAAAGAGAGCGCGCAAAGGCGAAAAAGAGTTGGTGTTGGTTGGTTGTTTTTACCTTGAGAAAGGAGTTTAAACCATTATTAAGTGTTTTGTTTTTGAAAGGAAAAGCAAGTTTTAGTTTTAATTACATGCAAGGATGCAAAAAGAAACTAGCAAAACAAAAGGAAACTAACTAGTACTAGCCCTAATGTTGTCATGCAAAGATTGGACTTATGGTTGAGGATGTAAGGAATCTCACCTATGTCAACATGCAAAGGATGTAAATCCTAATGTCTAGGCTCGAGAATCTATCCTAACCGAGCACCTACGGAAAGCTATCCTATATCCGTCTTGGTTGTGGAACCAAGGGATGCAAGGGATGAAGCAAGCAAGTGCTTTGGCAAAAGCACGCAAACAATGCAATGCAAGCAAACAAATGACACAAGCGCAGAAAAGGAGGAAGTCCCATAGCCTCGACAAGAACGAGCATACCGTGAGTCAACCAGAGCCGACACATCCAATTCCTTGAAGAGCAATGATGCGAGTTCGCAAGAATGCGAACCCCAAGCGTGGAGAGTCGAATAGGGACTCTTGCCACTTTTATTGACTCGATAAAGAAAGCAACACGATTCGCGTGCGGAGTGACACGGACTAGAACGTGCGGGGTTCGTTCGACCACCCGCTTGCCCTATATCAATGACTCGATGACATGAAATATAAAAGCGGACTTTGCTTAGTGGTACCACGTCGGGCGTCCCAACCACTCGACCTATGCAAGCACAAATGTAAACACTTCGAAGCTACCTCCCTATGCGGATGGAGGATTTAAAACAAACCAAACACAATTAGCACACGAATGCCTAAACGGGTCTTTAAATAAACCGAGGGTTCCCGAACATGCTCCAACCACGGAAGCCCTTCATGCATCTCTATTCCTACTTCTCATGGAAAAGAAAGTCAGAAGCCCTACTTTTCATGATATCTAGGAAAAGTCAAGAGAATGCAATAAACAAGTAGCAATCCGAGGATATAGAATCCGAACCGCTAGCGAAATAATCCGAATACTTCGCACCATGCAACAAAAGTAAACCGGTGAGAATTGCTCAAAGCATCAATACAAGCGGAATACGTGTCGATACGCATCCGAAGCGACAATGCCTACAAGAACGGGATAATACAAGCAAAGCAAGATAGGAATAGTGCACACGTGGGTGTACAAACTCAACCAAAACCTGCAAGAAAAATCAGATGGATATGCATGGAATGCAAATCGAGCGATAAAACCAATGTCCATAGCAAAGCGATGAATGAACATGCGAGGAATGCAAATCGAACAATAAAACCAATACTCATATCAAGGTAATGAATGAACATGCAAGGAATGCAAATCGAATCAATAAAACCAATGCTCATATCAAGGTAATGAATGAACATGCAAGGAATGCAAATCGAATCGATAAAACCAATGCTCATCTCAAAGTGACGCATGAACATGCGAGGAATGCAAATCGGATCGATAAAACCAATGTTCAAATACATGTAAAAATGCATGAACATGTGAGGAATGCAAATCGAAATCGATAAAACCAATGTTCAAATACATGCGAAAATGCATGAACATGTGAGGAATGCAAATCGAAATGATAATTCCAATATTCATGTAAATGTATTATTTAGAAATGAATTAGAATTAATAAAAGATATTAATAAAAATATTAAAAAAAATATCAATAATATTCTAATATCCTAAAATGTCAGAATATGTTTTCTATGTATTTTTTATGTGTCGAAATAATCGAAATCGGGAGCTAAATCGAACAAAATGTCAAAAATGTAGTACATAAAACAGGGGGTGTAAACCAGATTTCCTAAATGAACTAAAGCTAGTGTTTTTACTGCTGGGCTTAAAGTACAGGGGGGTGTTTTAGCGATTTTGCTGGGTCCAGCAGTTTTGATGCTAAGCCCAGTCCGAATTATTATTATTATTTTTTTAGTCCAATTCTTCTGTTTTTATCATAAGTCCATATGTTTTTATTTATTTTTTTTGTCCAAAGGCATTATCATATTTTTATTTTGTGACCAGATTTATTTAATTTAATTATGTCACGTTTTTCATGTAAACACAACATTTAGTCATGGTCACTTAAGTTAAATGAAATTTCAGATTTTTATAATATTATTATTATTATTTTTTGATTAAACCTTCTGCCACGTACATTTGTTTTCATGCATGTTATTACTACTATCATCACTTGACCAATAATACTCAGATTAAGAAAAAAAAGGATGAAATGAATGGACAATTAAAATAATCGTGACGTGGCGAATTGGGATTGGGTAATGGAAAAAATCACATGAACTAATGGGAATAAGCCACGCAGAGGGTCAAAAGCAAGGCTACCGGAACTGGATGTTTTCCGGTCATCTTCTTCGATTCACCGGCCGCCGGAAAACTCGAATGTGGTCAGAAATGGATGAAACGGGTATAGCTCTTTTCGGTTTTCCGTATTGGTTTCGAATCCGACCTCGTATTTTCGTTAAACTCACTCAAACCTCATGAAAACTGAACATCAAAACCGGATCTGAAAATTCGAAACTCCACAAATTCGCCGTTTACAGATGTATCGCTTAGGTTCTGCGCATTTAAACTAGTTCCAAAGCAGGCAAATGATTAAAGCTAGTAATCGGAAACTTACTTGACGGCGAGTACACGGAGATTCTTCGGAAAACTTCGGAAAACTTCGGAAGACTTCAACTCCATCTCCAATCCTGCTTCTGCTTTTCCTTTGTAACAACGGCGAGCTTCCGATTCTGCAATACTTGCCGTGATTCTTGAAGATGAAAATACCAGCGACTTCAAGAAGAAAACTGAGCGAATGTTCGAATCTTGTAGGAGGTGGAGACGATAGCAGTTTCAAACAATACTTGAACCGAGAGAAAACCGGATGAAGAGCGAAGCGGAGTATGATGATCGATCCATGAAGAAAGAAGTATGGCCGTGCTTTTTCTGTTACCGATCCTCTTTCTTGGCGACAGAGTTTGTTATGCGGTGAGTTGTAGTGGTGATGGAGATTATGGTTGCTGCTATTGTCAGTGAAAAGGAAAGAAAAGAGAGGAAGGTTGCTGTCAATTCGTTGAGAAGAAGAGTAACGACATGGTGATGGTGTTACTACCCTTTTTCTGTTTTGTTAATCTGTTACAAAGAAAAAGAAACAGAAAGAATGGAGAATGATGGTAGTGAGGTTAGTGAGAGTTTGTTTCTGTTAGCCAAACGGAGAAGACGGAGAGTATGATGGGGATGGTGGTTATGAAGAAGAAGACGGTGGTTAGAGGTTGCTAGGCGGTGAGTGAGAAAGAATGAGAGAGAAGCGACAGAAAGAAAAGAATGAATCGCGAGATGTCAGCAAGAGGAAAGGGTGGATCAGATGCAGTGAGGGATGAAACGGTTTTAGGCGAGAGAAGCCAAGAAAAGTGGGAGAGTCGTGTTGTTGTTAGCATGAGGGAGAGTGTAAGGTTGTTAGAAAGAAAAGAATGGTAGTTACAGTGGATAAGAGGAATGAGAGAGGATGGAGTAAAATGGTGAGTGTTGTTATTTTGTGTTGAAAAAAATGCTAACAGTAATAGAAATGCAAGTGTGAGAGTGTGTGGGAGAAGAATGGGTGTTTTTTGGTTATGGTTGTTACTATCAAAAGAAAAGAAAAAAAATGAATATATATTCTGTTATGATCCTCACTGTCATGAAAGCTTGCTGTTATATATTTTCACATGCCGATCGAATATGCCGCTATGACTACACGATGCCTTTTCCATGTCGAAACTTCGAGCTACAAGCCTTCTTTCGATATGATGCAAAAACGAAAACTGGAAATAACACATCGATGAACAACTTTCGTGTTGAAAACTTCTCGAATCGGAACCTGTAGCTTGCTTAAAAACAGCCCTGAAGTCATGAAATCATAATTGAAAAATTACCGGCAATTTCGGCAACTACTCACCAATTACATTTTTCAAACTTTATGGCTTTATAACTCTCGAATCGAGCTCCGAATGGATTTGACTCCTTCGGCAAAGTTTCAGATTGCCGTGAAATGAACAATTTTTCAGTTGAGCATTTTCTGATTCGGAGCCACGAGCTATGACAGAATCGACCCTGAAGCCGTCAGCAAAAGCATAGAAACAAACACTTCAAATTTTTCTAAGTGTTGAATTTTGAGAGATGATAAGGCGTAACTTCCGAGCTCCGTACTTTTTTATCCGTTTCCCGAATGGATTCGATTTCTTCAGCAAAGTTGTATATTTCCATTAATTGAACAACTTTGATGTTGAACTTGATTCGAACCGACGCCTCGAAACACGTGTAAATTGCCTCCGAAGTCGAGCGCTTGAACATGTTAAAAACACTCAAAATTTTACTAAGTGTAAAACTTCAAAAGTTATGAACTTCAAATTTCGGTGCTGTATAACTCGAAATCCGGGCATTTCTGGAAAAATCTTCACAGTGACAAAGTCGGAGTACGAACTACGCTCTTTCCAACGACTATCAATTCACAAATTTCTGACCACAGGCGGGTGAGATACGGATGCGACAACATGGCTCCATGAACATAAAGTACTTTAAACTTAGAAATTTTTTTCTAAGTCTAAAATTACTTAAGATGCAAGAAACCTCATTTTCACCCGATTCCTCCGATTTTTCTCAACAAATGACTGTATTTTCTCGAATGTCGACTTTTGACCACGATTTTGACCCGAAATTCCGCCCGGTCAAACTTTGACTTTTTGTTGACTTTTTGATACATGCACTCAAATATCATTTTATCTGTTCGTTCTTGATTTTCTGATGAATCGTGTAGATCGATAAGCCAAATACCAATGCTTCACAACTCACAGAAGGCCATGTAATCAGTTCGGGTTCAAATATCCGACCACAACACACTGTAGCTTGAAATTGTAATCAGCATCCGCTTAATAGACGATCAGAACTCCAAAGCTTGCGAGAAAATAATCAGAAGCTTCTGGACACGCTTGCGTATTGAACTGACGCCCAAATTGACAGAACCTCAAATATTCAACTTTTGAGAAACAAACCTCTTCTTCAGAATTGTACAGATTCATACGATTGGAAAATCTCGAACCCATGACCAATGTATGAATGATATGTATGCGATGCACCTATTAATTAAGTGTTAGCCAATTATTTATATAAAAAATGAAGAGGGAAAATTTTGGGGTACAACACATTGGCTGCCTCAGTTTGTGCAGGATCATGGGCTGCCTCAGTTTGTGCAGGATCATGGGCTGCCTCAGTTTGTGATTCAATTTGTCCTTCAGTTTGTGCATGATCATTGGCTTCCTTAGTTGCTCCACTTTGTGTTGTTTCCTTATTTGTTGCAGTTTGCGCAGGTTCCATCTTGACCTTCCTCTACATGATTCCAACACGATAGTTATTAGTTCAATATACATGTCACGTCAGTAAATTGTAAGTTGAAAAAAAAACACATACCTTTCTCTTTAGTGCATTAGGATCTTGTGTTGTGCTTTTACATGTTTGAGCATTGTGACCAAACTTGTCACAAGTAGTACACCTGCAAGAAACACCTGGAAATATCCTTCTTCTAGCACCCTCTTCACCAAATTACCTTATCCTTAACTTTCTAGGTCTACCTGGACCTTTCTTGCACATAGGGGGAAAAATTGGCTCTGATTGAACTTCTGGCCACATTTCTTCACCATTGAATGAACTGAAAGCAAAACTATAGTAGATTGCATACTTGTCCCTATGATAACGCTAATCTACAAAATCTTCTGGGTTCTATTGTCTGAAACCTAAAGCAGCAATGACATGCCTACAGGGGATGCGAACTAATTCCTAGAAATTACAAGTACCTGATCTCTTAGAAATGTCAACTATAAATTTTTGACTGTTATAGGAATGATTCACCTAGAATGTTTCATCCATTGCCCAAGTGGGCAGCCAATGACCAATAAGCATAACCTCATTATCAAGTCTTTTCATAGGAATTAGCATTACCTTATGAGGCCATTTTTTAAGCTTCATGGAAAAGGCAGAGCATCTATTCTTTAAATAATTCTTAATCCACTCACACATTGTTAAAATTGGTTTATCACTAACACTTAATATGGTGGCACTAAAAGACTCAGAAATATTATTCATAAGAACATGACACTTAGGGTAGAAACTGAAAGCATGCTTACACCAAACCTTTGGAGGAACACCCATTAACCAAGTCCAAGCATCAGGATCTACCAGCTTCAGGTCATTCATCTTTTGAAGCCAACCTTGATAGTATATGGACTTTGCAGCCCCCATAATTAAATCTCTAATCAAAGCTCCTCCTCCAAACTTTTTTTTTTGAAATTTGCATAGAGATGCCTTAAGCACAACATATGCTCTATCCTTTCAAACATCTCCTCAAACACAACTACCAGACCCTAAAACATTTCAAACATTTGTAACACATAACTTAATGAATTTCAATGAAAACAAACTTAAAGATAATAATACATACCTTTTGTTGGTTAGATATAAACACAAATATTTTTTCCTGGCCCACATCTGTCATTAGTAACTCAAGAAACCACCTCCAACTTTGTTTGGTTTCAGTCTCAACCACCCCAAAAGCCAAAGGAAAATACTGATCATTTGGGTCCCTACCCACAGTAATTAATAACTTACCCTCATACTTTATTTTTAAATGGCAGCCATCAACTCCAACAAAAGGCCTACAACCATTTATGAGTCCCTTTTTACAACCATCAAAGCAGAAATAAAATGAACCAAATCTTGGTGGGATGGTTGGGTTTGGTCTTTCTAAAGTGATAGATATGGTGTTCCCAAGGTTAACTATATGTATTTCTGCAGCATATCTCCTTAAGATTGCATACTTCCTGTCTGCATCTCCTTCAGACATCTTCTTGGCTATGAGTTTAGCCTTCCATTCCCTAGCTACAGTGATTCCCACAGAACAATTTGCCTCAGATCTTATATAATATCATTGATTATGACATTTTGTGAAGTTTGCATCTTCTTCAACACAGCCTTAGTCACCCACCTTGAATTTGCAGATTTGTTGTCTAAAACCCTAGCACATGTATGTTTGTCTACTATAATTTTTATACCAAAAGTGCGCTTATGGCCCACTTTATAGCACAACATTAAAAACCCACAATTGGCCCTGCTTACTACCCTTAGCCTATCACTTTCATTTTTTATAAAAGTAATTTCCCTCCCATTTAATACTGACCACTCATGTATGGCATATTTAAATTCATCTAGGGAGTTGAATTACATACCCCACTGAAATCTAAAATCCTTATTTAAATGCTCTTTTCTAAACTTTCAAATTTTTGTACTTTCCCTTTCTCACTATCAGATAAATCCGGGTCAGAGCTATCCATCTCATCAATAACATATTCATCATCCTCACAACTTTTCTGTTTGGATCACTCATAAACTCAGTAACTTTAGGGCTCTCATTAATTGGGGCACTTACATCAATCCCTTCAAAACCATCAAGAATTGCAGTGGCCCTTTCATCTTCACTATCACCCAACCTTTCTACTACATCTTCATCACTTTCTTACATCTCAACAATATCATTGACATACCTAGGACTACTAACTGATGCTTCTATATCATCAACATCATGCTCTATGAAAGGTTCACCGTCTATTAGGGTAACACAAATATATGCAGAAAAATCATAACAATCATCATCTTTTCTAATCTGAAAAAAATATTCATCTATTTCACGATTTAAGGTCCAGATTCTATATGTTCCTTCCCTGTAACCCCAACCCATCACCAACCTATGAATACTAACCATTGTAAACTGATCCAAACAGAGTTCCGAAACTAAGGAAGATACACCCCCTCTGTAAATTATATCTCCATTGTTCAATAGAATAGACTCACCACCCATATTGGAATACAACATTGAACATATCATTACTCTAAAATCATAGCAAAGAAACATTAAAAACCTAACTTTCACTACATTCTTCACTAAAGGAACGAAACGTATATACACTAACATTTTCAGCATCAACAAATTTTCCTTCTTCATTGTGCTTCTCTGGTTGCTTTGCTTGCTTCAACTGTACCAGTTCTTTCTTCGTTTGCCTCGCTATCTTCGACGTTGACGGTGCTTCGATGTTGAAGTCTGTTTCTTCTTCGTTGCACGTTTCTTCTTCCCCATTTTCAATTTTCAAGACTAATAGTAAACCCTAGATTTTCAAGGGGGGAATCAGTATATGAACTATGTTATAAGTATCATCCAGCCAGCATGACAACCATTTCCAAGTCACTAATTAGATTCTGGCCACGTATTCAAGTCCAAGGGAATCTGCCTCTATAAGTTTTTTATTTTGGAATCTTTTTTTTAAGGGGCGAAGACAAATTTTTTTTAAATGGGGGGTAAATCGAATCTCACTACTTTTGCAGGAGGATAAAAGGTATTTAACCCAAACAAAAATAAGAAGAAGGAGATGAAGGAGGAGAGATGATCAAGCACAAAGGCAAGATATTGAATATAATCACTTTCAATCACTCTTCTTCATGATACAATTGGATAAACTTATAATCATTTTAAAGTACCAAAAATAATCAAATGATCATTTAATGATAAGTTTGAAATGATGAAAGTTCATGCACTCAAGGCATCATTCAAAGATTAATTGGACAAGATAAAGCGTCAATCAACCAAATATGATCAAGGTCAACAAAATTCAGAAACAAAATGAATTAAAAATGATAAAAAAGATTTAAAAGAAGTTTTAAAAAAGTTTTAAAATGAAAATTAAATAAAAAAATTCAAAAAATGCATCAAAACATCAAATAAAGATCTAAAAAACAAGAGAAAAACAAAAATATTACAAGTAATGAGATCTCAAAAGTTGAAATAAAAAATGTTTCAAAATAATTTAAAATTAATTTTTAAATAAAAATATAAAATAAATTAGAAAAAACCATAAATGCTATATATATATATATATATATATATATATATATATATATATATATATATATATATATATATATATATATATATATATATATATATATATATATATATATATATATATATATATATATATATATATATCGCTCAGATTTTGAGTGTCCTGTTCGAAATTATGAATTTGGTGCTTTTTTCTTAATTCTTAATTTTTTATCAGATTTATAAGTCATATGTTTCGAATAGGGTTATAAGTCATATCTTTCAAATAGGGTTATAAGTCATATGTTTCAAATAGGGTTATAAGTCAAATTCTATTATTTTGTCTGTGTGGCAGTTCACGTGACTTATTTTTTTATTTTTTAAATTCAAGTGGTATTTTTTTTAATTATGATTTATTTAATTTTTTTAAAACATTATATATTTTTTACTTAATTTTTTTTACGTTTTTTAAATTTTTTTTTAATAATTTTTATAAATTATTATTATTTTAAATTTATCAAAATATTGGGCCTAGAGCACTTGGTCTAATATATAGTAGCCCATTATTTGAAGTTTTAAAAAGTATAGTGTCAATGAAGTATATAAACTATTACATTTTTTAAAACTTTCTTGATGTGAGACTTTACCTTCTTCACTACACAACAACACCAACTTCATACATATCAAATTCAAAAATTTTAACATCATAAATCCCCTCAAAAAATGTCTATAACATCTTTAATCCCAAGTTATGCAGCAAAAATTGATGTTTTTTGTAACATCATCAATCCTCTCAAAAGATGCATTTTGTATTAAATTGATATGCTTAACACTTTTCATGTTTCTATTTTTATTTTTATATTTGTTGTATAAAATATGTGGTGTTGATTCCACAGGAGGAACATTCCAATAGAGTGAATTTCCTCCCCAAAAGTGTTACTACATGCAAAATTTACTGTATATAACAGGGAAGGCAACCTCGTGACAAAAAATAAATAAATAGAAGAAGCTTAATGCCTAAGCTTCATTGAGTGGCTTCTTTGAGAAGCTCACAAAAACGTGTCCACGGATGCAATGAATGGGTTATACTTGTATGCTATCGTGTCTATTCTATCTACTTTGAAGCCGACATCACAACCATTACTACCGTTTCTAATCATATTTATTTCAACACAAAATGACAAAAACATCCTTTAACTTGACTATTCAATTGTTGATCCAATCATGTTCAACACCAAAACGTCGACGACTTCGAACACAAGTTTCGTGTACTATATCTTAGCTTTTCTTTTTATTTTTTAATTTAAAAATTGCATGATTTACTACAATCTTGCTCCCTAAGCCAGTATGACGAAAACACATCGATCTAGTCTGTAAAGCGGCGAAACGTCCTACTACGAATAGTACCATCACTTTTTCTTAACCGAGGGTTTTACCATTAAAAGTACCATTTAAAAACTTTAATATGCAATTAATGATGAAGCCTGCCCTTTTAAATATTCCTTAATTAAATAGAAGGTACGTACACTTGATATGAACAAGGATCTGCTCCATTTAAGAAAATGGCCAGTTACCACCGAGTCCTCATTTTAGATATGGGCCACGTGGCACAAAAAAATTAATGGCTGTTATTTAATATTGAAATATTAATTTTTTAAAACAAAATTGAATGACTATTCATCTTCTCTTTTGTTAGTTTTTCCTTTCTCTTACGAAGTCCATTTTTCACACATCTTTAATCACAAACAACAAACTATAAAACTGCAAAACACGAGCGAGATGACTGAGAAATTTGAGTTCACGGCGGCGAGATGGCTGAGAGACCTGAGTTCACAGTGATGAGAAACTTGAGTTCAAGGCGGCTGAAGGACAAAGCAATTTTAAGATGAAAAAGAAAATGTTTGAGCGTGTGAGAAAGAAGAAAAAAAGAGATTTTGGTATACTGTGATTTACTTACCAAAAGAAACAATTACTTTTAAAACTTTTAATCTGTACCATTAAATAAATTAATTGCTACGTGTCTCTTATCTAAAAAGAGAATTGGGTAAGTGGACACTTGATATAATGATAAATGTTTTAGAATGGACCAAATCCAGTTTCATATTATTGGTTTTTTAAGTGCTTGATATCTTTAGACGAGTCATTACTTATTCATACGGCACTAATCTTTTTAATGGCATATTGAATTAAATTTGCTCGGCTTGACTTCAAGTTCTATAAAAAAAAAAGACAGTTTGCTAGGTTTAGGGGTATGTTTTTAGCTTTGATTTTTAAGAAGTGTGAAATTATTTTAGTCAATCGAAACAATTATTCTCGTTCGAGGTTAAGAGATATGGTGCAGATTTTTGAGTTTTCACTTGCCGCACTAATATTCCAGTCACTGTATTTAGGAGATTTTATTTTCTTTGGGTTTGAGGACTCTCACAATTTTATCCTTTAAAAAAATATGTCTCGTTGGGTAAATGTGTGTGTCTTTAGCCTCAATTTCAAAACAATGTGAGACTATTTTAGCTAGTCCAAAACATATTTTTCCTTGTTGAGACTAAGAAGAACGATGCAAACTTTCGAGTTCCTACATACGGCGCCAATGTTCTGGTGGACCTCAACTCTGCGCCACTGTGTCTACGAGGTATTATTCACTTTAGATTTGAGATTTCTCACGACTTTCTCCTTTAGAAAATGCACCTTATTGGACTGCGGTGTATTCGTTAAGCACCCATGATTCATAAGCAATGTGAAACTATTTTGGCCAACCTAAAATAATATTAAAAATAATATTTATAGATTTAGATAATACATTGTTATGCACTATCCTTTGAATATTTGTAAAAGTTCAGTGATTTATATGTTGTTAGAAAGTCAACACTATCAAACGCAAATGATATAAAAATATGTTGGTTGTTAAAAAATAATTTATCGTATTTGACCCAATTTTTCTTGAAGCAGTTTTGAGAGATATCTATCATACTGTAAACCCTTAAGTCCTCAACCCCACAAGTGAAGAAACCTTAGTCGTGTTCAAGCATACATGTTTCCTTCATATCCACCATTACATGTAAGTATCTGCTGACTAGTGTTGATCTTCCATCTTGTGAATCTGTCAAGAAATTCACATATATGTTTTTATACAATATTATCATTCATATAAATACCAACAATGACATCTCTAACAAAGTCATTCTAATATTTGAATGAAATGTGTGTTACCCACATGTATACATGTATATTTTACGACAAACTCATAAGTAAAAATAATGGAATCGTTGGCCGATATCTAAGGATAACACAGTAATCTACTGGTGGTATATGTTGACACAGCCCATCAATATGAATATGTAGAAGAAAATCCTAAGCATGTGGTGATTAAAAACACCAAAAAAATGTTTTTTATCTTGTGATTATGACAAACTTTACTTCCATGACCCTAACATTTTTACCAAAAACAATACTCGCCAAAACATGTTAGACTTAAACGGGATGATGTTCTTGCTAATAGAACTGCTAAGGTCATAAGTTAGATTTATACCACTAAAACCATCCAAAACTTTCTTAAAATTACAATGCATACCATATATTATGTTATCTCTCAATATATGATGTTGTAACATCTAAGATTGGACCCTGAAGCCACAAACGTGTACAAGGCATACTTTACTATCAAGTACAAATCTAATCCCCTCGATCATAACAAGTAATAAGGATGCATATCCATTCTTAACTATTAACACGAGATTGAGATAGGGATTACAATTTCGACTTAAGCAAGAATATTCTTGAGGCTTATTGTTGCTCATATAAATATAAAACTTTTGGATGCGGAATTTCGTTTCAATTTTGCTTACTAATTTAATCGTCACGTGTACTATTTTCACTAAGGGTGGCAAATAGGCATAACAACCCCCTTTGAGTCTGTCCTGCAAAAGTCTATAAAAAATGGAAAAGGAGTGTGATGGGCATTGTGTAAAGTGCGAGTTTAAAACATAGTCTGTTCGGTTTAAGTCTGTCCCACAAAAGCTCGCAAAAAAAAAAGGGAGCAAGACGAACATTATATAGGTTGCAATTATAAAACTTTAATACACCCCACAAAAAAATAAAACGGGACGGAACAAACCCACATACATTACACCTTTTTAACTTAAAAAGTACAAAGATAAAAATTTTGGTATGCTTTACAAAAACGTGAAAAAATGAACAATTCCCAACAAACCAAATTCATTTTACAATCCTGATTTTTGTTTTGTTTTAAAGCATCCATCTATTTGTGTCTTCCTCCGAAGATAGATCAAGTCCATATCAATAATAATAAATAATAATAATAATAATAATAATAATAATAATAATAATAATAATAATAATAATAATAATAATAATAATAATAATAATAATAATAATAATAAAACAATAAACAATATTATTATTATTAATATGTAGGCCGCATGTATTCTTTGGTTGAAACGTGTATAAACTAGCATAGCCAAAACGTTGCCTCCAAGCAACCTTTGCTATATGTAGAACCCCTAGACTTTTTTTCATATCTTTCTTTTTTCTATCTGCTATAACTAACTACACGGTCTATACACACCCTCTCTTTTTCTGTCTCATTAAGCACTTGGAAAATCAGAAACACAAGTTCAATCATTGAATCATAACACATACAGAAGAATTAAAAGTGTGAGCCTCAAGGTATGATTAACTAAATACTCGTATTCTTTCATAATTTCCAGCAACAAGAAAACGTATCCCAAAAGACACAAACTCTATAATTAGCTTTACCTTTCTTTACATCTTTTATCTCTATAACTAATTATCACCTTTTTTCTTTACAACTACTGTTATTCTAGGAAAATTAACACAGAAAGATGACTTGGTGCAATGAGTCTGATGTTAATGATCACATTAAACTCAATGAAGAAATTCAAACCATAAAATGCCCCTCATGTGACCATGCTATTGAAGTAAAAAATCAGGTATTAATTAAAGATTTATTTATTTAATATTTCTTTTGATCTTAATTAATTATTAGTTTATTTTTGTGTGTAAATATATTTATAAACTGATGATGATATATATATAGGGTGGAATTCATGATTTGCCTGGTTTACCAGCTGGAGTGAAATTTGATCCAAATGACATAGAAATATTAGAGCATTTAGAGGCAAAAGTGAGGCGTGACGTGTGCAAGATTCATCCACTTATTGATGAGTTCATACCAACACTTCAAAGAGAAAATGGAATTTGTTATACACACCCAGAAAAACTACCAGGTTTTATTTTAGCTTAATTTAATTAATGAAAAGTATAGTTTAGAGATTTGGAATACCGTTTGATGAATTGCATGTGTTATTTATTTTCAAATCATTTAAATTATCTTTTATTATTGGTAGACAAAGCCTTGTTGTGCACGGTACCACATGCATTAAATTAATTAATTGTTATTTTTAATAATTAACTATTGCTTAAATCTTTATTAAAGACTAGTATTGCTTAAAATGATTTATTTTTACTTAATAAGGTTGATTGTGAATGATCAAATATATAACATTTATGCTCTCTCCATATTTGAGATGTTTCTTGCAATTGAAGCAAAGAAAATTTTATGTTTATCAACAAAAGTCGAGTCTAGTTCCTTCTATTAATTAATGTCACAACTTTATAAATCAACAATTGAAGCAAGGAAAAGTTTTTGTCTAGTCATCGTACGTGTGTGTAATGTTCATGAACCTCTTTCATATAACCGACTCTTTAAGTGTTTTACAAGAAATCAACCAATGCTTGAATTGGCGATGGGTACCAAACTATGGTCAATAGTGCCATCCTATGGCTTACATCAGCAATATTGCAAGTTAGGTCAATTGCTTATTCATTTTGTTACTGTACCATTTATGTCAATTGTCAATGAAGTTAAAAAAAATTAAAAATTATTGTTCGTCATAATAGTCTTAATTCAAAATATGGAAAAGTTAATTACTTGTTACTTAGTTGAATAGATTACAAGTTTATTCCTTAAGTTAAAGGATAATTAGCTTTAGAAGTTAGTTACTATATAAATCAGTTTTTTAGAAGCTAGCAAACACATTTGACATTATAAAAACTGGCACATACTTGTGGATTGAGATAATTTACTATGTTTTGCAATTGGATGGGCCACAAAGAAGCAAAAAGAACTAAGTTATTGACGTTGGGCAAATGCCTAACATAGAGACAATAGTCGTTCGAAATAAGAGATAACACTTTGTCCAATTGGGTTGGGCCGACTGATAGGGTCGGGGTACGAAACCCACGATCTATATGACTTGTCGCATGTGACTTAAGAGGTCTTCTAAAGTAACCTCATAAATCGCCCGCTCATATAGTCGCTCGTTTGGGCTTCGATCACCTGAACTGGTTGCACCCATACTAACCCGAGTCACACTCACATTTCATTCATCATACAAGGCGCCACGACACCTACCAACTTAGTTGCACCCATTTACACAATATTAGGAGGGTTAGTTGGAGGTGGAGAATCTAACTCTTCTCGCCAGAGATATGTTTGGTAGATTGTGACGGGTGGATGATATACCAAACAGTCATAAACCAAACCTCAAGGTAAAAGGATAATAATGGCCGCAACCACCATTCCGTAGCCCAGTGCAAAATTAATGATTATTGAAAATTTAGAATTGAGGATAAAGCCTGAGAAGGAAAAACTAACTCTTATGCGAGAACTAAAGAAGGTACAAATTAGGCCCTAATATTTTCATGTCACGAAGTTGGACACTTACCTCACGGAGGCTGAAGAAGAGGAGTTGGTTATCCTACCAAGGAAGAACTTCAACTTGTTCTCCTAGACACAAGCTAACATGTCAAATTTAGATGCTAGAGTAGTTTGTCATTGCCTTGCCATCTACTCCAAAGTGAAACATATGTCTTAGAGGAAACATAAAGTGGGGGAGGAAAAACAAGCATCAATCGATGAGGAGGTTGAGAATTCAAAGAATGTAGGCTTCATAACTAAGGTCAAATGTCTAATTTGGTTGGCTAATGTGCATCTATTTCAAACAAATCTTTCATAAACCTAATAAAACAACTTATATTACATGGGAAGAGTAAACATAGTGAAACACGATTTTATTTTTATGAGAGACTATGTGAACAAAGAAAAAGTTATTGTAGAATATTGTCCACCACAAAAAAAAGTAGGTTGATTCATTCTCCAAGGCAGTTAAGAAAGAGTAATTCTTAAAGCAAAGATGATAATAGGGAGTTGTAATATTTGGTGCTTTGAATTAAGGAGTGTTGGTTGTGATTCAAACTATACAAAGTTAGTTTCTTATTACCAGTTCAGTAGTTATCCATAGTGAACCTTCTTCTTTGTGTGTTCTTGATGATTAGGGATATGATAATAAATTCTTTGACGGTCTTCTAACTTCAGACCGACGATGCGATGGTGTATCTACAAACACTTAAGTCAGTGACAATTGGGAGTATGAGGTTTTTAGATTAGATTAATGTTTACTTATGACTAGGGGTGGAAAACGAGCATGCTCGTCCGTTTAGGTCCGCTTCGCAAAAGCCCGCAAAAAGTGAAGGCGGAGCGGGAAAAACCCGCAGAAACTGCATCTTTTAAGCCTAAAAAATACAAAAATTATGTAAATGCACGTGCCCGCTAAAACCCGTGTAGAAAACTAGATGGGGCATGCGTCACATTAGAGGGTGGGGGTCTAAATTCATGTCCCACTCCGCACTAAAGTGCGGGAAAAACAGATATGCCCAATGAACCGAACCCATTTTACCACCCTTACTTATGACTGATTTTCCTTTTTACCTTTATCGTAGATCCTTAAAGTTTGATACCCTAGAACCTTCTATAAGACACACTCGTCTCATAGGACAATATTAATATATCATATGACTTGGTTATCCAACGACGCATAATGGCTTTGTAGCCAGCGATCTCAATCTAGTGCGCCTCTAGAACAAGTGTATCTTCGAGACCATATTTATTATATTTTTTCAGGTGACTCGAAATCACATGGGTTGTGCGTTGACCCAAACCAGATCAAGTGGGTTTCAAGTTTGTTAATTAACTTAGGAGTTAGTTATATTAACTAGCCATGTAAGTGGCCTACTTGTACAAGTAAACTAGATTGTTAGATACAAACACACCTAAGAGGTGACATATAGTACTTAGAATAAATACACACTCTTCTTGTTATAATTCAATTCAACTTTTCCTTTTTATTAATTTCTTCTTTTTTGGTTTAGTTACTTCATTAGCAAATAATTTTGATGATTGGTTTTAATCCGACACATCATATAGTAGTGATATGCATGACTCTCATACCTAACCATAAGAGTTTTCTTTACAAATACACTATAATGCAAGACATATACATGATTAATTTTTCTGTAAAATGATGCAGGAGTTGGCAAAGATGGACAAATCCGCCATTTTTTTCATAGGCCTTCTAAAGCATACACAACAGGAACAAGGAAAAGAAGAAAGGTTCACACTGATGAAGAAGGAGGCGAAACAAGATGGCACAAAACAGGAAAAACTAGAGCAATATTTGTTAATGGTATTGCCAAGGGTTTTAAAAAGATACTAGTACTCTACACAAACTATGGCAGGCAAGGAAAACCAGAGAAGACTAATTGGGTGATGCATCAATACCATCTTGGTAGTAATGAAGAAGAAAAAGATGGAGAATTAGTTGCTTCAAAGGTATTCTACCAAACACAACCAAGACAAAGTGGTAACTCCATTAATGTAAGAGATTCATATGACAAGATAATAAACAAAGGAAGTGGCCATAGTAATAGTACAACACCTAACGATTTAGGTCTTGTGGAATGCTACAATGGTCCTTATACAAATTATGAGCAAGTCCATGTTGGTCATAATAGGGAAAGCTCGGCACAATTTGCTTCAAACATGGTTGTCCAAGGTGATCATGCATCTGTTATTTGCTTAGCAATGGATGCAAACAAAGTAAGAGTAAATGAGAGAGAGTAAAAATTGAGAAGAGATTCTAGGTAGAAGAGACAGTTGTGATTTTATTATTTTTTTATGCTAGTGGTTCTATTAATAATCAAATAACATCACTTATATGCAAGGGATGAATGAGATTGGAATGGAATGAAGAGGAAGAAATAAGTAACTGGTTTTTTATAGTGATTTATGACTCTGAAATTTAGAGGACAAGCTATAGGGATTTCTGGTACAAACCATTATTGACTACTGACAATTCATTATTTGTTGACAATTCATTCATGTTATATTATGTTTTTCATTTTTATAATTCATTCCTGCTATATTTGGTTAACGTTTTGCATTAGGGTATGATTGATTCTTATCTTTTTTTTCTTTCCTTCTTAATAATATTTAATGAAGCATCGATACTTCAAAAACATTTCTGATTTGTATCCAATACGTATTTATATGTTTGATACTAATCAAAGGAATATCTTAATTTAATTATTTAAATAATTTAATAAATTTTGATTCAATGACGATACACTTCCAATATTCTTCAAATGCGTGACTCTTTATATTTTTTTAATCAAATTTTCATCGAATCCTAAAGCTTAGTCCTTTTTTTTTTTTAAAATGACTCTTCATTTTTAGTCATTCTCTTTAATGTTCATTCTTCGTAGATATTATTATTTTTTAAACAACTTACTAATGTTAAAATTATATTATGAATTTGGTTTTGTTAAATTTTGATTTAATAAAATATTTAATTATAATTTTTATATATGTATCTTAAATATATTTTGTATTTGTTATTTTTCAATTAATTATAATTTTTATATATGTATCTTAAATATATTTTGTATTTGTTATTTTTCAATTAGTGACGTATCTAATATTTATATCGTGCCCGTCATTCACTTATATATTTCTTTGAGTAAACGGCACAAATGGTATATATTTTTCTTTTCCTCACATAACATAGATATAGATGAAAATGACCAATGTTTAAAAAAGTTAAAGGATTAATATCTATTTTTATTATAAAAATAAATTGAATGAATAACTAATCTCTTTTTAAAGATTATAATTGATATGTATAAATAGTGTTATATTTTCTACTAATTCTTATATAATATAAACCTAATCATCGATATCAAGGTTGGGGAGTGAAAAGAAAGACCGCTGTTATAATATCCCCCTTCCATTCACCGGGAGAAAAATGAAAGCTTCCTCAGTTCTTCTCCTACGGTGGGAAACTCTTCCGCAAGGGTTTCTGAACGACAACGAAGATGTTCATGCTCTGCTTCTCAATCTCTGGTAACTCTTTCAACCTATCTTTCAAAACTAAAATGACTTATTGTTCTTCCATTTTAAAAGCAATTGACAAATTGATTATCAAAAACGTCCGACCTACCGGATTCGAACCAGTGACCTAAGGATGACAGCATGGTGTCCCAACTACAGTCCTCCGCTCTACCAACTGAGCTAAGGTCGGATGATGATTTAATTAGTGTTGATATTATATTAACTACTTATTCCTAATTAAAGGTTTATTCTTAATCAATAATAATAATATTAATAATCTTGTTTCGTAGTCTTTTTCTATATAATCGCTCCCTCTCAAAATAATTGCTGTTTAAGTTTATTACACAAATTAAAATAAATAATGATTGAGTCAATCGATAATTTTTTGCAAAATTACTCTTAACTATTATTGGTTGTTATATACTCTTTACAATAAATCTAAAAAGTAAAATTTACTTATAAATTGTTACGGATTGAGTATTGTCATGAGAGTGTAGACAAAATGTAAAGTTAGTTAAAAGTAATCAATGTTGTATTGAGAAAGTAATTAGACTATTATTTTGCGACAATTGTGTATGACTAAAAAGTATCAAACCTGTTGACCTTGGTGAAATAGCTACAATCAATTTCTGAATTTTTCATTTCTATTACAATCCCATCACTCAATTATCTTATCTATCAAGTTTATGGCGGCCGCTGTTGTTGGCGAAGCTTTTCTCTCTGCTTTCATTGAGGTTGTCCTTGATAAGCTTGCTTCTCCTCAGGTTGTTGACTTGATCCGTAGGAAGAAACTTGATGTCAATCTGGTTCAAAGGTTGAACAACACTCTTTATGCTGTGGAAGCTGTGCTGAACGATGCAGAGCAGAAACAGATCAAAGATTCTGCTGTTAACAAATGGCTTGATGATCTCAAAGATGCTCTCTATGTTGCTGATGACATTCTCGATCATATCTCTACCAAAGCTGCTCTTTCCAACAAGAACAAGCAGGTGAGTACTTCTAATTACTTCTCTCGCCTTTTCAGCTTTGAAGAAAGAGATATGGTTTGTAAGCTGGAAGATATAGTTGCTAGACTTGAACACATTCTCAAATTCAAACATATTCTTGGTCTTCAACATATTGCAACTCACCACTCATCCTGGAGATCTCCATCAACCTCTTTAGAAGACAGATCTATCATATTCGGTAGGGATCAAGACAAAGAGGCCATACTCAAATTACTCTTACATGATGATAATGATAAGGATGAGATTTCTGTGATCCCTATAGTTGGTATGGGTGGAGTGGGAAAAACTACTTTAGCTCAATCTGTGTACAACCATGACACTATAAAGCACAAATTCAATGTTCAAGCATGGGCTTGTGTTTCGGATGATTTTGATGAATTGAATGTTGCAAAGGCCATCTTGGAGTCAATTGTGGGAAATGCTTGTAGCACAAATAACAAAGAGTTGCTTCATCGTGATTTGAAGGAAAACCTAGCTGGAAAGACGTTCTTGATTGTTTTGGATGATGTATGGACAGAGGATTATGACGGTTGGAATTCTCTTTTAAGGCCTCTTCGATACGGAGCTAAAGGAAGTAGAATTCTTGTAACAACTCGTACCCAAAAAGTTGCTTCTATGGTACAAACGTTTCAAGCTTACCCTCTTCAGCAATTGTCTGATGAAGATTGTTGGTCAGTGTTTGCAAACCATGCATGCCTTTCTCGAGAAGAATTAAGTGAGAATAAGAATCTCCATAGAATTGGCAAAGAGATTGTTAGAAAATGTAAGGGATTGCCTTTAGCAGCACAATCACTTGGGGGCTTGTTGCGAAGTAAACGGGACATCAAGGATTGGGATAATATACTAAATAGTAACATTTGGGAAAATGAGAGTAAGATCATTCCAGCTCTAAGAATTAGTTATCATTATCTCCCTCCCCATTTGAAACGCTGCTTTGTTTATTGTTCATTGTATCCTAAGGATTACAAATTCGATAAAGACAATTTGATCTTGTTGTGGATGGCTGAAGATCTTTTGCAATCTTCAAAAATTGGGAAGACTTTAGAAGAAGTTGGTTATGGGTATTTTAATGACTTAGCTTCTCGATCATTTTTTCAATGTTGGGAAAGTGGGAGCAGCTCCCAGTATTTTGTGATGCATGATCTGGTGCATGACTTAGCAATATTGCTCGGTGGAGATTTCTATTTCAGAACAGAAGAACTTGGGAAAGAAACGAAGATTTGTACCATGACCCGTCATTTATCATTTAGAAGCTTCAGTGGTCCAGTCTTAGAAAGCTTTGATATTTTTGGCCGAGCAAAACATCTTAGGACGTTTTTGACAAACAATTTTAAACTCCCTTCTTCCAATATTGAAAAGGCATCATGCATCATTTTATCCACATTGAAGAGCTTGAGAGTTTTGTCATTTCGCAACTCTCCATGTCTTGATGCATTGCCCGATTCGATATTTGAATTGATCCATTTGCGATACTTGGATCTCTCCTCCACGAAGGTTAAAACATTACCAGAGTCATTGTGTACTTTGTATAATCTACAAACATTGAACTTGCGCAGTTGTCCAGACCTAACCTGGCTTCCCAATGACATGCAAAATCTTGTAAATTTGCGCCATCTTGATTTACGTGGAAGTGATAAGTTAGAAGAAATGCCTGTTGGAATGAGCAAATTAAATCATTTGCATTATTTAAGTTACTTTGTTGTGGGCAAACACGAAGAGAAAGGGATCAAGGAACTGGGGACACTTTCAAATCTTCACGGATCACTTTCCATTAAGAAATTAGAGAATGTTACCAACAGCTTTGAAGCATCAAAGGCAAAGATAATGGATAAGAAGTACCTTGAAAAATTATCGTTTGTATGGTCTCAAGATGCAAAGGACGATTTCAAAAATTCCCAAACTGAGATGGATATACTTGGCAATTTACAGCCGGCAAGGAATCTTAAAAGGCTAGGTATAAATGGATACAGGGGCACGAGATTTCCAAAATGGGTTGGAGATCCTTCCTACCACAATTTGACTGATTTATCTTTCGATAATTGTCATAACTGTTGCATCCTGCCCCCACTAGGACAACTACACTGTCTTAAGAAATTGAGAATCAGTAGAATGAGTATGGTGGAGAGTATTGGATCTGAATGTGGTGATTTTTTTTTGGAGCCACTTTTTCCTTCCCTTGAATACCTTGAGTTAAATGACATGCCTTGTTGGGAAGTGTGGCATCATCCTCATGTATCAATTGCTCCCTTCCCTATATTGAAGATCCTTTTGATTATTGATTGTCCTATACTACGTGGAAATTTGCCATCTCATCTTCCTGCTTTGAAAGTACTCGTGATTGAACGATGCTACCAACTTGCTTCATCTCTCCCAAGGTCCCTTGTCATGACTGAACTAGAGGTGTGTGAAAGCAACAAAGTAGTACTACCAGAGATACTACCATCTTCATTAAAAGAGTTAAAATCTCAAGGAAGATCAGTGACAGAGTCCATGTTTGAAGCCTTCAGAATCACCCTACCAACATTTCTTCAAGGTTTAGACATTAGGGATTGTTCATCTGCAATATCATTTCCGAGAGATTGTTTGCCCGCATCCTTGAGTAGCCTGACTATCAAGAATTGTGAAAATCTAGATTTCCCAATGCAAAACGACCAACTCGAGTCACTTGGGTGTTTGTTCATAGAAAAGAGTTGTGTTTCTCTTAGAACCCTCCCATTGGAAACCTTTCCAAATCTTCGATATCTTAAAATCAGAAACTGTGAAAACATTGAATATCTTTCGGCTTTGAAGACTCTTCAAAATCTCAATGAGATTGAAATTAGAGACTGCCCCAATTTTGTATCATTCCCAAGAGAAGGATTGTCTGCACCAAACTTGGATTTATTGTTTGTCTCTGGCTGCGTTAATTTAAAGTCACTGCCTTATCATGTAAATACTCTTCTCCCAAAGCTAGAATGGGTGACAATAGATGATTGCCCAGAAATTGAGACTTTTCCTGAAGGAGGTATGCCGCCTAGCTTGAGAAAACTTCAGATCTTGAATTGTGAAAAATTATTGAGGAACCCATCGCTAACTTTGATGTACATGCTTACCCATCTTTCCATTGCTGATGGTGCTGAGTCCTTCCCGGAGGGTTTTGCGTTGCTACCTCCCTCCCTTACCTCCCTTACGCTATGGGAAATGTCGAATTTGCACACTGTGGATTGTAGGGGGATTCTCCATCTCATGTCCCTCAAAAAATTTAAAATTATAAAATGCCCCAAGCTGGAGAATATGGTGGGAGACAGACTACCTGCTTCTTTGCTAAAACTTCAAATCTATGAATGTCCTCTGCTGGAAGAACGGTGCCGCATGAAACACCCGCAAATTTGGCCCAAACTTTCCAACATCCTAGACATTAAGATTGACCGCAGATAAATAAGCTTGAACTGGATTTTAAATCGGTAAATGCTTTTCTCTGCCTCGTGTAAATGCCAACTTTTTTCATTTTCTTTTAAACAGATTAAGATTAAATCCTACTACTAGTAGCCCAGCCAACTTATCCCACCCTTTCTATCTATTTCATGTTTGCAGTTTGCTGTACAAGGTCGTATGGGTGAATGTTTGTAAAATAGGCCGTATGGATGCATGCAGATTCACAACAAATATTTTCATATTTACAGGTAAAATATTTTTTCACTTTCACTTTCACATTTCTTTTCTAATGCATCTCTTTTGTGCATCATGTGTACGCATGGTAATCACCTGGAATGAGATCACCATATATTATATATAGATCTTTAGTATATACTTTGATGTCTTTGAGCGTTTCACCGATCCCCCATAAACAATATTTTTACCACTTCATTGAGAATTTTTTCTGACACCTCTAAAATTATTCCTGATATCTCCAAAGTTTTAAATTCCGACTTTACCTTTAATCATTTATAAAGAAATTCTCGGACGAAATTTCCGGTATATCGGAAATTTTCAAATTTCTGGTATATTTTCGGTTTATGGCAAATTTCCTGAGGGTTATTTCAAAAAATCCAGTATACTGAAAATTTCAAAATCTTCAAAATTTACGGTATGTGCCAAAACTACGGAAGTATTTTTGAAACTTATGGTATACAAGTTTTTTTTGAAATTTATGGTATACCGGAAATTTCGCAAAAGGCTGAAATTTTCAGTATGTTTCATTATTTTGTTTTTTTTCAACGGTTGAGATTTTGCCGACACTTTTGAAGGGTTCAGATTGCACCGACACTTTTGTGTGGTCTAGAACGCATAACAATTTGTATAAATATGGATTTCAGGGTTATAAGGTATCACATCTCAACAATATGCCTCTTTCTCAATATCTGATTAAGCCAGAAGTGTATTACAACGACCGCAAATCTGCCGTTGAGTTCAAGCTCCCAGATGGATCTGAGTCCTTCGTCGCGTTGAAGGAAATGTTGCCTGATTCCGAGAACTAAAGGGTGACAAAGATTGAGTTTCGGGAGGATTACATTGGTATAGATGGTTGAGTGAAGTACAACCTAATCGAGCTGAAGAATGATGAAGATGTGAAATGCATGTGGAAATTATTTTGTCGTAGGATAACCAAAGGTCTGATCAAGTTGGACGCGGAGATCCGAAGATCCGTTGACGACATAATGAAGTGTCTAAAGCGTCCAGATGAATCTGAATCCAGTAGTTCCTAGGTTTTCGTGTATTGGAGTACTGTTTTTTTTGTTTGTCATCTAATGTTTGTTAACTTATTCGAGTTTCTTATTTGTGTTATTTTGTTTTCTTTATGTAATCGAAAGAAGAAGTATTAGCTAAAAAATATTATACAATGAACTAGATGTCAGTTTGTCACAACATATACATATAACATAATAATACAAAGAAAAATCTACATAAGCCCTCCACGGGCAATGTCGACCAACCTAGCTAACCCCTGACACAACTCACCATCAGGGTTCAGCATTCCCATGATGTTACCTAATGTAACTGCAGTGAGCTGTAGGCGGGTGTCCTGGTCAGCTGTTGGAGGAGGAGATGGTGCTGGTGGTGGTGGATCGGAAGAATCTCTGGTACCTGAAGGTCCTGGGACATCAGATGCTGGAGTCGGTGGTGTGACCCAAGGGTGTGACACACTGAGGAACCACTTCAGGTATCCATCCTCGCACTGTCCGAGCTCTTACATCCAAACGGCTGCATCCATGATCTCACGGGGGAGGTGATGATGTGGTTCTAAAACCACCAATCAATGCCATCATCTGGGGCGCGTGGTACCGGCTGTGGGATGCCCTAGACATAACCATACTATCGTAGACACCGCTTGTAACACCCCATCTAAATACCCTGAATATATTAATTAAATTAATATCTAAATCAGCTTTAATCAGAGTTAACACGGAAATGAGGGACGTCACAATTAATAAATAAAATAAAACTTCCATCAAACAGTAGCCATGCTACACTGAGGATCAACATTATCAAATAATTCAGTCAAATTAAGACCATGTCTTGCACAGCGGAAAATATCATAACCAAAAACGGAATAATTCAATCATTATTATTCCCAACAAAATTTAAATAAACAATAAACCAATGTCTAATTCCTCAACTAACGTTCCCCAGTGTTACAATCTAATCAGAGCATGACACTGACACGCAGACTAAAACGATAAGCTCTAGAGCCATCCTCACCGACTCCTCAGCTGCTAACTTTAATCTGAAATGGTAAAGTAAGGGTGAGACTTCTCATAATTAAAACATATTATAAGCTTCTCATTTAACAATATATTACAAGCATATTATTTCACCCACTTAACGCAATTCAAAATTCAACACACAACCATATTCATATAAGTCATCATGCACAATCAATAGACAACAAAAGAATTGCAACACTGGAAGACATCCTAACATGTTACAATTCCAGGCAAACACAAATGCAGACTCAATGCATGCGGTACCGACACGTGACCAAGTCATCCAACACTGATCCATCATCAACCAGATACAGTACCATCGATTCGTCCATAACCACCCGGACACGAATCCAACCTAACCACCCATCCTCACTCGGGTATCGGTTATCGGCAATCCAAGTCAAATTCCGCACAATGGGAATTAACTTCACCACACAATGCAAATGCACGCACATCACTAGCATGCAACATCAATCAGTTCATGTATACATCAATCTAACATAACTGAGTCAAACTAAATCAACATGATATTTCAACCAATCATGCATACAATTAATAGCATAAACATGCTTCACATCCACACAATACCAATATCTCCATCACCAAGGGTTCTCTGCTACATATACATCATTATGTGTCAGATAATAATCATTTATTTCGAAATTCAACTCCTTTCCAAAATAATTTCAAGTTTTAGAAAATATTTTCCTTTTATGAGGTAGAGCATTAAATTTAGGAAATGACGTCCAAAACGGCGCTCAAAACGGACTTACGGTTTGAAAGTTATGAATTTTTGAAGTTTTAAAAATTTTCAAAATGTTTCAGTGGAACCCGGTTCCTCCCTGGGAGTAACCGGTTCCCACATCAAAAATGGAAAATGTATGGGTTCCTCCGTAGGAACGGTTCCCGAAGCAAAATTTTCATTTCTCTGGAAAAATCAACGTGGAACCCGGTTCCTCCCATACAGGAACTGGTTCCTGAGTTCAAAAATGTCATTTTTCACCATTTTAAAAGCTGGAACCCGGGTTCTCCCACTGGGGAACCGGTTCCCACGACCTTCAGACCCCAAAATTCAGTTTTGACAGCATTAATCCTCAAAACCATTTTCCTTTTCATTCCAAAACGTACCCATATACTCCAACACATCAAAATCACTCATTCACCATCAATAACATACAATATAACATGTTTTATTCATCCTTAATGATCCTATATCATACAAATCAATGAATCTATACATTCTGACACAATCTGACACCATTAGGTATACACCCATGGAAACCTAGAAATTCCCAAACTAAGGTTTCCTAACATGCTATGATCTATAATATCAAAATCAAAACCTATAATATGAACTAATCAATCGAAATCACCCCTTACCTTGTGGGTTCTTCGAATTCTGACACTTCTAGGTCTTCTTCCTTCTTTCTCCTCTTCTCAACTTCACGTATTCTTGTTTTCTCCAAAATGACTCTATTTTCCTTCTTTCCTTATTTTATTCCTTTTAATCCTTATTAACATAAATAAAATAAATTTATTCCTCACACCTCAATTAATTCCATTATTAATCTCAATAATTCAATATATTAATAAATTATGTTCTCAATTAATTTAATAATTAAAAATCATAATTATTTAATTATCGAATTATTTTGGGGTGTCACAACTCTCCCCAACTAAAAGAGTTTTCGTCCTCGAAAACATACCTCAGACGAATAGTTCGGGATACGAGTCCTTCATCCGACTCTCCAACTCCCAAGTGACATTTCCATCAGCTGGTCCTCTCCAAGCCACTCTTACCAGTGCAATCTCTTTGCCTCGCAACTGTTTCAACTTTCGATCCTCAATCCTCGCAGGTACCGCTTCCACAGTCAAATTCTCGCGTACCTGTATATCATCTACCCGAATCTCATGAGACGGATCAAAAATGTACTTCCTCAGCTGGGACACATGAAAAACATCATGCAAATTTGCAAGGCAAGGCAATCTGATACGCAACTTTTCCAACTCTTTTGGTAATCTGAAATGGACCAATAAAACGTGGAGTCAACTTCTTTGACTTCAAAGCTCGACCAATACCAGTCATCGGAGTAACTCGCATAAACACATGTTCTCCTTCACTAAACTCAAGATCTTTCCTCCTCTTATCATGGTAACTTTTCTGACGACTCTGAGAAGTCCTCATCTTCTCCTGAATCATCTTAATCTTTTCCGAAGTTTGTTGAACAATTTTCGGTCCAATCACAGCACTCTCTCCAGTTTCATACCAACACAATGGTGTCTGACACCTCCTACCATACAATGCCTCAAACGGAGCCATACCAATACTCGAGTGAAAGCTATTGTTGTAGGTAAACTCAATCAATGGTAGATAACTATCTCAAGCTCCACCCTTCTCTAACACACAAGCTCTCAAAGAAATCTTCCAACGATCAATCGTTCTTTCCGTCGACCATCATGGATGATAAGCGGAACTCAAACGCAACTTGGTACCCAAAGCTTCTTGCAATTCCGTCCAGAACTTAGATGTAAACCTCGGATCCCGATCCGACGCAATACTAGAAGGAATACCGTGCAAGCTCAAAATCTTTTCCACGTACAATTCTGCGAATCTCTCCATCGGATAATCCATTCTTATCGGAATGAAGTGAGCAGATTTTGTCAACCTATCCACAATAACCCAGATAGAGTCACAATTCTTAGCTGTTCTTGGCAACCCAGACACAAAGTCCATTGAGATTCCATCCCACTTCCATTCTGGAACAAATAACGGCTCCATCAATCCTGACGGTTTCTGATGCTCGATTTTCGACTTCTAACAAACCAAACAAGCATACACAAACTCAGCAATTTCCTTTTTCATTCCCGGCCACCAAAACAACTTCTTCAAATCATGGTACATTTTAGTAGCACCGGGATGAATACTCAACCCGCTACGATGCCCTTCTTCCAAAATACTCTTCCTAATCTCGACAACATCCGGAACACACACCCGATCACCAAATCTCATAACACCATTCTCGTCAATTCGGAACTCGCCTCCTTGACCTTGGTTGACCAATGTCAACTTATCAACTAAACCAACATCATATTTCTGTCTATTTCTAATCTCTTCCAGAATACCACTAGTCAGCTTCAACATACCCAATTTCACACTATTCAGAGTAGTTTCACAACCCAAACTTAGATCTCTGAACTGCTCAACCAAATCTAACTCACAGACCATCAACATTGACATATGCAAGGACTTCCTACTCAAAGCATCTGCAACCACGTTTGCTTTACCAGGATGGTAATTTAACCCGAAATCATAATTCTTTAGGAATTCTAACCATCTTCTCTGCCTCATGTTCAGCTCTTTCTGATCAAAGAGATACTTCAGACTCTTATGATCACTGAATACCTCAAACCGAGAACCATATAAATAATGCCTCCACAACTTCAACACAAACACAACAGCTGCCAACTCCAAATCATGAGTTGGATAATTCCTTTCATGCACTTTCAATTGTCGTGAAGCATAAGCCACAACCTGCTTATCTTGCATCAACACACCGCCTAATCCCATTAATGATGCGTCACAATACACCACAAAAGACTTAGTCGGATCTGGCAAAATCAAGATCGGAGCACTTGTCAGCCTCCTCTTCAGCTCTTGAAATCCTTTCTCACATTCAACATCCCAAACAAACACCTGACCCTTTCTGGTCAACCTAGTCAATGGCAACGCCAGTTTGAAAAATTCTTCAATAAACTTCCGGTAATAACCTGCAAGACCCAGAAAACTACGGATCTCAGAAGCATTCTTGGCGCTTAGATCGAGATACTACCTTCGTAGGATCCACAACAATTCCATTCTTGGAAATTACATGGCCAAGAAAACTTACTTCATCTAACCAGAATTCACACTTGGACAACTTCGCATAAAGCTTCCTCTTTTTCAACAATTCCAACACAACTCTGAGATGTTCTGCATGCTCCTCATCGCTTTTCGAATAAATCAGAATATCATCAATGAACACTACCACGAACTTGTCAAGATACGGATGAAATATCCTGTTCATATACTCCATGAAAACACCAGGTGCATTAGTAACTCCAAACGGCATAACAGAATATTCATAGTGCTCATACCTCGTTCTAAATGCAGTTTTCTGAATATCCTCCGACTTCACACGAATCTGATGATATCCAGATCTCAGATCAATCTTACTAAATACACATGCTCCAACGAGTTGATCCATCAAATCATCAATCCTCGGCAAAGGATACCGATTCTTGATTGTCACTTTATTCAACTGTCGGTAGTCAACACATAACCTCATTGAACCTTCCTTTTTCTTAACCAATAACACCGGAGCACCCCACGGCGAAACACTCGGACGAATAAACTTCTTCTCGAGCAATTCTTCTAACTGCTTCTTCAAAAAAACTGATTTTTTTAAAAAAAACATTTCCAGTTTTTTCCAGTATTTTTTTTTAAAAAAACATTTTTCTTAAAACAATTTCAGTTTTTCAAAAATGTTTTTTAAAAAATTTCAGTTTTTCCAAAAATGTTTTTATTTTCAGTTTTTTTCTTAAAAAAATTCCAGTTTTTTTTTGAATTTTTTTTTAAAAAAACCTATTTTTTTAAAAAAGAATTCCACTTTTTTCAAGAAAATAATTTTTTTTTAAGTTTTCCAAAAAAAAAAAATTTTCAATTTTTATAAAACAAATAAAACAGTTTATTTTTTAAAAATTTATTTCCAGTTTTATTACGAAATTTTTTTTTCAGTTTTTATAAAATAAACTTTTTTTCTTAAAAAAAAGGTTTCCTGTTTTTTTTTGAAAAAATATTTTTTTTACAGTTTTTCAGAAAAAATAACATTCTTTTAAAAAAAATTTTCCACTTTTTTTCAAAATAAATTTATTTTAAAGTTTTTTTCAAAATTTTTTTTTTCCAGTTTTTCAAAAATTCCAATTTTTTCTCAAATTTATTTGAGAAACCAGTTATAAAAAAAACATATTTAAAAAAAAAAAGTATCCACCTTTTTTCATAAATTTTTTGTTCAAAAAATTCCAGTTTTTTTTTCAATTTTTAAAAAAAAAAAATATTTTTTCTTAAAAACAATTCCTGTTTTTTTTTTCAAAATTTTCTATTTATAAAAAAATTCCAATTTTTTTCAAATTTTTTTTTTGTTTTTACAAAAAAACATATTTAAAAAAAAAAAGTGGACGTTTCCAACTTTTTTCAAAAAATATTTTTTTTAAAGATATTTTTCAAAAAAGTATTTTTTTTCTTCGGTTTTTAAAAAAAAAAATTCCAATTTTTTTCTGTTTTTTTTAAAAAAAAGTTTCATTTTTTTAAAAACTTATTTTCTTTTTTGATTTTTCTTGTTTCTAAAAATATTGTTTTTTAATTTAAAATGAAATAAATTAATTTGATGTACGGAATAATCCATTGGATCATTAAAATATGGTGGATGAATTGGATCAATCAATTAACTTAATTTTTCATTTGGTGGATGACTTGGATGGATTTTTTAATGGATGGATTGGATGGATTTTGTGTTAATGGATTCAATTGTCACCCCTATTCAGGGTGGGTCTGGCTGGCGTTCCTCCTCTTCACACGTGGGTCTCTAGCTTCCACTCGCTAGATCCTCCTGTCACAGATGTGAGGGAAGTGCTCGTATATCCAACACTGCATAAATAAGGATAAATAAATTATTATATGAAAACTTAATAATTATTAAAAAAATATCTAATAATTTATAGCATACATGCAACAGACTAAGATAACCACCAAGTTGTCTGGTATTAGGACGGAAAGTAACATCAAGCGTCGTGTACAACATCGTCAGTGCCGCCACTCCCCAAGTCCAAGTGAGACTGTCCAGGGCGACAAATAGAGACAGGTAACGAACATCAATGTACACTCCAGACTTGTCCGCTAAGAGAGTACATGCCACCAGATGTATCATGTACGCCTTAGCGGCAGCCTGAAACCTACGTGCCTCCACCAGCGCCTTATACGTAGTCCTCAACCAAGACATGCGGAGTTGAAATCCCCGAGTCTCGCTAAACTCCTGTATGACCTCCGCATCATCCACCTCCAACGCATCCACAACCATGCGCACCACTGTCTCCTGATTCCTATGAATTAGTGTGAAGAACGTACCAGATATCGGTAGGTGGAACAGAGCACCTAAGTCATCCAAAGTGACCTTAATCTCCCCGAATGGAAGATGGAAGGAAGATGTCTCTGGGGGGCACCTCTCAACAAAAGCTGATAGCAGGGGGCGTCAGGCATCGTCAATGACATCCAACAAAGTCCTCAAGTCTAAACTCTACAACTATCCTCCTCACCTGCTCAGGCATCGGAGTCTCGGGGAAGTTCTTCAACTTCAACCCGTGAGAAGCGACTTTCCAAGTAGGACGCTTCTAAAACAAAACAACACAATTACAACAAATTAGTATACATCAAACAGTGTAATACAAATAAAAAATTAAGCGCTAAATCAAACCAATCATACTTACATCGCCCTGCCACATCCTATACGCGACATGGTCAATATAACCCGTCAAGACGAACCTGTTAGAAGGTCCTCCAAGGAAACCACCATCAGTACACACTGATGGCTCAGATGGACCTGTCGTGGGGTCTGTATCCTGAACCGGCTCCTGTATTGGCTCATGCACCACTGTTTGAACCACCACCGACACTACCTCCTGAACCACCTCTGACACCACCTCCTGAACCACCTCTGACACCACCATCCGAACCACCGTCGGAACCACCTTTGGCATAGGCTCCTGCACCACCTCCTATACAGGCTCCTGTACCATCTTCGGAACCCGCTCCTCAGTAACCAGCACTTGAACCACTGACTCTGGTATAACTACCTGCTCCACTATAGGAACAGGAGGGTCCACAACTGTCGTGGAAGCTCTAGCAACCCGTCGACGAGGTGCACGAAATCCCGACGCGGTCTGCTTAGCCATCCGTTTTCTATGAGAATCGGTCGAACGACGACGATCACACTGCGCCTCTGAGGCTTGTGCCTCATCTGCTGCTCGAGCCACAACATCTGCTCGATCAGTAGTCCTGTCTGAAATAGAACCGTCTCTGCTTCTAGTCCTCACTGCAAGCAAAGTCAAGAAACATGAAAAAAAAGAATTTTTTGAAAAAAATAGAAAATATCAAAATTTCAGGTATTTTAGGCGTACCGGAAATTTCGAAATTTCCGATATGAGCATCAAAGGAAAATACCGTAAATTTCAAAATTTTCAGGCGAAAATATTGGATATTTTGGAATCTACGGTAGGTGATACCGGAATTTTCGAAAAATCCGATACAAAATATCGGAAATTTTAACAAAAGTACTAGAAACTTACTTGTTATTGCGAAAAATCTGATAGCGCTCTCAAATTTCCGGTATCGTCTAAATTTTAAAAAAATACAGAATATACCGGAAATTTCAATAATAAGAAAGGCTTAGACAAAATTGACTTTTCATATAAATTTGAGAGTGTCAAGTACAAGTGTGGGTTGGCAGGAAAAATACTCCACTTCACTATTTAATGTGAGATATTCAACACAATGATTCTGGGTCGTCATCATCTTCGTCAACCACGCTTATTTTTCTAAAATTCGTAATTTTTTGTGAATATAATATTTTGAATTCCCTATTGCAGTATTTCCACCTTGGTATTATTTTGTTTAATAAATAACTCTCATACTAGCCAGAAGAGTTTGTACGTATAACATATGAGAAATTTTTCTGCAAAATGATGTAGGAGTTAGCAAAGATGCAAAATCCACCACTTTTTTCCCAGGCCTTCCTTAAACATACACTGCAGGAGCAAGAAAAAGAAGAAAGGTTTGCACCAATGAACAAGGAAGGGAAACAAGATGGCACAAGACGGGGAGAACTAGAAAATTTTGTGCTAATGGTGCTGTGATGAAGGGTTTCAAAAAGATACTAGTACTCTACACCAACTATTCAATACAATTTTGATAGTAATGAATTAGACAGAGATGAGGAATTAGTTGGTCCACAGGTTTACAACCAGACAGTCTAGACAAGATGGTGTTTCTATTGTAAAATATTCATATGAAAAGATTATTAATAGTGAAGAATAAATTTGCAAACAAAACTTTAATATCTTTCAATGGAGATTTTTTTTTCCACCCCCTATTTTGTGTTATTCTCAAAATACTCCTGACATTATTTATTCAAAAATTTTACCTTTTAGAAAAAAAAATTACTCTTACTAAATTTATCAAAAACAAATGTCTGGTACCTCAGATCAAATTTTCGGTACCTTTTTTGGCGCATACTGAAAATTCTTTGCAATTTATAAATTTTCGGTATCTATCTACTAGATATTTCTAAATTTTTGGTGCGATTTACCAGAAATTTAAAAAATTTGGTACGTTTTTAAAAAATTATTACACGTACCAGAAATTTTCCAAATTTTCGGTATAAAAGTTGTTATGTACTGGACTAGCATCGGGTCCGCAGCTATTAAGGCTCAGTTCAATTGGCATTAAGGACCCGAAGGCCCATCTGCCTATAGCCGTTAGAAATTTTTCCACGTACGTATTAGGGACACGTGCCAACGGTTACTTAACTGTCACCATACCCTCCGAAAATAACGGGTCAACTACCTCTTATATCTCAGAGCTACAGGCTAGGGAGTAGGCCGCATGCTGGACTCCATACCCACGTAAGCTCTAACAGTCCCTTAGTGGACTTCACGAAACCAACCCACTAACTGGACCTTGGTCCAGTGCTGGGGGTCATAAATACCCTCTCATTCGAGAGGGTCAGGTATTCATTCATTCACTCTTACTTCTCTACTTGCATTCTCCTCTCGCCCTTTCTCATTTTGGCATCGAAGTGTCTTGCAGGTACTTCCATCTTTCTTCAACTGCAGTTCGTGGGCTATCGACGATCCTTCTGATCAGGTACGATCAAAAGCAATACCGAAAATTTTATATTTCCGGTGTATACTGAAAATTTCTATGAAACTTGAAATTTTCGGTATGGTAGATGAAGTATTATATATTTGTGGTCTTGAATCGGCAACTTCAGCTTCTTCTACGGGTTCATGTACTGATCTTACGCAGTACTTCATCACAAATACGGTATGCTTATTTGACTTTATACACATTTTTATTTTTTAATAAATTGATGAAGTTATCTAATTATACGTTTATGTGATTGTTAGATTTTTGAATCACGAGAGAATGTTCTAGAATGAACATAGTCAATTGGAAAAAATCATGGTATTGTTGTTTCAATCCGATCCAACTCTGCTAATTATATGCGAGGGAGGAAAGATAAATTGATTATGGGCTGTGACAAACGAGGTAATTACAAAAAGAAAAATGAAGTTGCGGCCCTTTTGATGGCAATTATACTATAAAGCATATATGTCTATTTAGGCTGAGATCTGTTCTGAGTGGGGATGGTTAGATGCGGGATGCACAATCATAGACTAGACAAAAATTTGGTAGGTCATGAAATATTGGTCCGTCTAAAAGAGAAAGAAAGAAAGTTTGTGAATGACATGACGAATTACAATATGACACCAATGTACATCATTTCTGTTTGAAAGACAAAGATCTAAAAAACCTCACGAGTATTACCCAGATATATAAAGGTAGAGCAACATACATAATGGGCAAGAAAGGTGCAATGACAGAAATGCAAATGTTATTGGGTCTTGTTTACAAAGAGAAATACACGTGTTGGTCTAGAAATAAGAAGAATTCAGATATTGTGGCTGATATGTTCTGGACACACCCTGATTCTATGAAGTTGTTAAATATGTTTCCTATGGTGTTGACTTTTGATTGCACATACAAAAAAAAATAGGTAAGAATTTTAATTTCATTGCATCTTAAAAATATGTTGAGTGAGCTGGTTGCTGAATGCGTTTTTTTATTGTGCATGTACTGGCTACCACTGCTTGTGATTTTTGGTGTTACATCAACAAAATTGATGTTTTCAGTTGCTTTTGCTAATTTGGAACATGAAAGGGAGGTGAACTTCACATGAACTTCAAAGAGGCTTAAATAGTTGTTTTATTATGAGAAGTTGCTACCAAATTTTATGGTGACGGATCGGGAGCTTGCATTAATGAATGTCATTGAGTTGGTGTATCCAAAAGTCTCATTTGCTGTGTACGTTTCATATTTCAAAAAACGTTAGCATGAAGTGTAAAAAGTATGTGAAATCAAAGAGACAAGAACATGTAATGGATCAATGGAACAACATAATGTATTCAAATACAAAAGACGAGTTTGATGTACATCCCAACCACTCCGAGAGTGTATGTGGTGATATTCCATTATTTGTGAAGTATGTGAAAGAAATATGGTTAACACCACATAAAGAAAGATTGTAGTTTATTTCTAATGCATCTATGTATGACATTAATTCTATTTACATATTACCACTGTTCGATATTTTATCGTGTATTTTATTCAAGTATAAGTTTATAAGTTTTAAAAAAAATTTATGTCCAGTATTACCAAAAATTTAAAATTTTCAATATTTTTTGTACATCGGAAATTTCAAATTTCTGGTTATTCTTTGAACTGAAATCATACCGGAAATTTAAAATCTCTAGTATTTTTTCGGTATCAAAGTTTTGAAATTTCCGGTATGCATTCTACATATCAGAAATTTTAAATTTTCGGTATTGTTTCCACATTGTTTCCGTTACTTTAAATTTCCGGTATAGATTTTAACTGATTCTACATTCCGGAAATTTTAAATTTTTGGTATGCAACATCAGGCATGGTAAAATGCTAAATCCCACAAAGTTTTCGATATTTCTAATGGAATTTCCGATACATACCGGAAATTACTAAATATCTGATATTTTACGAGGATATTTTGGTAAAAACACCATACGTAAGAGGATGAGAGGTATAAAACGAGGGGTGACAAGAAAAAATCTCCATTCAATGTTATTTGTAATTTACTTTTGAGAATTTATCTTGCCACCCTCAAATTATACCTATCACCACCCCAAAAAAAAATTATTCCAAAATTATTCTTGTTGAAACTTTCGGTACTCCCAACGAATTTTCCGATAGATTTCGTTTGAATTTTTTTCCAATACCGGAAATTTGTAATACACAGAAATTTTCGATATTGTAAAAATAAAATTTTGAAAAAATTCAGTATTTTTAGCGCTAATTTCCGGTATCACCCCCAAAAAAATTTGTTTTCAAAAACAAATTTTTTTTTTGAAAATTCTGAAACATATCAAAAATTTCATAATTTTTTTTTTAATTTCCGGTACCACACCCCAATTTTTCGGGTTTTTTTTAAATTCTGAAATATACTGAAATTTTCGGTATGTGATTCGAAATTTCTGATATTTAACTGAAATTTCTGATAAAACTCAAATTTTTTGAAAAATTAATGATTTTTCACAAGGTATAATGGTAAATCATACCCTTGAAGAATTGTAGGTAAAATATGAGGGCTAGAAAGATAAACTCTCCAACTTTAAATATTTTAGTGTAGTAATAGTAATGTTAACTATTAAATATTTACTTATTATAATAGTCTTCAAATAATGTTAATAAATAAAATAATTAATAAATTAAAATAAATGATTCTACTATTTAATGTTTTAGACATAATTAAATATATTAAATAATAATATTTTAATTATTAAATAAATTATTTAATAAATAGTTAAAATATTTAATAAATTAATAAATATTAAATATCTCATCTATTAATATTTTAAATATTTTGAAATAGGTTTTGTATGGAAGGAAAAATGTAAGTGTCTCCATGTGTGTAAGGCACTATCACATGTTATGATGGATGATTTGCAAGAAACACTATGATTTGCATGGAAGGCAAAGAATACCTGTCTTTAAGCATGTAAGATACCTTTGGTTTGCTTATCCTATAAATAGGACCGTCATGAGCAAATCATTCAAGTCATTCCAACATTCAAAAAGAAAAATATAACAAACTTGAGAGAGTTCAAGATAATTAGAGAGATTTCTAATTAGTGAAATTTTTTAGTGTAATTAGATTTTGGATAGTGATAAATCGTGAGTGTTTATAAACAATTTGTGTAAATTTTCGTTTTCAAATGATCAGATGCATCAAAGTCGAGGACCTAAGAACCAAGGGAGAACGTAGAGAGAAGAGATATAAGATTACTAGACTTTTCAACGAAATAGTGCATATATTCCTGAACTATAAATGTTAAAATTAGCAAAAAAAAGTTTGACTTTCATATAGATTTTAAAGTAGTTGTTCAAAACATTTGGATTATGCACACAGTAGTATAATTGAAAAGTGATTGCTACAAAAACTCAACATTTGCTCAAATTAGATTGGAAGATGTGTGTTTGTCATATTTATCGCGAGTCAAACACTTGTGTATATGTATTTGTCAACATGTCGTGTGATCTTGATAATGTCCTATTTTTAAATCGAGTTTCTGCACAAATTTCGCTTCTTTTATTAGCTAATTGTATTATAATTTTTAATTGCTATGTAATAAACTCTCTTTACTTTCCAAAAAACAAAATCCTTAAAATGTTTAAAAGATTAAATATTTTTTAATGTATTTGGAATTTAAATATTTAAGCTTTTCAAATAACAAAAAAAAAAGTTTCTATTAATAGTTTTTTTTTAATTTAGATTTTCAATGGAAAACCCGTCTGTTTGGTTGGGAGTAAGTGGAGGCGAGGCGAGGGGAAGGAAGAGAATATTTAATAATTTATATGTTTGGTTCAAATTTTAAGAGGGGAAGGGGAGGTAGATGGAGGGGACCAAAATCTCTCTTGAACCACTTTTTCTTCCCTCCAATTTAGAAGGAGGGGAGGTGTTTTATTTTAATTATATTATATTTACATATTTATTCTTATTTATTTTTTAATTATAAATTTAACTGGTTAAAATGTTAAAAGTTCCATTTTAAATAAATTTTATCTTTTCTATATATTTCTATTTCTTCTATTTTTATATCTCTATTTTATTATCATTATATGTGTTCAAATTTTATAATTTCATTTTTATATTTTAATGTTACTTTTTAATTATCGTAATGCTTTTGTTTTTAATATTTTTTGATAGATTTTATTGTATTTGATAATCATTTTAAAATTATATATTATAATCGTTACGTTTTTAAAAAAATCTTCCATGATATTTTCGAATTAAATATTTATATTTCGCCAATGAATTTGTTTTTGATTTATAAACGATAAATATCATGAGTCTTACGGTAAAATTGCAAGGATATAGAAGTAAATTAGTTTTAAAATTTCTTCGCCCATCTAGTGGGTTTCTTCCCCACCCCTGGTGAAAAACAAAAAATACCCCCAGGTTTTGTAAGTGCACTTACAAATTCACCTCGGAGGTGGACTTCGCAAGTGCATTTACAAAATAATCCAAGAATTTCTAAAAATAAGGTGAATTTGCAAGTGCACATACGAACTCACCTTGTTTTTTTAAAAAATAAGGTGAATTCGCAAGTGCACTTACGAATTCACCTTATTTTCTAAAAATAAGGTGAATTAGTAAGTGCACTTGCGAATTCACCTTATTGGGTGAATTTGTAAGTACACTTACGAATTTTTGTCTGGGCAAAATTCAGAAACATTTAACATAATTCATACAATTCATTTAACTTAATTCAGAAAATTACATAGTGGATGCAGAAAATTAAATTACATATTATTATAAACGAGAAGTTGTGGACATTGCAACATCTTGATAACATCTTCTGTCGATCTACGAAGCGACACATCCATCTCAATCGGACCCTTTGTCGAGTATTGTTGAAAGGTCTCCCACATAACCTCTAAGTCGTCGCTGTTCTTCAGCTGAAACCGAGTGAAATTGACTTTTCCTTCAGTATCAAGTGAAGGTGAACGATACTCCTGCTTGCCCACCTTACGATTATCTGGATACTACAACAGAGAATGCAGTGTTGTAATGAGCTCGTCGTACGGGGTGTCCCGCAAAAGCCTGAATTGAACTGACGCATGCGCAGCAGTGAAGTAGACAAATGCACGGTGTGGATAAGTTTGTGTCATTTTTCTGTTTTGGTTTGTGAAGGAGAATAGAATGGGTTGTAGACTCAATTTATAGACAAGTAGGAGTAATATGGACCAAAGAAATATTATCATATCACATTTTGCAAGTACACTTACGAATTGCACTAAATCAGGTCAATTCGTAAGTGCACTTACCAAATGTTCCTTGTGTTCTTGTTTTTGTAAAAACCAGGCAGAATTCGCAAGTGTACTTGCGAATTCTGCAGAAACAGAGCAAAACTCAGTTTAAAACCAGGAAGAAATATATTAGTTTATTTTTTAGACATTCAAAATATTATAGACATAGATAAAACTCATATATATATATATATATATATATATATATATATATATATATATATATATATATATATATATATATATATATATATATATATATATATATATATATATATATATATATATATATATATATATATATATATATATATATATATATATATATATGAAACGTTAAGATTTTGTTTCAACAATACATACAAAAAATGTTTCGGTTACATTATAAAATGAACCGAAAAAATTGTTTCCGCTTAAATCTAAAACCGGTTCTTTCTTTGATTTCTCCCTATTGGATTATCTCCCAAGATCCATCAAATGAGTGAACTTTGTCATTCTCTCCAAAAAATGACCCGCCCAAGTTTCCGCCTTTTTTTGTGATGTTTCTTCCATTCCACGGATGTGGCCGGAATAGGACACCCCAACTTCAAATATACTTGAACAAAATGACATGACCGTAGATAGCCAACACACACAATGCGTCCGGATGGATCAATAGGCGGTGGAGCTTGTAGACGATTTTTTTTCTTCTGAAAAACCATATCTTGTCAAGTCGACGCACACCACGTTATAAGCAGTTGCTAAAATATGTCTCATTTCGGGGAAGCACATCCATTTTTTAATCGGTGCATGGATAGTAACCCTTGGATCTAGAGCATGGTGAATTTTATTTAACTTTTTCTTTGTCACGTATAGACGCGTATAAAGTTCACTATGCGAGGTCAATTTCGAGATAAGTTTTTTCCGAACTAGAATGTGTTGCTTCTCTCCTTGGCCAAGCAAAGTGGATACCACCCGATACCCGCAATTACCATTGCTTCCCACATCCACAATTTTTTCAATGTGTTTGTGAATAAATAAAGGCATCTCATTAATGTATATTATCGGTGGTGGTGGTGTCGGTTGTCATACCCCAAAATTTTCCCTCCATCTTCTCAATACATTTCATACATCCATACTCAAGGATTCCTCAAGGGTTGATCAGACAAACCCTCTCCTAGACAATCAACCCAAACTAGGGTTTGATATTCCTCAGATCAAGATGGACTTCCAACATCTCCAATGTTCATCATGCCTCCTCATATGCTTCAAAGATTCCCCATGTCAAGTTTCAAGCCTCACAAGTCAAGTTTCCTCAGACAATTGCTGAGATGGTTGAAAATCAGTTGTATTGGACAAAAAGTCAACTGTGGTCAACATACAGTCAAACTTCATAATTTTTGGTCAACATCCTCATTTTGAAGTTACATTCATCATTTGATCAAGGGTTGATCATGATTCATCAAGAAAACTCAAGATTTGCTCAAAAGTCAAACTTTCTAAATTAGGGTTTCTAGGTGAAAAGTCAACTGAACTTTGACTGATCATAACTTTCTCATACTTTCTCATACTTTCTCAAAAAATTTTCCACCACCTCTTGTTTTGAAGGAAATTCAATTCTCTACAACTTCATGTCTCACAAGAATGTTCAAAAAATGCTTCATTTGGAAGGTATGGATCAAAACATTACAGGTCCTTTTCAAAGTCAACAAAAAGTCAACATTTTGTTTTGAAGATATATTGAGCATGGAAACTCCAATTGAGATGAAACCAAAGAGGTTGGTTACAGGACTCTTAGAGCTTTCCAAAAAGTCCAAGAACACTCAAAAATGTGGAAAATTGAGCAAGATACACCATTCACAAGTTGGGCATTTTTGAACAATTGCACAAAAGGAGATATTGGTCAAAATGCAATTTTTTCCAAATGGGCCTATAATTTTATGATCCAAACTTGTTCATGATATTATTTGTGACCCATTGATGCTTGGCCATGGCAATTTTCTATTTTATTGATTTATTTTTTAATTTTAAACCATTTAATTCAAAATTAAATTTTATAAAATATGAAAATAAGATATTTTTCCAAAATAGGTGAATTTCTATCAAACTTGAGGTCCAAGATAGCTCACACAACATGCCAAATTCGTGCTAGCTCTCACATTAAAGAGAAAATCAAATTTTCTCCAAAATTTGATTTTATTTGAAAAATAATTATGGCACATTCATGATCCAATCTTTTTTCCTTCTTTTTCCTCTCTCAATTCACTCTATAAATAGCCAGCAAGATGCACAATACAAGACACGAAACCCTAGCTAAAAACACAACCCTTATTTTGCCAAAATTTCTCAAAATTTTTGAAATTCGAATTTTGATTTCCAGCTGCTTTCAAGCCAATTCAAGCCTTCCTTTGTGTCCCTGAGGTTCCCAGGAATCGAACCATATCCTTGCTCAAGCCCAGAACTGCCCAGAACACGAAGAACATCAACTCCGATTTGGTATTTTTTTCACAAATACGAATTTCATTATTCATGCGTTGCTAAATGTTTCTTGTGTGTTTGTTTGTGTTCAGAAGGTTCATTAGAATGCATTTGATACCTTACATGCAAGCATACACGTAGAAATCACCAATTGCCATTATTAGGGTTAGAAAACTGGAAAGCTTCGAACCGGCTTGTACAGTTGTTTTCAATCAAAATGGATACCACCATTGGATTCGCAGGGTCCGATTTAGGGGGGTAAGGTTCCCTTTTCCCATTTATTCTTCGTATTTGGCTTGTTTCGATTTCAGGTTGGCCGGAGAAGACGACCGGAGCTAGGGCTCCGGCGTCGTTGACCAGCGTTGAAGCCGGCGAGGTATGCGTGGCACAATCACGCTCTCTGATTCGCTCTCTCTTTCCAACTGGGGTCCACGCATATCCATGACACGTTGACGTTCAAAAACAATTAATTTTCAATTTCCAAACACCAGATGTCACATGGTGTAGTGGTTAAGGCGCTGGCTGTGGGAGATGCTCTCAAGGGTCATGAGTTCGACCCCTGCCAGGACCGGTTCTATTTTTCTTTTTACAAACTTCAATTATTTTGTTATTTTTCATACTTTTAATATTTTCATGCATTTTATTTTAACTTTAAATATTTTTATCATGCATTTAAAAACACCAAAAAATATTTTTCTTTTTGCATTATCTCCAGAAAATGTTCATTTAATTTATAAAATTAAAAATATTATTTTTGCATGCATATTTAATTTAATTGTTAATTTATCATTTAAATCACTTTTAATTGATTTTTAATTATTAAATTAACTCCAAAAAATCCCAAAAAATTATTTTAGCATATTAATGTTATTTCCAGCATGAAAACATTTTTCTCATTCAAAATTATTATTTTTACTAACATTTTCCTCTTATTCGATTTCCTCGTATTTCCCGATTTTTCTCATCTTTTCACAGGTTATCCCGTTTCGGACGTTTTCTTTTATTGTTTTGTTTTTCCAATTATGTAATTGCTTATGGGACGTAATAGTTTTATTAGGGTTTTTACTTTCCGTATTTTAAATTATGTATCTGCCCCAAAGCCATGTAATAGAGTAGGATTTATCTTTCCGCACTTTATATTTTCGTAATTTAATTTCCGCACCCTATAAACTGCTAGTAATTAGGTGTGTATGGCAAGATTAAAATCAACATAACTCACTCATAATTCCAAGATAAAATACCTGAAATCAACACACTCTCTTCGCACACGCACCCCTTAGGGTAATTCTCTCTCGTTGCCTTTACGATTCAAATATGGTCAAGTCCCTCGAACGTAGAGGTATTCTAGCACCATTGCCTTCAAAAGAAAATCATCATAGTCCCTTCGAACAAAGGTCATAAGACCCACGATGTCGCCTCCGAATACATGATCTCGACCCTCGATTGTCGCCTACGAAAAATGATGATAGTCCCTTCGAATGTGCTAGGATACTTCCTACAAGTTGCCTTCTATGACCATCCGATGTCCCTTCGAATGTCCCGCTTATATCCAACGAATAGGGTTACCTACCAACTAATGGTATGGATAGCGCTATTCTAAAGGAAAGTAAAATAAACACGAAAACGACCATTCTGAGTAGGTAATAAGAGTTTTAGTTGCTTGCTCAAACAAAATACTTTTTCACACCTCACACTTTTGTCAAAGTTCAAACTCTTTTCAAAAACAAAAAATTTCCGAACACTTTGTATACATTCCTACATGAATCATTACAAAGTCAAAGCGAAATGCCTTTTCAAAACATTTTTGTCAAACACACGAAAGCACAATTTTAAAGTGATCTAAGAGCAACTAAGAGCCGTAGATAACTACGGATGGAAAGGGTGCTAATACCTTCCCTTTTCATAACCTTCTCCCTTACTCGAATCTAACGAAGGTCTTTTACGTACTTTTACCTTCCCTTAATTGGATAAAAGAAAAGTCGGTGGCGACTCTTGCTATCCGCACATTTGCGATACAAAATCTACAAAGTCGGTTCACCGACATGTAACGGCAACTCGGGAGACACCCTAAAGAGAGAATGCCTTAGGGATTTCTAGATCACCTTTATTGCTTTCTGTTTGACTTGCTTGCTTTATCTTTAAGGGTTGCTTGGGTATTATATATGTGGGGGATCCTACACCCGGATCCGGGTTTCCTTTTAGGTAAGTAGCAATGAATCGTCGCGACCGTTAGACGTATATCGAAACGGTCAACATGATGGCTACGTTAGTGTGACACTTTGGATGTCCTGATACTCTTCATTTCCAAGTTGAGGATAGTATTTGGCTTCTGCGTGGTGTCATCAAGCACTAACTAAACTTTTAGAACCATAATTGACCCATCTTGGCCATTAGAAGGTAGTGAGATGACCGGCTTTGGTGCAGACTAAGGTTGGTTGATACTCGATGCTACGCTCATTAAGATCAGACTTTTGGGATATTTTCGGTCGACCACTTGGTAGTCGTATTGAAATAAACGCCTACGAGAAAGATCAATGATATGAGATTCCTAGAACCCGGTTACTATTATAGGACAGGATGAACCAACTCAAACTTTTGGTAGGGTAATCACTTATACCTCTTGCAAGCCTTAAACCTAGGCTCATTGTGTGAATTGCTTGTGTGTGCCAAACATGACATCATGACATCATTTGCATTGCATATCATCTCTAACTATTTCAAGGACCTAGGGATTTATCTTTGCTCTGTTTTGTAGGTATTATGGCTTCTAGAAAGACTATCCGAATCAACTTCATGGGTATACCTTCTCAGCTCAAAGAATTGGTTTCAGAGATTCCCGATCATGCTCAGTTCATCAAAAGACATGGTTATCTTCTTGACTTGGTTATCTCCGGTTTTGAAGAAGATATGATGCATGTCCTATTTCAGTTCTTCGATCCGAAACACCATTGCTTTACATTCCCAGATTATCAGTTAGTTCCTACCTTGGAAGAGTTCTCTAAGTTACTTGGGGTACCTATTCTTGACCAAATGCCATTCACCGGTTTAGAAAAGGTTCCTAAGTATGAAGACATTGCATCAGCCTTACACCTAAAGCGCTCAGACATTGAAGCCAATTGGGAAACTAGAAGTGGAGTTAAGGGTTTACTTTCCAAGTTCCTAATCAAGAAAGCCCGAGAATTCCTCAAAGCTATGAGTTTCCATGCATTCGAAGACGTTGTGGCCTTGCTAATCTATGGTTTGGTTCTATTTCCTAACTCGGATCAATTCATAGATGTCAACGCCATCAAGTTGTTTCTCGCCCGCAATCCTGTGCCTACTTTGCTTGGAGATATCCTACATTCTCTCCACACTCGTACTACTAAGAGACAAGGAACTCTCATGTGTTGCCTACCGTTACTTTCCAGGTGGTTTATTTCGCACCTTCCTCCATCGGTATTGAAGAACGAACAAAGATTGAGGTGGTCTCAAAGATTAATGTCACTCTCTCATTCAGATATCCGTTGGAGCCTTTTCTCGCAAAAGGACTTCACCTTCATTGAGCGTTGTGGAGAATTCCCTAATGTACCACTACTTGGTATAAGGGGAGACATTACTTACAACCCTTCTCTAGATCTACGTCAGTTTGGTTTTGCTCGAAGAGATGGTCCACATGATATACTTCTCCAAGATATTGTGTTCGACTACAACCACGATCTCCAGAATTACCGACGAAGGTTCATACACGCTTGGGGCATGGTAAAGAAGACTGATACCAAGACTTTGGGGCACCATGTGATACGGTGAACTGACTTTTTTAGTGTTTGTATCGCAAATGTGCGGATAGCAAGAGTCGCCACCGACTTTTATTTTTATCCAATTAAGGGAAGGTAAAAGTACAGAAAAAGACCTTCGTTAGATTCTGAGTTCGGGAGAATGGTTATGAAAAGGGAAGGTATTAGCACCCCTTTCCATCCGTAGTTATCTACGGGCTCTTAGTTGCTCTAGATCACCTTTTAAAATTGTGCTTTCTGTGTGTTTGACAAAAATGTTTTAAAAAGGCATTTCGCTTTGACTTTGTAATGACTCATGTAGGAGTGTATACAAAGTGTTCGGAAATGTTTCGTTTTGAAAAGAGTTTGAACTTTGAAAAAAGAGTGTGTGGTGTGAAAAGCATTTGGTTTAGAGCAAGCAACTAAAAGACTTATTACCCACTCAGAATTGGTCGTTTTCGTACTTCTACGTTCCTTTAGAACAGCGCTAGCCGTACCATTAGTTAGTAGGTAGCTCCATTCGTTGGATGTAAGCGGGACATTCGAAGGGACATCGGATGGTCATAGAAGGCAACTTGTAGGAAGTATCCTAGCACATTCGAAGGGACTATCATCATTTTTCGTAGGCGACAATCGAGGGTCAAGATCATGTATTCGGAGGCGACATCTTGGGTCTTATGATCTTTGCATCGAAGGGACTATGATGATTTGTTTTGAAGGCAACGGTGCTAGGATACCTCTACGTTCGAGGGACATGACCATTTGTATTCGTAAGGCATCGAGAGAGAATCACCCTAAGGGGTGCATGTGTGAAAGAAGTGTGTTGATTTCAGATATTTTATCTTGAAAATTAGTGGGCTAAGTTCATTATTATCTTGCCATACACGCCTAGTTACTAGCAATTGATAGGGTGCGGAAAGTAAAATGCGGAATGTAAAGGTGCGGAAAGGTAAATGTCCTACGCTATTACATGGCTTTGGGGCAGATACATAATTTAAAAATGCGGAAAATAAAGTCCTAATTTAAACTATTACATCCCATAGACAGTTACATTATTGGAAAAATAAAATGATAAAGAAAGAATCGTCTGAATCGGATCAACCTGTAAAAGAATGAGAAATCGGAAAATACGATATGAATTGAACAAGAGAAAAATGTTAGTAAAAATGCAAATTTTTATATGAGAAAATTATTACATGCTGGAAATAATATAAATATGCTAAAATAAATTTTGGGATTTTTGGATGCAATTTAATAATTAAAAATGAATTTAAAATGATTTAAATGCAAAATTATGAATAAAAATAAATATGCATGCAAAATTATATTTTTTAATTTATTAAATTAAATAAAGGTTTTCTGAAAATAATGTAAAAAAGAAAATAATTTTTTGACAATTTTTTTAATGCAGAATAAAAATATGAAATTAATTAAAATAATGCAAAAATATTAGAAAATTAGAAAATATGAAAATATTGCAAGTTTGGAAAAAAGAAGGGAAACCGGTGCCCATAGGGATCGAACTCAGGTCATGGGAGAGCATCTGGAAACAGTGAGCACCTTTACCACTACGCCATGTGTGCATCTGTGTTTGAAATCCGGATCGAGTAAAACAAAGACAGGTGTCGTCCCCTGGCTTCCTCAACCGCGCGCGAAGCTTCATCGTCCCCGATTCAAATATTTGAAGCTAGCGTCGGTTGTTATTCGACGCTATGTCCCTGGCTAATTCAAAAAATCAAGCAAACATAATATAAATAAGTTCTAAGGCCATGGTTCGATTCAGGACATCATTCTGAACAAGATGGTATAGGTCTCATGGTCCAATTTTTCCATTTAAACAAAGCCCTAATTCGAACTCCGAAACCCTAGCTATGGTATATCACGATTCAGGCCATGGAAACACGATTGGCTTACCCAGATCGCTTGCAAACTTGATTCTAAACATGAACAAACAATCAAAACAGGTTAATAATGCATGAATGATGAAAATCGATTTTGAAAGAAACTTGACAAACCGAAATCGTGTTTGATGAATTCTTGATGGTTTTGAATGATGTAAGAGTCTGGATCGACTCAGAACAACCCAAGGAATGCAATGGAATCCTCAAAAGCAATTGAAAGTGGCTGGATCGATGGCTGCTAGTAGCTTGTAAGTCACGGATTTCTTGAATTAGGTTAGGGTTCTTGAGCCAATTTTTCTGTCCTCTCTTGATAGGTATGCATCATGTATTTAAACTGGATGGATTTGGGATGGTTTTTGGCAAGAATCAATCACCATTCAAAGCAAATCAAATTTGATTTTTGTATAAAATCAAATTTTCAAAACTTGATTAATTTCCAATCCAATCTTGCCATATTGATCAAATTTCGAAATTTGCTGGACTTTGTGGGTTGCTTGGGTCTCAAGGAAAGAATAAAAATCAATCTTTCAATTAATTTTGATTTTATACTTTATTTTTAAATTTAATTTGCATTTAAATGAATAAATTCCAAATTAAATAGAAAAATAAGTCAAAAATTCGTGGCATTGGGATTGGATATTCCTAATTGTATGAGGAATAAGTTTGGATGAAGAAAAAGCAAGCCCATTTGCAAAAAAATTGATTTTTAGAAGTATCTCTCTTTGTGCATTCTTTCAAAATTGTCCAACTTGTGAATGGTGTATCTTGCTCAATTTTCCACATTTTTGAGTGTTCTTGGACTTTTTGGAAAGCTCTAAGAGTCCTCTAACCAACCTTTTTGGTCTCATCTCAATTGGAGTTTCCATGCTCAATATATCTTCAAAACAAAAAGTTGACTTTTTGTTGACTTTGAAAATGACCTGTAATGTTTTGAGCTATACCTCTCAAATGACGCATTTTTTGGACATTCTTGTGAGACATGAAGTTGTAGAGAATTGAATTTCCTTCAAAACAAGAGGTGGTGGAAAATTTTTTGAGAAAGTATGAGAAAGTATGAGAAAGTTATGATCAGTCAAAGTTCAGTTGACTTTTCACCTAGAAACCCTAATTTAGAAAGTTTGACTTTTGAGCAAATCTTGAGTTTTCTTGATGAATCATGATCAACCCTTGATCAAATGATGAATGTAACTTCAAAATGAGGATGTTGACCAAAAATTATGAAGTTTGACTGTATGTTGACCACAGTTGACTTTTTGTCCAATCTGTGATTTTCAACCATCTCAGCAATTGTCTGAGGAAACTTGACTTGTGAGGCTTGAAACTTGACATGGAGAATCTTTGAAGCATATGAGGAGGCATTAAAACCATTGGAGATGTTGGAAGTCCATCTTGAACTGGGAGATACCAAACCCTAGTTTGGGTTGATTGTCTAGGAGAGACTTTGTCTGATCAACTCTTGAGGAATCCTTGAGTATAGATGTATGAAATCTCTTGAGTAGATGGAGGGAAAATTTTGGGGTATGACACACCAGAACTCCATTCCTTGGGAACCTTACCTCAAATGGGTGCGAGCTCGAGCTCAAAACCTCATGATGCCATTCACGCCTGTTTTACCAGTAATTACGGAACCTGTTGCTATGGGTGACGAATCCTATATTGTTTACCATCCTGACATGCCTACTAATTTTGAAGACTTGAAGAGATCTTGGATTCAGATCAAAGAAGAAAGGGATACTTTTGAAGCTCAGTGTTATGCAAGTGAGAAGAAAGTGCTAGAGTTGACCAAGTTACTTCACGAGGAGCGAAACATCAACGCCTACCTCGGCACCAAGAGGAAGCGCCCATGGGAGACTTAGAGCTTTAGTATTTATATGTTTTTCTTTTATTGTTTTGAACTATCTCTTGTACTTAAAAAGAAAAAAGAATAAAAAGATAACTAATAAATGTGTGTTCATTGCTTGTTTAACAAATTTAAATCTCTAAGGTCCTTGAAAACATTGCATTGCATTCGCATAAACATCGCATATCATAGCATAGCATTGCATCACAGGTACATTGAAGATTGGTTTTCTCATTCTCTCGCTATTTATTTTAGCAGAAATGGCTCTTGAACAGTCTGTCAAAGATCTCCAGGCTCAGAATGCTCAGTTTCAGCAGATGTTCACCAGTTTGGTCCAAGGCCAAGAGGATCTGAAAAATCTCATCAACAGAAAGAAGAGGGTTGTTGGTCTTCTCAACATGGGCAGACGTTACAAGGGTGGTCCAAAAGTGGTCAGTCGAATAGAGCTCTCTAAAAGAAGTGTCAAGAATGAGGGGAGTGTCAAGGGTGATGGCGAAGGCAGCCAGTATGAGCCTGAAAAAGACTATGATGATGGCCAATACTCTGATGAAGATGACAAGTACAAGCAACTTGAAGACCGTCTGAATGCTGTGGAAAATCTGAAGATGTTCGGGCTGAATTTTGATGATCTGAGTCTTGTTCCTGGTGTGGTGATTCCTCCCAAGTTCAAAGTCCCAACTTTTGCTAAGTATGATGGCATGTCATGTCCTAAGCTACATTTAAAGTCCTATGTTCAGAAGATCAATCCCCACACTGATGACAGAAAGTTGTGGATGCACTATTTTCAAGAGAGTTTGTCTGGAACTCAATTGGAGTGGTACTATCAGCTAGAGAATGATCGTATCTGTACTTGGAGTGACTTGGCTGATGCTTTCTACAGGCAATATGAGTACAATGCTGAATTGACACCCTAACGCATGCAACTACAGAGCATGTCTATGGGTCGTGATGAGAAGTTCAAGGAGTACGCTCAGAAATGGAGAGATCTAGCAGGCAAAGTTCAACCACCCTTGTCCCATAGGGAGTTGGTTGATATGTTTATGGGAACACTGACAGACCCATTCTTCAATCATCTGATTGGAAACTTTTCAGCTGGATTTACCGAGCTGATATTGACAAGCGAGCGTATTGAGGCTGGTATCAAGAGCGAAAAGATTCATGTAGAGTCATCTTCAAATGCTGCGAAGAGATCTTTTCGTGGTAAGAAAGAAGCCAATGCTGTGTATGGTCAGAAAAGCCGAGCCAAGACCGACCGTGCTCAATCTGTAGGGGCAGTTGTGATCTCCAATCCTACATCAGCACAATCTCAGCGAGACAACGCGCGTAACCAGAACGCGCCACGAAGACAGTTTACGAAGATCAACATGCCATTGTCGCAAGCCTTGCAACACATGTTGAAAGCAGAGCTGATTACCTTGAGGGATCCTCCTCAAAACATCAACACTTCCTCTCCAAGATACAATCCTAATGCTAAGTGTGCTTACCACTCCAACAGCCCTGGACATAACACTGATGACTGTTGGGCTCTGAAGAACAAAATTCAAGATATGATTAAAGCTAAGCAGATTGAGTTTGACCCTCCTGTTGAGACTCCGAATGTGATTAACGCTCCTATGCCTAACCATGACAAGAGTTCCAATGCTGTTGGGGAAGATACTTATGTTTTCAACATAGACGACTTGACCATTCCTTTGATGACCATTAAGAAGAATTTGCTGCAAGCCGGTGTCAACCCAGGATGCCCAGAGAATTGTCGTTGGTGCCCATCTGCACCTGATGGTTGTGCTTGGTTGAGAAGACGTGTTCAGTGCATGATGGATAACCGTGAGGTACTATTTTTGAAACCACCTGTGCAGAAGCTGTGTGAAGATATATCTAAGTTGAAGATCGAAGATGTGAATGAAGCCGCACCATCTGTGTGGGATACCTTGGGGCAGCCAAGTGGTAAGTATGATTACATGGTAAAGTATACTGTTCCTGAAAGCTACAAGATTCCTATTGAAGATGTTAAGGTGACCGGATGGGGTGACGATTTCCCAGAAGACTATGCTGATGTTAACACTATAAGGATTTTCTCTGCTGATCCTGTGCCTAGAGTGGCACCTCTCATCATTACTTCTCCTAGACTAGTTCCATATTCCTCCGACAAGGCTATCCCTTGGAATTATGGATCTGATGTTTACTATCATGGCGTCAAGCAAGACCCTCTGACCATTGAAGATCTTACAGTTGAAGCTACCATTCTTGACGTTGACAACATCACGGGATCTAGTAAGGTGACCAGAACCGGAAGAGTGTTCTCTCCAGAAATCTCTCCTCCAAAAGACACTGTGACTTCAGCTCGCATTCCAGCTATTCAACCCATTCCCCAAGCTAGAGGGAAAGAACCAGTGACTCATCCTGCTCAAACCAGAAGTACCAAAGGAAGTTGCTGAAGACACCTCCAAACAAGAAATGGAGGAAATTCTAAAGATTATCAAGAAGAGTGATTACAATGTTGTGGAACAGTTGGGACAGACTCCGTCCAAGATCTCCATGCTTGCTCTGCTCTTGTGCTCCGAGGCTCATGCTAACGCCTTGGTGAAGTTTCTGAAGAATGCTCACGTACCGCAAGACACTACTACTGACCAGTTTGAAGTGTGTATCGCTAGCTTGGCTGCCAACAACGACCTAGGCTTCTCTGATACTGATTTGACTCCTTCCGGAAAGAAACACAACAAAGCCTTGCACATCTCTGTTGAATGCAAAGGCGTTACATTGTCTCATGTTTTGGTGGATACCGGTTCTGCTCTGAATATCCTCCCGAAGACTGCTTTTGATCGACTCGATGTTGAAGGGTTGGTCCTGAAACCCAGTGACATTATTGTGAGAGCTTTTGATGGATCTAAGCGAACAGTACTTGGAGAGCTCATTCTGCCTGTTAAAGTCGGTTCCCAAACTTTTGACTCTACTTTCTTTGTCATGGACATCCGTCCAGCTTACTCTTGCCTACTTGGAAGCCCTTGGATACATGGGGCGGTACCTCTACCTTACATCGAGCAAGTACCCGTGAAAGAGAAGGTTGTTACGGATGTGGTGAAGAAGAGTATATGGTCATCATCTACGTCATTCCGATACCTCGAGATGGAAGGTGAATTCTTGAGACTCCTGTCAAGCTTTGAAACAATACCAGTCATGCTGTTGACTCTCCTCCTCTGAAGTTGCTAAAGAGCCGCCTAGGATGGCCTCGCTGAAGGATGCTCAAGCTGTAGTTGAAGAAGGAGGTAGTGCTATTTGAGGACAGCTCCCTGATCTTCCTTTCAAATCGACAAGGCGGTTTAGGCTTCACCATCAAAGGACGAAGATGATACGCCGCGAACGTGTCGGCCAGCTTCCTTCCGCATCAGCCAGTGGAATCCATGCTATAGAAGATGACGACGACTTCGACATCAGCAGGTGGATCTTCCCAACTCCAGACAATGGGCTCAGCAATTGGAAGGCTGAAGACGTCATCCCAATCTCCTTTAGACAAGAGTATTTGCTCTTGTTTTTGTAATGCTTTTCGTATTTTCTATGTTTTGAACAATAAACTCTAAAGCCTAGTGCCTTACCCGGGGCATCATGGCTCGTTTGTGAGGGTTATTATCTATCATTTGCATATTTTCATTCAATAAAATCGTTGGACTTTTGCATTCAATTGTTGTTTTCTTTCTTTTTACTTTATCACCCCTTTAAAAAGCTATGTGTTTCTTACACACACCCACGTGATACACTGCAGAATCACTCTGAATCTCATTGATAACAGCTATGCTATTGCTAAATATGACTTGATAATCCGATCTACCAAGCCAAGGCGAAGGTGAGGAAGATTGTGAAGTGCCGGAGAACTTGTCGGTGCTAAGAAGAAGAGCGAGTTATCTGACCACACGAAGAGCAAGTTGAGATTGTGAATTTGGGTGCGATGAAGAAAAGAGATCAAGATTGGAGTGGGTCTTGAGAACGATGTTAAAGAAAGGTTGGTTCGGATGCTACGAGACTATATTGAGGTTTTGCTTGGTCATACGAAGACATGCGAGGTTTGGACATTGATATTGTGGTACACCGATTGCCGACAAAAGAAGGTTTTCTCCCAGTGAAGCAGAAGGTTCGTCGTATGCGTCCTGAGATGTCAGAGAAAATCAAAGCCGAAGTTATGAAACAGTTCAACGTCGGTTTCTTAGCTGTTACTTTCTATCCACAATGGGTTGTTAATGTGGTGTCTGTGCCTAAGAAGGATGGCAAAGTACGAATGTGTGTAGATTACAGAGATCTGAACAAAGCGAGTCCGAAAGACGATTTTCCCCTTCCTCATATTGATGTTCTGGTTGACAACACCGCTCAGCATAAGGTTTTCTCATTCATGGATGGTTTCTCCGGTTACAATCAGATTAGAATGGCTCCTGAAGACATGGAGAAGACTACTTTCGTTACACAGTGGGGCACTTTCTGCTACAAAGTTATGCCGTTCGGACTGAAGAACGCGGGCGCCACTTATCAGCGTGCCATGGTGACGTTGTTTCATGACATGATTCATCACGAGATAGAGGTCTACGTCGACGACATGATAGCTCGATCACATACTAAAGAAGAACATCTTGATCATTTGCAGAAACTGTTTGACAGGTTGAAGAAATACAGACTGAGACTTAATCCTAACAAGTGCACTTTTGGAGTCAGATCCGGAAAACTCCTAGGGTTTGTTGTCAGTGGTAAAGGTATTGAGGTTGACCCTGCGAAGGTTAAAGCGATTCAAGAGATGCCAGCTCCCCGTACCGAGAAGGAAATCAGAGGTTTCTTGGGCCGATTGAACTACATTGCCAGATTCATTGCACATCTAGCGCTACTTGTGAGCCAATCTTCAAGTTCTTTGAAGAAAGATCAAGTGGTAGAATGGAGCAGCGGTTGCGGATCGCTTTTGACAAAATCAGCAGTACCTACAAAATCCTCCTATCCCGATGCCCCTTCGAAGAAAGACCTCTTATCATGTACTTGACGGTGTTAGAGAACTCAATGGGGTGTGTGTTGGGGCAACATGACGAGTCAGTCGAAAAGAGCATGCAATATACTACCTTAGCAAAAGTTTACCGATGTGAAACAAGATACTCACACGAGAAAACTTGCAACGCTTTAACTTTCGCGACTAAGGCAGTATATGTTGACTCACACTACCTTGTTGATTTCCGGATGGATCCGATAAAATACATATTTGAGAAACCATTTCTCGGAAGAATAGCAAGATGGCAAATGATCTTGACCGAATCGACATCCAGTACACTTCTCAGAACGCAATCAAAGGAAGTGTAGTAGCCGATCATTTGGCTCACCAAGCCGTAGATGACTATCAGAATATGCAGTTCAAATTTCCAGATGAAGATGTTTTACTAGTTCGATTGCGAAGAACCGAGCTCGACGAAGGACACGAACAAGGATCCCGATGGACTATGGTCTTTGATGGAGCCTCAAACGCACTTGGCAATGGCATTGGCGCCATCATTACATCCCCTACAGGCGGACATACGCCTTTCACCGCCAGATTATGTTTCAACTGTACCAACAATATGGCCGAATACGAAGCGTGCATCATGGGTATTAAAGCTGCTATTGACTTAAGAATCAAGTTCTTGCAAGTGTATGGAGACTCAGCTTTGGTGATCGGATTAAGGCGAGTGGGATCTGAAGCATCCGAATCTCATTCCATATCGAGAGCATGTTTTGAGTTTGATCCCCTACTTCGAAGAGATCACTTTCAATCACATTCCACGAGAAGAGAATCAGTTGGCGGATGCATTAGCTACCATGTCGTCTATGTTCAAGGTTAGATGGGACAACGAGCCTACACAGATCATCATTGAGAAGTTCGACGAACCAACCTGTTGTTATGAGCTTGATACAGAAGAGAAACCTTGGTACTATGACGTGAAGAGGTATCTTGAGACTCAGGAATATCCCGCAGCAAGGGCATTTGTCAATGATAAGAAGTTCTTGAGAAGATTTGCATCCAAATTCTTCCTCAGGAACGACATCTTATATAAGCGCAATCACGACTTGTGCTTACTTCGCTGTGTAGACCGGAAAACAGTGGAACGTATTATGGAAGAGTTACATGAAGGCGCATTTGGTACCCACTCCAGTGGACACACCATGGCTAAGAAGATTTTGAGAACAGGTTACTATTGGTCCACCATGGAAGGCGATTGTCACCACGCGATCTTGTCACAAATGCGGTTATGCAAAAGTGCACGTACCTCCAGTACCTCTGAGTGTTCTAACAGCTCCTTGGCCTTTTGCAATGTGGGGCATTGACATGATCGGAGAAATCAAGCCTACAGCTTCCAACGGACATCGTTTCATTCTTGTGGCAATTGACTATTTCACCAAGTGGATAGAAGCAGCCTCGTTCGCATCTGTTACCAAGAATGTCGTGGCTCGATTCATCAAACACAATCTTATTTGTCGGTATGGCACTCCCGAGAGGATTATCACAGATAATGGTTCTAATCTCAATAACAAGATGATCATCGAACTCTGCATGCAGTTCAAGATCAAGCATCATAACTCTTCTCCATATCGGCCTAAGATGAATGGCGCAGTGGAAGCCGCCAACAAGAACATTAAGAAGATCATACAGAAGATGACAATGACTTACAAAGATTGGCATGATATGTTACCATTTGCTCTTCATGGTTATCGCACTACAGTACGGACATCAACAGGGGCAACCCCCTTCTCTCTTGTGTACGATATGGAAGCAGTCTTACCAATTGAGGTTCAGATTCCATCAACCAGAGTCCTCCAGGACGCAGAGTTAGAAGAAGAGGATTGAATTCAGACTCGCCTTGACCAGATTAACTTGATTGATGAGAAACGACTCGCATCTATCTGTCATGGACAGATCTATCAGAAGTGAATGATCAGAGCATTTAACAAGAAGGTCAAGCACCGAGTCTACCAAGTCGGTGATCTAGTAGTCAAGCGCATCATCCTTCCACAAGGTGATCCCAGGGGCAAATGGACTCCCACCTATGAGGGACCGTTTGTAGTCAAGACAGTATTTTTCGGCGGAGCTATGATACTTAGCACCATGGATGGTGAAGACTTCCCACACCCTGTGAATGCAGACATAGTCAAAAAATACTACGCATAAAAGAGACCCGCTAGGTCGACTGACCTAGGAAAAAATAAGGGCATCCTGGCGAACCAAAAAGGTTCGGGCAAAAATTAAGGATATAGGCAAAAAAAGTGTACACCCGGCAAGTCGAAAACCTGAAAAGGTGGCTTGGGCAAAAAAGGGTATCCCGGTAGACTAAAAACCCGAAAGGGCGGTCTAGGCAAAAGTTAGGGATTTAAGCATACGACTATGTCACGTCCAGATCATCTACTTCCAGACTACTATCAGCATTCAAGATTCAAATGGCGAAGATCAGTTCACTCACTTTCTACTGACAACAATGAGATGAGATAGTTGAAATATATGAGTACTAGCATAGTTGGAACTTAACGAGATTGTTTCCGCATAGCTTTTTACCTTTCTTTGTACGAACTACTTGGCCATACGCCACATTTCAAATAAATACAAGTTCTTTCTCTTTACAATTCTTGCTGTTGTCGTTTGCATAAAGTCCAACGTTTGCTTTGAATGATTATATACATTTGATAATAAAAATCTATTCACAAACGTGCGAAGAGTAAACATAACAAAGCAATTGCTACAGGCTCCAGGAATTGAGACGACGACAAAGGTCACCAAAGCATTTTCCCCGCAGAGCATGATCCCCACAGAGGTGTCACTCACCACAAACCTTCCCCAACAGAGTACGCGTCGGTCCCCAAGCAGTGATTCCACTCAACTTAATCGGATTACACCCGCCTTCGAGCAGTAACATTTCATCCCCAGCCGAGGTATTTACCCCCAACAAGATATCTCTCAACAGTTCCCCTTTTTCTCCAGTAGCAATGTCCAGACTTGGAACTTGGTTGGATAGTGCACCGGAGGAAATCTACATTCCCCAGTCAGAGATTGCAACGGGCTCCAGATTCTTCTAACCCAGTCTCCCAGCAACTGTCAAATGTTCTCCAGTAAGATCTACACACAAGATCCCCGGTATAGCGCCTCCTAATTTCTTCCCCAGCAGGGTCTATACACAAAATCCTCAGCAGGGCATCTCTCTATCCCTGTCATCCTCAACGATATCTAGGCTCAAGACTTGGTCAGATAGTGCATCGGAGGAATCAAAGTTTTCTTTCTTCTCAGGGTCCCCACCTGTTTCATCCCCAAACAGAAGTCAGAAGTCCTCGAACAGAACATCTGCATCTTCTTCAAGATGGATATGTTTTGAAATACCACAACATCTATCATTCATACATTTCTCATATATGCATATGTCATTCACATACATTGCCATGCATCATACTTTGCATAAGACTAACAAATATTCTATCAAAGTTTCTCTTGTTTTCTCCAAAACAGGTGAAAATCACTTCTGACGCAAACTGGTCCAGGATTAAGACCCGAATCCAGACGGGAAAACTATCTGAACGACCGCCCCTAGTTGTCCTCCGATAACTGGTCCAGGATTAAGACCCGAATCCAGACGGGAAAACTATATGAACGACCGCCCTAGTTGTCCTCCGACAATGGTCGAGATTAAGACCCGAATCGACGGGAGAACTATATGAGCGACCGCCTCGTTGTCCTCCGACAGCGGATCCGGATTAATACCGGCTAGGCGGAAAACTATACGAGCGATCACAAGTTATCCTCCGATAACAGGCAGTGGATCAATACCCGATGCACAACAGGGAAGACATCCACATTTTGCCAACTACTATCTCCTCAGAGTAATCAGCACGAAGATTTATTCTGACTCTCGCTAATTATCAACAGTAACTACAGATTTTGGCATACGACTCAGTTGCCTTGGATGGCATCTTAAGCCCATCTCCGACTACTTGTCAACATTTCTCCATTTTCAGAATGCTGCATATTTGGTTAAAAAAACCAATACAAACCAATAACTTCATTCAAAGATGAGCACGAAGTCTAACGTACGACTCCCTCCGGATGGCATCTTAAGTCCATCTCCGTGTTCCCTTCACTTCCAGAAACGTCCACAGAGCCTAACGTACGACTCACTCCTCAGCACCGATCTCTCCAGATGGCATCTTAAGCCCATCCCCGTCAGCTCTCCTATCAACAATCTCAAGTTTAGCGTACAACTTATTCTCCAGCAAAGTCTCCAAATGGCATCTGTAAGCCCATTCCCGCATCATCACCAACAACGAGTGCAAATTTTCAGGTGTACTCGAGTGTTCAATCATCTTCTACCTCTAGGTCACGAAAGGCGAACAGGCCAATCTAACCCTTCCAGTACAAGAAGATTGAACAGGGGCAGCTGTCATACCCCAAAATTTGCCCTCCATCTTCTCAATACATTTCATACATCCATACTCAAGGATTCCTCAAGGGTTGATCAGACAAACCCTCTCCTAGACAATCAACCCAAACTAGGGTTTGATATTCCTCAGATCAAGATGGACTTCCAACATCTCCAATGTTCATCATGCCTCCTCATATGCTTCAAAGATTCCCCATGTCAAGTTTCAAGCCTCACAAGTCAAGTTTCCTCAGACAATTGCTCAGATGGTTGAAAATCGTTTTGGACAAAAGTCAATTGTGGTCAACATACAGTCAAACTTCCTGATTTTTGGTCAACATCCTCATTTTGAAGTTACATTCATCATTTGATCAAGGGTTGATCATGATTCATCAAGAAAACTCAAGATTTGCTCAAAAGTCAAACTTTCTAAATTAGGGTTTCTTAGTGAAAAGTCAACCAAACTTTGACTGAGCATAACTTCTTCATACTTTCTCAGAAATTTTTCCACCACCTCTTGTTTTGAAGGAAATTCAATTCTCTACAACTTCATGTCTCACAAGAATGTTCAAAAAATGCTTCATTTGGAAGGTATGGATCAAAACATTACAGGTCCTTTTCAAAGTCAACAAAAAGTCAACATTTTGTTTTGAAGATATATTGAGCATGGAAACTCCAATTGAGATGAAACCAAAGAGGTTGGTTAGAGGACTCTTAAAGATTTCCAAAAAGTCCAAGAACATTCAAAAATGTGGAAAATTGAGCAAGATACACCATTCACAAGTTGGGCATTTTTGAACAATTGCACAAAAGGAGATATTGGTCAAAATGCAATTTTTTCCAAATGGGCCTATAATTTTATGATCCAAACTTGTTCATGATATTATTTGTGACCCATTGATGCTTGGCCATGGCAATTTTCTATTTTATTGATTTATTTTTGAATTTTAAACCATTTAATTCAAAATTAAATTATATAAAATATGAAAATAAGATATTTTTCCAAAAGAGGTGAATTTCTATCAAACTTGAGGTCCAAGATAGCCCACACAACATGCCAAATTCGTGCTAGCTCTCACATTAAAGAGAAAATCAAATTTTCTCCAAAATTTGATTTTATTTGAAAAATAATTATGGCACATTCATGATCCAATCTTTTTTCCTTCTTTTTCCTCTCTCAATTCACTCTATAAATAGCCAACAAGATGCACAATACAAGACACGGAACCCTAGCTAAAAACACAACCCTTATTTTGCCAAAATTTCTCAAAATTGTTGAAATTCGAATTTTGATTTCCAGCTGCTTTCAAGCCAATTCAAGCCTTCCTTTGTGTCCCTGAGGTTCCCAGGAATCGAACCATATCCTTGCTCAAGCCCAGAACTGCCCAGAACACGAAGAACATCAACTCCGATTTGGTATTTTTTCACAAATTCGAATTTCATTATTCATGCGTTGCTAAATGTTTCTTGTGTGTTTGTTTGTGTTCAGGAGGTTCATTAGAATGCATTTGATACCTTACATGCAAGCATACACGTAGAAATCACCAATTGCCATTATTAGGGTTAGAAAACTGGAAAGCTTCGAACCGGCTTGTACAGTTGTTTTCAATCAAAACGGATACCACCATTGGATTCGCAGGGTCCGATTTAGGGGGGTAGGGTTCCCTTTTCCCATTTATTCTTCGTATTTGGCTTATTTCGATTTCAGGTTGGCCGGAGAAGACGACCGGAGCTAGGGCCGCGTGAAGCCGCGAGGTATGCGTGGCACAATCACGCTCTCTGATTCGCTCTCTCTTTCCAACTGGGGTCCACGCATGGCTGACTGTGTTTCAATTCAAATCCATGACACGTTGACGTTCAAAAACAATTGATTTTCAATTTCCAAACACCAGATGTCACATGGTGTAGTGGTTAAGGCGCTGGCTGTGGGAGATGCTCTCAAGGGTCATGAGTTCGACCCCTGCCAGGACCGGTTCTATTTTTCTTTTTACAAACTTCAATTATTTTCTTATTTTTCATACTTTTAATATTTTCATGCATTTTATTTTAACTTTAAATATTTTTATCATGCATTTAAAAACACCAAAAAATATTTTTCTTTTTGCATTATCTTCAGAAAATGTTCATTTAATTTATAAAATTAAAAATATTATTTTTGCATGCATATTTAATTTAATTGTTAATTTATCATTTAAATCACTTTTAATTGATTTTTAATTATTAAATTAACTCTAAAAAATCCCAAAAAATTATTTTAGCATATTAATGTTATTTCCAGCATGAAAACATTTTTCTCATTCAAAATTATTATTTTTACTAACATTTTCCTCTTATTCGATTTCCTCGTATTTCCCGATTTTTCTCATCTTTTCACAGGTTATCCCGTTTCGGACGTTTTCTTTTATTGTTTTGTTTTTCCAATTATGTAATTGCTTATGGGACGTAATAGTTTTATTAGGGTTTTTACTTTCCGTATTTTAAATTATGTATCTGCCCCAAAGCCATGTAATAGCGTAGGATTTATCTTTCCGCACTTTATATTTCCGCAATTTAATTTCCGCACCCTATAAACTGCTAGTAATTAGGTGTGTATGGCAAGATTAAAATCAACATAACTCACTCATAATTCCAAGATAAAATACCTGAAATCAACACACTCTCTTCGCACACGCACCCCTTAGGGTAATTCTCTCTCGTTGCCTTTACGATTCAAATATGGTCAAGTCCCTCGAACGTAGAGGTATTCTAGCACCGTTGCCTTCAAAACAAATCATCATAGTCCCTTCGATACAAAGGTCATAAGACCCAAGATGTCGCCTCCGAATACATGATCTCGACCCTCGATTATCGCCTAGGAAAAATGATGATAGTCCCTTCGAATGTGCTAGGATACCTCCTACAAGTTGCCTTCTATGACCATCCGATGTCCCTTCGAATGTCCCGCTTATATCCAACGAATAGGGTTACCTACCAACTAATGGTATGGATAGCGCTATTCTAAAGGAAAGTAAAATAAACACGAAAACGACCATTCTGAGTAGGTAATAAGACTTTTAGTTGCTTGCTCAAACAAAATACTTTTTCACACCTCACACTTTTGTCAAAGTTCAAACTCTTTTCAAAAACAAAACATTTCCGAACAGTTTGTATACATTCCTACATGAATCATTACAAAGTCAAAGCGAAATGCCTTTTCAAAACATTTTTGTCAAACACACAGAAAGCACAATTTTAAAGTGATCTAAGAGCAACTAAGAGCCCGTAGATAACTACGGATGGAAAGGGGGTGTTAATACCTTCCCTTTTCATAACCTTCTCCCTTACTCAGAATCTAACGAAGGTCTTTTTCTGTACTTTTTACCTTCCCTTAATTGGATAAAAGAAAAGTCGGTGGCGACTCTTGCTATCTGCACATTTGCGATACAAAAATCTACAAAGTCAGTTCACAGTATTACATCGGTGTCCTAGGTGGTTTTGAAATTCGGGCTCCTTTTTTAGCACTTATCTTGGATTTTGGGATTGGAGAATCCGTGAATAATTTATCGACGACTTCGTGATAAGAAGGAGTACGTTTGGTTGTACTGTCGGCTTGTGAGGTTTTCATCATTTTTGGGGCACCTTTAATTTTTACCGATTGGGTCAGAGGCTTCAAATCTATTGTTTCTGGAAATGCGACTTTTCTCAATTGTTCTTTAATGTGCAACTTTGTAGCATCGTCCGCTTTTGAAAAAAGATCTACTATGATTTCCAACTTGGTTGTGATGGTAATGTTGGAACTACCTTCCGTTTCCGACTCGTAATCATCGAAACAGGGCCTTTTCCAATGAGTGCATATCTCATCCATTCAAATAGGAGAATTGAGTTTGTTTTTTTTTTAAATAATACAAGCACATGGAAGTCCATAAGTTATCCATATTGTACACCCACATTTCAAACTATCGGGACCCGTTGTTTCCACTTGTTTTGTTTCGTAAAAAATAAAATTCAATCCCGCCCGGGATATATTGTGAACCAACTGTGCATAAAGAGTCTTGTCTTTGAACCGGTGTTCCAATACAATTTTGCTCATACCAAATTTTGTTTGAATTTCATTGTTGGTTTATGAGCATTTGGTTCACAACATCCCAATCTCTACATAAGTCACCCTTTCTATCACCCAACCACCTCTTCAAAGCCGCATGTGCGGATTCCACTCTATTAGTGGTTGTGTTCCCCAAATGTCTAACATGATTCGTCCATGCACACACCACTTTCTCTTTCACTTGATCAAGAATAGTGGATTTAAAATATTTTAAAATTTTGGATATTCCACACACAAATTCCTAAAGTATATTACATTCGCAGTATACATCTCTTCAGTAGAAGAGTTAAGAATATCAGTCCATGCACTCATAATCTTCTCCACCACAACACTAGATTTCACAACTTTCTCTTCTTCGTCTTTCTTCTCTTTGGTGCCAACTGTAGGTTTTAGTCGTGCTCACACATTTTTTGTGATGTGATACCGACATAGTAAAGTGGTTGACGACGGAAACACGGTGGCAACCGCATTTATAAGAGTGTTATCTCGGTCGGTGACAATAACCAAAGGCATGCTTTTTTGATCTTTCAACAAAATCTTGCAAACACCCAACGCCCAAGTGACGTTGTCTTCCTTCTCACATTCCATGAAACAAAAACCAACTGAAAATGTCTTGTCCGTAGAGGTGACACCAACAATTTGAAGAAGCGGAAACATATATTTATTGGGCTTGTATGTCGAATCAATCATTAGAACGGTTGGAAATGTATTGAACAAATAGATACTTGACAGATGCGTCCAAAATATATCACGGGCAATTACATTGTCATCACAAACTCTACGTCTCAAAACATAGTTGTTATCGTCCAATCATTTCAATAAATGTTGCATTTCGGACCTCAGACCCATTTGAGCAACATGTTGTTTGTATCGATAATTGTAAATCGATTTTATATTTGACACACATTCTGCTCTATTCCGTTTCAAACCGAAAAGTATGTTTTTAGGCGCAACTTTGATCAACAACAATTCGGAAATATATTTCTTCTCTTCCGTCTTAAGCCGACAAATAATAGGATGCCCGTGTTGTAACACCTCTTCTAAAATGTCCCGCGTATTAATAAATGAATCAGAGTTAACATATAACAAAGGGCATTACAATTTATTAAAATAGAAAATATCAAAATCAAACAGTAGTCATGCTTCACTGAAGAACTTTATTAAAATAATCAAAACCACTGATATGTTCTACACAGCGGAAAATACCGACCAAATGGAATAAACTTCAATTCATAGTTATTCCCAAAATAAATCAAAGAACAATAGAGTATAAAACAAAACTCTCAGCCAAACGTTTCCCAGTGTTACAACTATCAGAGCATGACACTAACACGCGGATAACTAAATAGCACAACTCAAAAGCCATCCTCACCAGCTCCTAAGCGGCTAACACTTCAATTTGAAATCATCAAAGTAAGGGTGAGATTTCATCACAATATAAAATGCATTATACGTTTCTAAAAACAATAGAACAATTCAATACATTATTTCACCCTCATTAGCATAATCAAATTTCGATTAATTCAATTGCAATAATCACAACAACAATGAAATTATAACCATAACATGTTATAATTTCACACAAATGCAAATTATAACCAAACGTGAACTAAGTCACCAACATCGATTCGTCCATAATCACCCGGACATGAATCTAGCCTCACCACCCAGAATCACCTGGGAACGGTTATTGGCAAATCTCACTAATTCTGCACAATGGGAATTAGCTACCACCAGAATATATGCACGCACATCATAAAGCATGCAACATTCAAATAAGTTTATGATCACACCAACGTCATAAACCAAACCAAACCAGAACATGATATCCTCATTGATCATGCACACAACAAACAACATAAACATGCATTTTATTCCACAAGTCTTGATATAACAGACTACCACGGATACATCACTGCATACACGCCAAATATGCACAAATACAAACTGCATAATTCGAAATTCGACGCGTTTTCAAAATAAATTCAAGCTACAGCAATTTTATTCATTTCATTAAATAGAGCATTAAATTTAAGAAACAACTTCCAAAACGGCGCTCAAAACGGACTTACGGTTTGGAAAATACAAGTTTTCAAAGTTTGAACATTTTTTAAAATAACACAGTGGTAACCGGTTCCTCCCAGGGAGAACCCGGTTCCCACATGCTCAATTTGGCACGCTCTCTGGAAAATGTATAGGGAACCCGATTCCTCCAGACAGGGAACCAGTTCCCACAAAAAATATGGATTTCTTTGTAAAAATTCAACTAGGAACCCAGTTCCTCCCACTTGGGAACCGGTTCCTGCGACCTGCAAAACTAAAAATCTATAACTTTGACAGCAGTATGTATCCCAACTCATTCCATAACATTCCCATACGAATCCAAGCTTCAATAACATTAATTTTCATCCAACAAACACCAGTATTATACTACATAGCATGATTCCATTATCCTCAAACATTCCATAACATTACTAACGGTTCCAATTCATACAATTCGACACATTTAGGGATAATCATACAAACCTAGATTTTCTAATTCGAGTTTCCTAACATGTTCAACCGTTCAATTGAATCCCAAAACCCATAAGGCATCATAATCGAATGAAATCGCCTCTTACCTCGCGATGATTCTTCGAATTCCGACGCTCTGCCTTTTTCTCCTCTCTCTCTTCTCTTCGCAAATGCACGTATGATAGAAAACTCCAATATTCTCTTTTTTCCTCTTTTCCTTTATTTTTTCCTTTTATTATTCCAAAATAATAATAATGAAATAATTAGAATAGGTAGAGTGTTTTACTCCTCACACCCTCCACTTCACACCTTACACCCCGACACTCCCATTCTTATTCCTTTAATTAATTTCCAATAATTCAAAAATACTAATAATTAAACTTCTAATTAAATTAATAATTAAAAATTCTAATTATTTAATAATTGAATTATTTGGGGTGTCACATGTGTCACCTGGTCTCCAACTCATGATTATGCATTTCAGACATCATAGTCAACCGCCATTAATTATCCATCCTACAATAACCGCGCAACTTGAACGAACACCCACATTTCCTCGAACCCGTGTCTTCGTGTTGTATCTTGCGGATTTTTGGAACATATGCTCCACTTCTCTCGCATGTCAAAATAGCAAATGGTTGACGATTACTATTCCAATTGTCGGACCTCGCAATCACAACGTCAAAACCAAGTTTGCTTGCTTCCATTCTAACATAATCAAGCATTTGTTGACGAGTATTGAAAGTTTTTCCATTTGAAAATTTATTTTCATTATCGATCACAACATCAATCGTTTTATCTAATTCTTCGACCACAATCGACTTATCGAATCGGAACCTTCATAGCCTTGACAATATTGTCGGGTGCATCATACCTAAAATATACAATTAGCCATTAGAACAATATTGCTATGGTGTGCAACGATGATTTTCTCTTTCAAAACAACATAATGCAGCAAATGTAGATTGAAGGGTTGAAAATTTACCTCAAAATGTAGCTTCCAATGCTCACTTTTCTATGATCACACACTTGAAATTTGATTTGGAGAAAAAATTTATATTGATTTTGGGTCAAATTTAGAGGGTTTTTGTGTTTAGAGTTGTGGAAAATTAATGAAATAGTCAAAATAGGTAACCATGCAGCATTTTAGATGCAAAGAGACATTCCGTAAGTGCACTTACGAGTTCACTCAAAAAAATGAATTCGTAAGTGCACTTACGAACTATTGTTATTTTTTCAAATGTCAACGTTTAAAAATAATAAAACGTACAAAATAAGGTGAATTCGTAAGTTCCCTTACGAATTCACCAAGAAATATCAATTCGTAAGTGAACTTACAAAAGACATTTTTAATTTTTTAGGGGTGTAGGAGAAACTCACTGGATAGATGGATGAGAAAATTTCCTAAAATTTCTCCTCTGGCCTCCCCCTCCCCTTCATATTTTTAACTCACAACCGTTAAAAAAAAAAAAAAAACTCATCATCAAGGTGAAGAGTGAAAAGAAAGACCGCTCCTATAACTTTCCCCTCCGGTGAGAAACTCTTCCGCAAGGATTTGTTAACGACGATGACTATTCTCAGTCTCCGGTAACCCTGTCAGCCTTTCTTTCTTTCAGAACAAAAATCAAAAACTACTTATTGTTCTTCCATTTAAATTTAAAAGCGATTAAACTAGTTTAATAGTAGTAGATTCAAAATAATGAATGAATCACTAATTATTCACATGATCCAACCTATCGGATTCCTGACCTAAGGATGACAGTAAGAAATAACAACTACAGTCTTTCGCTCTTCCAACTGAGCTAAGGTCGCTGGTTGGATTAACATTGCTGTTAAATATTGATTAACTATTCATTGCTAATCAAAGGTATATTCTACATTGAATTAGATATTGATTAACTAGTAGTACTAATCAACGGCTTATTCTAAATTTAATTTAATAAAAATAGTAACTGTCTTGTTTCGTAGTCTGTCTGTTTGTTTCTATGTGGTGCTAATTAAAGGCATAATGAAGTAGCTACAATCAATTTCTGATTTTCCCATTTTTATTACAATCTCATCACTCTATTATCTTATCCATCAAGTCTATGGCGGCCACTGTTGTTGGTGAAGCTTTTCTCTCTGCTTTCATTGAGGTTGTCCTTGACAGGCTTGCGTCTCCTCAGGTTGCTGACTTCATCCGTGGGAAGAAACTTGACGTCAATTTGGTTCAACGGTTGAAGAATACTCTTTACGCTGTTGAAGCCGTGCTCAACGATGCTGAACAGAAGCAGATTCATGACTCTGCTGTTAACAAGTGGCTTGATGATCTCAAAGATGCTCTCTATCTTGCTGATGACATTCTCGACCATATCTCCACCAAAGCTGCTCTCTCCAAGAAAAAGGAGGTCAGTTCTTCTAATTACTTCTCTCGCTTTTTCAACTCCGAAGAAAGAGATTTGATTTGTAAGCTGGAAGATATAGTTGCAAGACTTGAATACATTCTAAAATTCAAACATATTCTTGGTCTTCAACATATTGCAACTCACCACTCATCCTGGAGATCTCCATCAACCTCTTTAGAAGACAGAGCTATCATTTTTGGTAGGGATCATGACAAAGAGGCCATACTCAAATTACTCTTACATGATCATGCTAATGATAAGGATGAGATTTCTGTGATCCCCATAGTTGGTATGGGTGGAGTGGGAAAAACCACTTTAGCTCAATCTGTGTACAACCATGACACTATAAAGCACAAATTCAATGTTCAAGCATGGGCATGTGTTTCGGATGATTTTGATGAATTGAGCGTTGCAAAGGCCATCTTGGAGTCAATTATGGGGAAGGCTTGTAGCACAAATAACAAAGAGTTGCTTCATCGTGATTTGAAGGAAAAACTAGCTGGAAAGACGTTCTTAATTGTTTTGGATGATGTATGGACCGAGGATTATGACGGTTGGAATTCTCTTTTAAGGCCTCTTCGATACGGAGCTAAAGGAAGTAGAATTCTTGTAACAACCCGTATCCAAAAAGTTGCTTCTATGGTACAAACTTTTCACGATTACTCGCTTCAGCAATTGTCAGATGAAGATTGTTGGTCAGTGTTTGCAAACCATGCTTGCCTTTCTCAACAAGAATTCAGTGACAATAAGAATCTCCATAGAATTGGTAAAGAGATTGTTAAAAAATGTAAGGGATTGCCTTTAGCAGCACAAGCACTTGGGGGCTTGTTGCGAGGTAAACGGGACATCAAGGATTGGGATAATATACTAAATAGTAACATTTGGGAAAATGAGAGTAATATCATTCCAGCTCTAAGAATTAGTTATCATTATCTCCCTCCCAATTTGAAACGTTGCTTCGTATATTGTTCCTTGTTTCCCAAGGATTATAAATTTGATAAAGATGAATTAATCTTGTTGTGGATGGCAGAGGAGCTTTTAAATCCTTCAAAAAATAACAAGACTTTAGAAGAAGTTGGTTATGCGTATTTTAATGACTTAGCTTCTAGATCATTTTTTCAACGTTCAGGAAATTGGAACGGCTACCATCATTTTGTGATGCATGATCTGGTGCATGACTTAGCAATATTGCTCGGTGGAGATTTCTATTTCAGAACAGAAGAACTTGGGAAAGAAACAGAGATTGGTACCATGACCCGTCATTTATCATTTAGAAGCTTCAGTGGTCCAGACTTGGAAAGCTTAGATATTTTTGGCCGAGCAAAACATCTTAGGACGTTTTTGACAAACAATTTAAAACTCCCTTCTTCCAATATCGAAAAGGCATCATGCATCGTTTTATCCACATTGAAGAGCTTGAGAGTTTTGTCATTTCGCAACTCTCCATGTTTTGATGCATTGCCCGAGTCGATATTTGAATTGATCCATTTGCGATACTTGGATCTCTCTTCCACGAAGGTTAAAACTTTACCAGAGTCTTTGTGTAATTTGTATAATCTACAAACGTTGAGGTTGAGCAATTGTCGAGAACTAACCTGGCTTCCCAATGACATGCAAAATCTTGTAAATTTGCGCCATCTTGATTTACGTGGAAGTGATAAGTTAGAAGAAATGCCTGTTGGAATGAGCAAATTAAATAATTTGCATTATTTAAGTTACTTTGTTGTGGGCAAACACGAAGAGAAAGGGATCAAGGAACTGGGGACACTTTCAAATCTTCACGGATCACTTTCCATTAAGAGATTAGAGAATGTTACCAACAGCTTTGAAGCATCAAAGGCAAAGATAATGGATAAGAAGTACCTTGAAAAATTATCCTTTGTATGGTCTCAAGATGCAAAGGACGATTTCAAAAATTCCCAAACTGAGATGGATATACTTGGCAATTTACAGCCGGCAAGGAATCTTAAAAGGCTAGGTATAAATGGATACAGGGGCACGAGATTTCCAAAATGGGTTGGAGATCCTTCCTACCACAATTTGACTGATTTATCTTTCAATAATTGTCATAACTGTTGCATCCTGCCCCCACTAGGACAACTACACTGTCTTAAGAAATTGAGAATCAGTAGAATGAGTATGGTGGAGAGTATTGGATCTGAATATGGTGATTTTTTTTCGGAGACACTTTTTCCTTCCCTTGAACATCTTGAGTTCCGTAACATGCCTTGTTGGGAAGTGTGGCATAATCCCCATGAATCATATGCTCCATTCCCTCTATTGAAGATCCTTTTGATTTTTGATTGTCCTATATTACGGGGAAATTTGCCATCTCATCTTCCTGCTCTGAAAGTACTCGTGATTCAACGATGCTACCAACTTGCTTCTTCTCTCCCAAGGTCCCTTGTCATGAATAAACTAGAGGTGTTTGAAAGTAATAAAGTAGTACTACCAGAGATACTACCACTTTCATTAAGAGAGTTAAGAACTCAAGGAAGAGAGATGACAGAGGCCGTGTTTGAAGCCTTCAGAATCACCCTACCAACTTCTCTTTATGATTTAGACATTAGGGATTGTTCGTCTGCAATATCATTTCCGGGAGATTGTTTGCCAGCATCGTTGCTGTGCCTGACTATCAAGAATTGTGAAAAGCTAGATTTCCCAATGCAAAACCACCAACTCGAGTCACTTGGGTATTTGTATATAGAAAGGAGTTGTGATTCTCTTAGAACCCTCCCATTGGAAACCTTTCCAAATCTTGAATATCTATGTATCAAAAACTGTGAAAACATAGAATATCTTTCTGCGCTGAGAATTCTTCAAAATCTCGTTAAGATTGATATTAGAGACTGTCCCAATTTTGTATCATTCCCAAGGGAGGGATTGCCTGCTCCAAACTTGAATACATTGTATGTATCCTGCTGCGTTAATTTAAAGTCACTTCCTTGTCACGTAGATACCCTTCTCCCGTTGTTAGTAAATGTGACAATAGAAGATTGCCCGGAAATTGAGACTTTTCCTGAAGGTGGTATGCCGCCTAGCTTGAGATCACTTCGAATCTCAAATTGCGAGAAGTTATTAAGGAGCCCGTCTCTAACTCTGACAGACATGCTTACCCATCTTACCATTACTGATAGTGCCGAGTCCTTCCCCAATGAGGACTTTGCGTTGCTACCTCCCTCTCTTACCTCCCTTGTGCTACAGAGTATGTCAAGTTTGCATTCATTGGAGTGCAGGAGGCTTCTCCACCTCACGTCCCTCCGAAAACTATCAATTAAAGACTCTCCCAAGCTGGAGAATATAGCGGGAGACAGCAGACTACCTGCCTCTCTGTTTAAACTTCGAATATGTGAATGTCCTCTGCTGGAAGAACGGTGCCGCATGAAACATCCGCAAATTTGGCCCAAACTTTCCCACATCCCACACATTAGGTTTAACCGCAGATAAATTTATTAAGCTTGAACTTGGATTTTAAATCGGTAAATGCTTTTCTCTGCCCCGTGTAAATGCTTTTCATTTGTACTCTGCGCCAACTTTTTTCGTTTTCTTTTAAACAAATTAAAATTAAATTCTACTACTAGCCCAGCCAACTTATTTCCACCCTTTCTATCTATTTTCTGCATCTTGAACATTTGTCTCTTTTTCTTGTTGTTTGCAGTTTGCTGTAAGAGGCCGTTGGGTGCATGTTTGTAAAAGAGATCGTTTGGGTGCAGATTCACAACAATTGTTTTTTCATATTTTCGGGTAAGAATTATCTAAGCAGAGATCTCATTATTAATGTGGCCGTGTGTAAATGATTTAGTTAATAATTTGTCTGGTCTTAAAAATATAATTTTATTTTGCCTTACAGATATTGAAACAGCTAACTCCCTTGATGATTAAGCTGGGAATATTGATCATGCTGACTTTGATTTGTACAACCACGTGAGTTCTTGAAATTTCCTTCTAATGAAATTTGTAGTTTCACTTGCTCACTTCTTCATGGATACAATGGTAACTTATTCGATTATTTACATCTTATTGCTATTATATTTTTCTGGTGATGTTAAAAGATTTATGAAATAAAATTTGCATCAAAATTTCAAACATTAACCAAAAGGACTCCCATTATTAATTCATTCCCACTTTCCCAGCAGTTGACATATTCAATTGCAAGACCCATAACTGAAAATTTTGTTGTCAAAACATATTCTTTGGCTTTCTGTATGAGTACAACTTGTGAGATGATTCAAATTGAGGTGCTTCTTATGCAATGTCTGCTATTCATAGTATGTGTACTTTTTACTTTCTTAGCACACATGTATCTTTTTTGTGCATCATGTTTATGCAATGGCAATCACCTGGAATGAGATCACCATATGTTATTTTGTGTAATGTATAATTCTCATACTAGCCAGAAGAGTTCTTTTACATGTACAATGTATAACATATGAGAAATTGTTGTGCAAAATGATGTAGGAGAAAAGAAAAGAAGAAAAGGTTTGCACCAATGAACAAGGAAGTGAAACAAGATGGCACAGGACGGAGAGAACTAGAGAGTTTTGTGCTAATGATGTTGTGATGAAGAGTTTTAGAAAGTAACTTGTACGCAATACCAACAATTGCAGGCATGGAAAACCTGAGAAGACTAACTGGGTGATGCATCAATACAATTTTGACAGTAATGAAGTAGAGAGAGAACATGTCTACTACCAGAAACAGCCTACGCAAGATGGTGTTTCTATTGTAAAAGATTCATATGAAAAGATGATTAATAGTGAATAATCATGGTGAGGTATCATGGTTAATGAGGTTTGATCTTGGTTTAGGTGTATATGTATGTAGTCTTAGTATCTTTCAAGGTTATTTGTAAGTTTTTTTTTATAAATAAAACTATAATGGAGATTCAGAAAGTTGTTTTTTCTTCTCTTACTTTAGAAAGTTGTTTTTAATTTTAATTCACAATTTTCAAGTTAAATTTTCCATTTTATTTAAAACAGAAGCAACACTTGTTTAAAATATGGAATATATGTAACTTGTTTTCTTTGTAAAAAAGAAAACGTGTTTTTAGCGAATTTAAAGAGTAAGATTTATTTGGGTGACTAGTTTATGATAAGTAAGATGAACAGAAACCTTCCTCAACAAAAAAATATTCAAGTTAAATTTTCCATTTTATTTAAAACAGAAGCAACACTTGTTTAAAATATGGAATATATGTAACTTGTTTTCTTTGTAAAAAAGAAAACGTGTTTTTAGCGAATTTAAAGAGTAAGATTTATTTGGGTGACTAGTTTATGATAAGTAAGATGAATAGAACCTTCCTCAACAAAAAAATATTAAAATCATCCGACCTACCGGATTCGAACCAGTGACCTAAGGATGACAGCATGGTGTCCCAACTACAGTCCTCCGCTCTACCAACTGAGCTAAGGTCGGTTGCTGATGGAAGGTTCTGTTGAGAATTAATTAACTAATTATTAAACTATAGTGATTACCTGCAATCAATTTCTGATTTTCTCTCTTTAACAATCTCATCAATCCATTATCTGTTGATAATTTTTGGTCAGTGTTTGCATACCATAAGTGCTTTTCTCCACAAGAGTTCAGTGAGAATAAGAACCTCTGAAAAAATTGCAAATGGTTTGTTACTCAAATTAATCACTCAATATAGTTCACCTATTAATCAATCCATAAGCTTTGCTATATGTGCATTCTAAGTAATTGGCAAAGGACCTTATCAGTTATGAAAAATATTAAAGAGCTATTGATTGGTCTAGTGGAAAACATTTTCCTTAAATAAAACTAGTGGAAACATGCTAGGTGTTTTAGTGGATACAATGTCTACAATGATAACTCTTAATAAGAGGTTTTCTTCAATTGTTCTGCCGACCTCGACCAATGATAAACTTTTATTTTTTAACATTTGATACTTGTAGATCTTTAGCCTTGTGATCTTTTTGCAGGCGTGCTTAAACAAAAACGACCGTGTCATAAAACTAATTGAAGGGAATTTCAAAACCAACTTGGTCCAGGTTTATCATTGAAACTTGCGGTGGAAGCTTTCTTCAACTGGTAACGCTCCTTTTCATAATCATCATCCATTGTCTTAGGACTATGGTGATTATCCTCATCACCTATAAAAACATAATGACCATCATCTGGAGGCGTGTAACTAAGTGGACTAGATGTAATATTAGATCTCTTAGCACTGCTTACAATTCTGGGATCAGAATAGATCCATTTCTCCAACTAAGCAAGCAGTCTCAACTCAACACCTAACTACAAGATGCCTTTAGGGACAGTGAATATGGTATGTGAAGCACTATAGTAACTGTGTCTATATTTGCATTTTAAATAAATAGCTGGATCTATACATGTATGCATAGCAACTTCATAACCTGTATCTTTATCTTTTGGATACCTATATATGAATGTATCTTTATCTATAGGGTACCACTTGGGAAATTGATGAAAACCAGAGTAAGATCATTCCGGCACTTAGAATTAGTTATCATAATCTCCCTCCATTTGAAACGTTGCTTTGTTTATTTGTCCCTATATCCTAAGGATTATGAATTTGATAAAGACAGTTTGATCTTGTTGTGGATAGCTGAAGATCTTTTACAACCTCCAAAGAATGGGAAAACTTTAGAAGAAGTTGGTTATGAGTATTTTAATGACTTAACTTCAAGATCATTCCTTCAGCGTTCTGGAAGTGGGAGCGACCACCAACGTTTTGTAATGCATGACTTGGTGCATGATTTAGCAACATTGCTTGGTGGAGAATTCTATTTCAGAACAACAGAAAAAACATATTCTTTTTTGTTTCGATGTTTCTTTTACACTCGTATTTTGGCCTCGAGACAGTCTTGTTTTGATTAGCCTAACCACAAGTCATTTCTTTTTAATATTCGCTTCAGATCGTGCTAGCAGTCACATTTCTTTGAAACTTTGGAAAAGAATGAAACAAACAAATTGAAATTCATGAGCATTGAAACATAAGCATTAATTTAACAAACGACACGCAAACCATTTATAATGGTGTACTTTACTACTTTTTACTTTCCGGCCCACGTGTTTCATTTTTCATTTACACATGTGCATCATGCTTATGAATGATAATTACCTGGAATGAAATCGCCATATATTGTATATAAATGATAGATCCTTCGTATGCACTTAAGATTCTTTGTAATCACCTGGTCATTATATTGTGTTATGCATAAATTCTAACTAACTCTATTTATAATACTTATGAATATTTGGTTTTACTCAGGTTTTTACTTATGTGATTTTTGTTTTCTGTTTGACATGGATATGATCCCTCGAATTGTAAGTTGTACTAAGAAATCTAGTCTACTTAAGCAGAGGCCTCCAGACGACAGTGGCTATGTTTTTGTGGGTGACAAGGATAATCACGTTAGATCTAAAACAATGGAGGATGATTACGAAAAGGAGCGTTACCGATTGAAGAAAGCTTCTTCTGCAAGTTTTGTTGATAAACCTAGTTGCAAGTTGGTTTTGAAATTCTCTTCGATTAGTTTTATGACACGGTCATTTTTGTTTAGGCGCGCCCACAAAAAGATCACAAATGTAAAGATCTACAAGTATCAAATCCTAAAAAATTAAAGTTTATCTCTTTAGTGGATAATCTAAAAGTCCTCTATAAACGTTCTCTGAGTCTTGAGGTCTGTCTTGACTTTGCTGAACTTCCGGAGTCCAACTCACCTAAAGTTTATGTAACCAAAAAAATTTGTTTAGAATGCACGCACCACAAAGCTAATGGATTAATTAATTGGTTAGAAGATTAGTTTAACAACTCACTTGGCTGTATAAACCAAAGACAGCATGGATCAATGTTTCCAGCATAATGGACAAGTGAGTTAAAGAAGAGAGAAAATCAATTGTTAATCTAATATTTAACAGAATGTGCGAACAGAAACCGACCTTAGCTCAGTTGGTAGAGCGGAGGACTGTAGTTGGGACACCATGCTGTCATCCTTAGGTCACTGGTTCGAATCCGGTAGGTCGGATTATTTTAATTTCTAATGGAAGAGTGATAAGTAGTTTTTAATAGTTTTAATGTTTAGTTAAACACTGAGTATTGTGGAAGAAAGGTTAAAGAAGTACTGACCTGAGAAGCAGAGAATGAGCACAGCGTCTCTTTGTTTTTGAGAAGAGAGGCCAAGTTTCCAACCATAGGAGATGAAGCTTTTTCTTTTCACCCAAACCGGACCCTATTTTTTCTTTTGTATAAACATTCCTAGCACCTCCAATGGAGATTACTTAAATTTAGGAGTTTTAAACATTTTTTATCATTGAAGCAGGTACATACAAAGGTGCATTGGGGTAGATATGTTATCAGTTATAAAAAAAATTTATTTCAAATATTAACTTTTGATAAAAAGTCACACAGAAATAATAATAGGCAAATACACAAATTTGACAACATAATAATATAATTTAAAAATAATAAATAATTTAACAATGGCTAAATAAAATAGAAGTTAATGGTTACCTCCATTTTATTTACTTACCTAGAGTAATAATTTATTAACTATATTCTTTAAGGATTTTATCTGAGATCATAGGTGCGATTGTCTAATTTAGAATAGTAACATGCATGTATATAAGAATAAATAGAAGTTAATAGTTACATTCATTTTATGAGAAATGCTAATGCTACCCTTAAATTTACACCAACACCGGATATAAATACGGTTTCATATACCTTTTATTATTTTAATAATTTTTTACATGTTTTGATTTCTGTATGAAAGCTAAAAGATTTGAAAATTTTACGGTGTAACTTAATAATGTGGTGTAAATATAGTACCACTTTCTTATTCTCAAGTTGCGTTTGACAACAATTCGGCCATTATTTTTTTGATATAACTGTATCCCAACACGACTTGAATTCAATACACATACAACATAACCGCTACTAACTTGTCAACTATTTTGGCAATATCTTGAAACAACACCTTATAACGTATCAACAACCTTTGCTTGCTCATACTTGACTTATACAACATCGCGTCATTACCGTCGCAACATAATCAACACTAAAACACATAGACATTTCTCATTTCATATCCGAGGTCACTCTTCCGCGGAATACCGACAACTCTATTAATCTCGTCATATCACTCTTATAGTGTCATCGACATAGTCCACTTGATCAACTTCATCATATCATAGAGTATTACTCATCATCTACGGTAGCCAACAACAATGTCATGCAACCGAACAAAATTTTATAACACCCTTAATAGTAATAATTCGACCACCATCCATACAATCCATCTTAATTCACCGTCCTTATTAGAGCTCATATCCACTTATAAGGTTCACAAGCTTCAACCAAGTTTCAAACTCCCTTCACATGCATCAATCTTTCACTTCGCGACGTTAGTTCGCACATAAACTATCTATTTCGAATTATTTAACGTCCATCGACTTTTCCATGGATACATCTCTATTAATTCTCATCAACTCGGAAGCAACTATCTTCACGACATAACATCCATTACTTAATGCACTATTAAGATGGAAATTCCAGTCTACATTCTTCAACATGATCTCGTCTACTATCAACAAAGGATTAAGGGTGATCAGTTCCTCAATTTGTCAATAGATAGCCGACAATCATAATGGATTATAAACCATCTTTACTAACGATAATAATGTTCTTTTCCAACTTGTACTCAAACGCTATACTCCAATAATCTCCAAAGTGTTTTACAGATACCCTCACAACTTCCCTCTCATTCGATCTTGTCGATGAGTCACCAACATTCAACATTTACAAGGTCCACATTACACTCACTTAGTTTCACACGAAGGGTCAGTATTTCTACTACACCAGTACATTCACGTCGTCTCGTCCCAGTTAAAATTTTAACAACGTCGTCCCACACCGTCCTGGCGTAGAACCTCTTCAATTCTCCTTTTACTCATGCAACTAACTTGGTATCACAACCACGACTTTAATTCCTCTTAAAAGTATCACCATCCTTTAAAGGACATCTTCATTCCAATTACTAAGGGGTAACAATTAACTTTTGAATTTTTTTGCAAAAATCACACAGTACGCGTTGCGAACTATTCTTGGCGCCGCAATCCTTGAAGAAAAACACAGTTCGCGTCGCATCCACATGGTGGCGCCGCGAACTAAACATAACAAAAAGGTTTGCTGCATGAACAACATTCCTCCAACACAGTTAACGCCATATTTTTCATTCGATTCAATCTCAGATCGAAAACCAACTATCACAGCTTATGACAACGATTACCACAAGGTTATTAACTTAATATCACGATGAAATCATTCAACCTTCTATAAAAACTTATTTATCATCACAAGAATTCCACGACACTAGCTATAGCAATCTATTACTCTATCATCATTCCAACATCGACATCCTACGCGGGGCTACATCAACTGACAACTTCGCAGTCCACCAACAACACTAAAACATTGCAACCTTCTAAATTCCATCAACTAAAAGTTTTATCCCTATTACTTAACAGATCACCTTCAGGAACATCAAGAATTCTCATTCTACTTGTATACCAACAATCGCTACATTACTCCTCATCCTCCAAGAAGTAAACATCAACAATGTCTGATCATGCTCCATCAAGACCTTCCAATTTGATCCGCAAAAAAATATTGAATTCATGTCACCTCCGGAAACAACACAACTTAAACAATACTTGCATTGTCACCAGCAGTAACATACGACACCAACATCTTACAATCGAAACATATTCGAGAAGCAAAGCTTCTCCCCCACTTAGCTTCAAATCAACTCCTGCAACAAGTGATCAGAAAAGAAACAAATACCGACAGTGTTTCACACACTTATCGCGTACAGAGAAATAAACAATATTAGACGACACTGGCCGAACAAACCGACATGCTCTGATACCACTAATGTAACACCCCAAATTCTACCCAGAAAATATAAAGAAAATCAGAGTATTTTAAATTTTTCATACAACATATGGGATGCCACATTTCAACTTTAACAACACAAACTTATCAGATACATAACACCTTTATTATCAGGGGTTCACATAACACTTACTTCATTTTTTAAAATAAAACAACCTTTTATCTAATATGCAGCGGAATCATTAACTTAACTTCATATATCATTTACAACAACATGTTCAACTTAAAAATAACTAACCAGTTTGTCCAACAACATGACTTAGTTTTTAACAACACAATAAGAACAACAAGAGTCAATAATGTAAATAACATAGACTAACCATCCCCCCGAGTGCTACGTATCAGCGCAACTAAACCGACTTGGACTAACAACAACTAAATTCTTCATTCTCGAATATCTGCATTTGTTACCAGTATAAAGGCAACGGCGAAACAAATGAAAAGAGTGAGATATCTACCAATATAATTGAATTCGTGATAAATAATATATTAGAATTAAGATCATATAATTCACCGCTTTACATAATCCAAAAAACAGTTATATCGACAATACCAACAACGATTACAGCAACATATATACTAACAATTAGCAACGACGACAATTATAACAATTATATCACAACAACATTTCCAACACAACATAACAACTATTTCACAACTTGTGAATAACAATAACAACTTAAATCAATTGACACATCAACATAACAACTATAATTATGCGACTTCAAATGCAACTCAACTGTGCACATGTATGTGGTACCATTGGAGTAAAATTCTCAACGTAATCATTTGCCAGTTTATCGAGGCATAAGGCATAAGCCTTCAACATAATCATTTTGCCAATCCAGGCCAATATGGTGAGCATTCGCTCCAACTTAAAATTTGCCAATCCAGGCCAACGTGGTGTTAATCCAGGTCAACTTAATAATGCAATGTATGTCCTGCGACCTCAACTTCAACAACAAAATCACGACAACGCAACAACAACAACATAACAACTAGTCAACCGAAACTCAACATTGGCCATAGGCCTACAACTTAGTATAATTCAACATTGGCTAAAAGCATACACCTTAGTACAATTCAACATTGGCTAAAAGCCTACAACTTAGTACAATTCAACATTGGCTAAAAGCCTACAACGTAATCAACATATCAACGTAATCCTAATTCAACACTGACCTTAGGCCTACAACATAATCAACATATCAACGTAATCAACGTAATTAACAATAACTCATCATTGGCTAAAAAGCCTACAACTTAATATCAACATATACTACTTTCATCCACTTAATAACCCACTACTTGTTACTACATTAATCTCTGAGTAACTTATTCTACAATTCAACTTACAATCATTCGGATTGTTTTCATCTAATTCTAGTTAACTGCTTATCGGTTAAGATTGCTAGTATTTTGATTATGCACTGCTATCGATAACCATTCTGCTACTGTTCATTCACTATCAAATTAGTATATTGATTATAGTCATTAAGTATACTACTAGTCCACAACACTGCAACTAATCGACTTCTATTATTTCAACACTACCACAATACCTCGGCTAGCCAAAACGTCGTCTATTATCTTCAACCATTTTACTCTTGTCGGTATTCATATAATCTACATAATCCAACTAAATCAACTTAATTTAATAGAACACCATAAAACCATATTGTCGCTTCATTAATAAACTTTCTACCAATCTAATCACTTATCTTAGTTGATTATAATTGCACACTACTTCAATTCCTTCAAATTCCAGTTAATTGGCTATATCGCTTACAACTGCCAACATACTAATCAGAACTATTTCCAATCGATTCCGGTATCATTCCTTATTAATTACTAGCATTATTTTACTCATGAAAGCCTACTTAAAGTTCTCTAGTTCAAGTACTTAAGTTGGGTAGAACTTACAAACCATAAAATGTGTCCAAAATAACACAGTACGCGCCGCGAACCCACCTTCGTGCCACAACTTTAGCAGGGAATCAGTTCGCGCCGCGTCAACCCATTGGCGCCACGAACTGAACGAAACAACAAGGGTTTTCCTGCGCTGCCAGCATCTCTCCAACACCATTATCACCAAGTTTTTGCATCCAATTCCATGGTAGACCAATACGAATCAACATAGTGTAATAGCAACAAAGAAGATTAAACCCAAGCAACATATACTAATTTATGCAACCAATTTCATGGATTATCAAGCAACAATTTGGAATTAAACCACAACAAAAAAAAAACAACAACAATATTGCTTCCACCTCACTTTCTTTCTATTTAAGAAAACATTGCAGGGAGGATGATGATAAACAAATATCCAATTTACAACAATATGCTTTCAGATAAGACTTTGTTGATGATGTACATGCATTACTTCAAATCCCCAAACAATGGAGGTATAAGGAATATAATCCCTCATTAAACCCTTTGAGCCTAGAAGTAGGAGTTTCTTCCTGTATACAGTTAAAACCCTTAATCTTAACCTGGGGTAGGGTAGCAGTTCAGCTAAAGCAATTGATGCATTCGATTTCCAAGAGAATCATTTCATCTCTAAGGGAACCATTCCAAGTACCTTCTCATAGGTTCAACCACATTCACTTTTCGTACACAATGTCGAAGAAGTGCAGAATTCAAAGCTTACAACGGTCGTTCCTCAAAGAACCATCATATGGCAGTCACAATCATCAAATTCTCACACCAGACAAATAATTGTCACACAAGTTGTTCAAACACAAAAGTGACGAGTCAAACAAAAAAAAAGAAGAGAAAATAATCAAAAGAAAGATCACCAAAGATCTTCGAAAAATGAAAAGCAAGAACAAGCTTGTGTGACTTCCAAAGAGGAATAGGTGACTGCCACCTCAAAGACCATTGGTTCTCAAGCCATCATGTCGTCATTTGCAATTCCTCTTGGAAGTTGAATCAGTCAATTAACTGAATGTAGGAACTGGAGAACATCATGAAGAATGGTTGGGTAAAAGTAAATTTTGAGCCTTTTATCCTTTGTTTCATAAACTGTGAACCAGACCACGTTACAACCTTCAAAAGACCTAATTGAAGCAAGGTTTCTTTTGAAAGCATACTAAAGCAAGGTTACGTTAACCTGACTCCTCAGTGTTTGCTAAATTCATTGGTGTTGATACCACGTTATCACATCACTTTTTCACATCTTGAATTTCGAATTACCATTGCATCTTCATCAGGATTTATCCATTTGTTTACCGTAATTTCATTTCAATAAATGATTTACTTTCAAAAGTTTTGCATAATCATCGCTTTAAAATTACCATTGTAAGAAAATAATTTCATTTGCAAGTTTAGCACCTCACATCAAGAGAATTTCATCTATGTGACATCAGTTGAAGAATTCCATCATCTTCGAGTTATCCCATCAGGGGCAAGCCTTCTCTTCAAAAGCTGATCACAATCAGGGGCATTCCATCTTTAGAGTTCCAAGCATTGGGGCATGTCATATTCAAGATCAGCAGTTAGTGCCAAACTCTTGTTGATCCAAATTTTTCGATAACTCGACATTCTGAGGAATTTAGAGCCAAGACCTCTCCATTCTTTCAAAGATGATAATATCATTCCATAATCGTCAGCAATTTATGAGCTCACAAGAAGTTTCCGGAAGTCATGCTCGCAATATCCTGCCAAATGACCACGTTTAAAAACCTTTCTCATTCTATCTTGCTTGTAACCCATAACCTGGGAACTCATCCAAACATTCAAATCAAACATGCATGCATTCATTAATCATGCATCAAACCACACATATCATTCATGGGGAATCCACCCATTGCATAAATAAACTCGAACTTTGCTCAGAATTTTCCACTGAAAACCAAGCTCTACCATACAAAAATCCAATTCTTTTTTGCCACGTCCAAAAAACTATACCATGCATTGATTACTCATCATATGCATCATTTCACATGGGTCAATCCATTGATTGAAGTTGTCATCATGTCACCCTTTGGTTAATCCACCGGTTGAATTTTATCAATATTTCCTTGTCACTTTGAATCAACCCATTGGTTGAGATTTTTTTTCTCTCACATTTTTGTCAACCCAGTGGTTGAAGTTAATCATTCATTTTCCATTTAATTCATAGCAACCCACTAGTTGAAAGTAGTTTTCTTTTTTCATCTTCGTCAATCCACTGGTTGGTGTTGACTTTCTTTTTTATTTTCAAACTCGATCCATTGATTGAGGACAATGTGTCGACTTTCATTAACCTACGTGTTGATGTTTGTTCTCATTGTTTACTTTCATTAACTCACGCGTTGATATTAGTTCTTGTTGTTTGCTTTCATTAATCCATGTATTGATGATAGTTTTTCGTTGTTCACCTTCATTAATCCACTGGTTAATATTGGCTTTCTTTCTTGTTTTTTCGAACTCGAGCCATTGGTTGAGGACGATGTGTCGACTTTCATTACCCACGTGTTGACGTTAGTTCTTGTTGTTTACCTTCATTAATCCATTGGTTAATGTTGGCTCTCTTTTCAAAACTCAATCCAGTGGTTGAGGATGTTGTGTCTCTTTTCATTAACGCACGCGTCGATGGTAGTTCTTTCACAATTTATCTTAACCCACGCGTTAATGATAGTTCTTTCGCAATTTACCTTATTTAATCCCTGCATAGTTTACCTTCAATTTTCATTTCCCCAGCAGTAGAATCCATACACTCATCGCATCAAGGACGAAATTCAGGTTACGTTTGTATTTAATTACTTTTAGCCATTGATCCACGTTATCAGGCTAAAAGATAATTAAATAGGGGCAACTGTTGCACCCCGAATTTCGCCCATAATTTTTCATCTAATTCATTTGCATCATTTGCACCAGTGATTGATAAGTAAATCGATCCATCATCATAGCATCTAGTCATAATAAATTCATTTACATCATTTTCATCTAATTCATTTACATCCAAAATAATTTTCTACCTTCCATGTTGCATTTTACATTAGTATACAATTAACTTAGTAATTAAATCGATTTTTTTGCATCAAAGTCATTTTGATTGTATTATCATCTTTTTATTTTATTTGTGTGTTTTTTTAATAATATTTAAACAATTGAACGAAATTTGCATTTTTCTTTAAGAATTAAATTAATTTTTTTTTATTTTTGTATATTCAATTAATAAATAATTTTGGTTATTATTAAAATATTACAATTACACTTTTTATTGATTTGTTCATTATTATTAATTAAATTAGTATATATTTTAGTTTTATTTTTGTTATATAATAAATTTAGATACTAAGAATTTATTTACAATTTTCATTTTTCTTTTTTATAATAAGACAAAAAATACAAAGAAATATATTAGTATTTATTTTTTATTAACAAGCATCGTACAAATTTCAAAATAAATGTTGTTGCTATATATTTACATCCTACAATTTCAAAACATTTCCACTACTCCTTGCCACCACCTATTGTACAAAACCTGCAGAAATTCAAAACACAAAAATCAGTACAATGTTACAAACCTCTACTCCACTCTTCACTCCACTACCTCTAATTTGTCTTTCATCTTGTACTAACAAACTTGCTGCCTAAGAATCCTTCATTCCTATCCTATCTCTTTACAAATATCAGTTATACCCTCACTTTAATCCATCTATAAAAACTGACTCTCCAACCTCAACTTCATCCATCACTAACTCAGCCTTAACATCACCAACTCACGCTTAATGTTCAACCCTCACCGCCATCCTCAACCTCATAACAACTATACCACAACTACCATATATCTAATCCACGTCAAAAACCCAACCTTCATCTTGCTTAAAGCTCAACAAAACAACAAGAACAGAAGAAAAACCAACTGATATCACTCAAACCTCTCAAATCCACCCAACTCAGAAACTGACCCACACGGCCTTTATCCTCCCCATTTCGTCATCCTCTCTTCTTCATACATACCAACCATCATCGTTCAGCTTCACCCTTGTCCTCCATAACCTCTCATCGGTTCACCGGTCTCCCCACCTTGCCGCGATAACCCTCTCCAACTTCACAATAATACCCAGATTTTCAGATTAGACAAAAGCAGAACAACTCAGAAGCGCCAAAATCAGGAAGAGAAACGCATAAGAAGATAGAATCATAGAACTCAATACAGATCGGAAGCATCAGAAAGTGAAGAAAAAGAGAAATTAGTTTGAACATACCTGTCTCGTTTTTTGCTGCTCTCATTTTTTGATATGTTGTAATTTGTGAATCTCTGAACTTTTTTTCTAAAATTGACACGGGTGAGGGATTCGTCGGGTTTCGGATTTTGTTTTTTATTATTGTTATTTCGAGTTTGAGCTCTAGGCTCTATTAATGGAGAAATCGATGAACACAGAGGCGAGAGAGACGAGTATAACATAGAAACATAGCGAAATAGTGAGAGTGAGGAGAAACAGGAAAACGAGATTGTGAACGAAATAGAAAGAAAAAACGTGAATGTTTAGATTGAAACAAATTGTTTTTTTTTTCATTTTTCGTTTAATAAAGGTTTTTTTTTAAATAATCGTAATGAAGAGTATAGTGGTGGCTGGTTTGTATTAGAATTAGGAAAATTTCACTTTATACCCCCATATTTCAACCTGTATCCCCGCTACAGTAGTTTTTTTGACTTAAATACCCTCATATAAATAGCATAAGATTTTAAAAAAATTTCATTTTTCACATCTCGTCTAAAAGTGTTCCGAAATCTCTCTACATCAATTGCATTCCGGAACAGTTGGGCCAAGTCTTCCGGTTTACAAAAAAACACACCGAAACACTTCAAGTAAGTGTTCCGGAAATTTAACCAAATCGGAACACTTTAAGAAAGTGTTCCGGTTTTAATTTTTTGTTGTCATTTTTTCGGAACACTTTTAGAAAGTGTTTCGGTTTGCAATGGTCGTACCGGAACAGATTGCAAAAGTGTTCCGGTTTGGGATATTGCATTCCGGAACACTTTCTAAAAGTGTTCCGAAATTCATTCCGAAACACTCTCCCCAAGTATTCCGGTTTAGGTTTTTCTATTTATTTATTTTTTATAAATATTTTTAGAAACTGTTCCGGAATACATTTCGATTTTCACAAAGTGTTCCGGTTCGCACTATCTACAAACTGGAACACATTTAAGAAGTGTTCCGGTTTGTTATACAATTTGTCATTCATTCCGGAACACTTGCAGGTTTTTGTGAAATCCGGAATACATTTAAAAACTGTTCCGGTTTATATTTTTACATACGGAATACTTACTGGAAGTGTTCCGGAATGTGTTCCGGAGGAGTTTTTCTGGACTGTTAAATTTTGACTTTTTCGTAAATGGTAAAATAATTAAATTATATTAGGATAAAATTAGCATTTTTAAAAAAGTGTGGGGGTACAGGATTAACAGTGGGGGTACAAAGTACAGTTTTCTAAAATTAGGGTTTACTTACTTGAACTACAGTAGGTCCAATGGGCCTTTAGCTTGGTCCATTTCGATATTCTCTAGAGCAACACCATTTGTTTCATTATACACCCCCTAACCCATTTCTTTCACATCATTTTTCTTATTTGTTTTAAGTCTTACAAAGTTTTTTTTCCTTAATTTTATTTAATACTTATAATTAAATAATTTTTCAAATATATTTCTCTTTTAGTTTTAGAATTAATTTTGATTTAATTGTGGATTTAATTGTAGATTTAATTTTATTTTTATTTGTACAATTATTTAGACTTGTAATTATTCGATAGATCTCCATTTGTAAATATGTATTCCCACTCCCCATGAGTTGTAATAATTAGTAAACATTTTATTGTTTTATTATTCATCACATGCAGAAACCAAAAATATTTCAAACTAATACTGGATTGAGAGTCATTTTCTCATCTTGAGTCGACAAAGCTTCGAAGCGTCGCAACGGCCACACATGGTGCACATATCACGCTTGCTCTTGGGCTTACAATGAGGTTGTAGTTGATTAGTTAAACATTATTTAATTATCTAATTAGGTTATTTAAAATTTATTAGTCCATCTAATTAATTTTATTAATCTAATTACTTGATTAAACTTTGTTTAATTGGTCGGTTAAATTTATGTCGCGCATGCACCTACATAATTGTTAATTGTCTTATCATTTGTGCAAGCCACCTTGTATGGGCTTATATCAATTATACTTCCATGAATACTCGCGGTTATTCGCTTCATTTTCATTCTCGCGCTTTGGTCCACATACCAAGTTTTCATTCAATAAAGGTCTCATGGTAGGGAGTAGACACTTGTCTATTCTCTCGAGATTAATCAAGCTTTCTTGGTTAATCATAGCCCAAATCTCTTCTCATTGTCTATTCACCACTTTCATAATAAAATTCTCAAACCTCGATCCAACGTCGAGTGACTTTTTCAAGAAAAAACTTTTCATAATAAATTCCGAGTATTTAAATCGTTGGCTTCTAGACCAATTGTTTAAAGACTTGTGCAAAATGAACTCCGAGTATTTAAATCGTTGTCGCTAGACAATTGTTTAAAGACTCAAACTTAATCAACGTGAACTTTGATTCACTTCACCTTTTCATAATAAACTTTTTGGGATGATAGACGACTCGTTGAGCTTTCGGCCTCCTCTGATTTCTAGTATTTGAATCGTAGGATGCTAGTCCTATTTTTCGGTACTTTTCACCCACTTAAAATCAATTCAACTCATCAAACCTTGCCCACGTGCAAGTCCTTTCTCAAACTTCGCTCACATGCGACTTCCATCGCTCACACGCGATCTTCTTTCGCTCACACGCGAATTGCACTAGTGATGTCTTATCCTCCACGTACGATTAAGTTCCTATTTTCATAAATAAAACCAACCAACCAACAAATGTTATCGCAACCGAGAACTACGTAAGCTCTGACTTTTCCATCGCACTTGGGGAATACGTAGACACTAGATTCTAACATCTTTGGGAGCACACTTTCAAAAAATTAAAACATGTCTCATTTATTTTCTCTTTTCGCACGCAATAATTAGAAGATAGCAAATTAACACACCAAACACACAAACACACTTAGAATTAAATGGGCCCATTAAGTACGATGGATGTGAGGGATGTTAATACTTTTCCCTTGCATAACCGACTCCCAAACCTGCATCTCTTGGTTGCAATAACCATTTCATTTTCATTTCTTGGGTTTTATCTATATTTCCTCTTTACTCTTTAGGAATAAATAATGTTAGATAGAGACTTCATTGTTTGTAATCGAATTAGTAAAAAAAATTGATGACGTCAATAGTTAAGGATAGGAAAAATTATCAATTCCAATTTAAAGTTCTATGAGTTTAGCAAAGATCATTTGCTTCACCTCTCTTAATGTAATTGATTGATAATTTTCTCTTTTGTTCGATTCGGTTTTTCCGTTCCACTTTTGTAATCAAGTTGACGAATCCTTAGTTCTCTGTTAGTATAACTTATTGCTTACAAAAAAAAAATATACCAGTAAGTTTTATTCACTCTAAAAAATACTCCAATTAAAAAAAAAAACAGATAGTTAACAAACATGAAACAATCTCTCACTTTGTATTCTACTTCTTCCTCAAATTCATTTTCCATCAATTTCAAATTAACAGACAAGCATCATCTTTCTTAAATCAACCTTTCAATCACAACTAAATTAGAATGACCAAAGACAAAGAGAAAGAACCTGTAAACGAACGAAATCGCGGGGTTGACTGTGTTACATGGAAACTCCACTGTTGTACTGTGTTTGAAATGAAACAAGTTGTTGAAGTTACAGCGTAAGGAGGAAGGTTGTTGTATATTTTTTGCAGAGTTTTTTCTTAATACTTTTTTTCTTTTCTCTTTTTTATCTGTTCTGAGATCCCTATATAGTGCTGAAGCTGAAATTTAACCCTTGTTTACTAAGCATCTTTGTGCTATTTTTGATGTACCAATTTCATAACCTTCTTGATGCAGGCTTTGTATTGCTATTGTTGTGAAAATTCTGAACTGATATAAAACGTGAGAGCAAAGTGATCCTAAAAAAATTATTTTCTTTCCTTTTTTTAGACGAGAATAATTACTATGCAGTGTGATTGTAAATTTTTTTAAGCCATCACAATCACCCACTAATACTATTTAATAAATAATTAAAATAAAAATAAAATATAATTTATAATTTAACGGTCATGATTCACAAACGGTGTAAAACTTCTTTACAATGTCTATCAGTGTATTTCAGTTAAATTTTTTTAAAAAGATTAATTACTATGCACTGTCAGTGTAAAAAAAATTTCACGTTTAGTGCATTACAACATCCATTAATACTATTTCATAAATAATTAAAATAAAAATAAAATATAATTTATAATTTAACAGTCATGATTCACTGACAGTTTAAAATTTCTTTATATTGTCAGTGTATTCCAATTAAATTTTTTTTGAAGAGATTAATTATTATGCACTGTCAGTATAAAATTATTGTGCATCTATAATTTAAGTGATGTAACCAGCTAATACGGGATGTAACCGATTACAACAAATGGAAAAATATTTCAGCAGGTTGAAAAAAATTGGTTTTAAATTGGTTAATCAAACGTGTTAACCGGGTACACGCGACATTGTATTTTATGTTTTGTGTCTATGTAACAAATTAACTATTTGTGTTAATCGGTTATAATCTCACTTTTAGCTTTTTCTTGTATTTTAGTGATGTGTTTTATGTCTCAATCATTGTGTAACACTTGTATAAATGCCTCATAGACATTCTTATCTTTGATTTATTGAAATTGTTTATTCTCACCCTCAATTATATTTCCTTCTAACTCCTTTTTCTCTATCACTATCTTCTTTTCAACATATCTTAAACCTTCAATTATTCACCAATTATGTGATTGTATATTCCAACAAATACATTGATTATTCAATGAATTTAAAAATTGAATTGTCTCTTATATATAGGAACAGAGATAGTATTATTATAAGTTTTTTAAACAACAAATTTCATTTTACCTATAATAATGTTAATTATTTATCACATGCATTTGATTTTTTTTTCCTCTATATAATAAATAATTAAAGGTAGTTTTGACAAAAGTGCAATTAATAGTACTACATTAACCTTTGTAAACGATAATTAAAAAGAAAAAAGAAATGTTTTAAAAGTAACATTTAAAATGAAACCGAGAGAATATATCAATTGATTTTCTTGCAACTTGCGTCAAACACTCTGAAAACATTGATATGATTTACAGTATGTTATTGAACCATGTGAAATGTGCGAGTATTTGACTTGGTCGGGTTTTCGAACAAGGATAACGTGTATGATACTCCATTCCATTGAGTCAAATGAGAACACATTTTCAAAGCACAATTATAAGTTTATAACAACATCATTTTCCCCTGTTTTTTTACACCCAACTAGAAATTTTGGTTCAATTACATTGGTGAAGTGCTTCTTTAATTTTACAGTGGGAAAAAATTAATTAATTAATTAATTTTATAAAATCAATTTAAGTTTAAAACGAGTTAAATGTAATGTTTTAAATATCGGGAACCGTCCGGTTGAACCGGTTCAACCTTGAAAAATTGTCTAATCCGATTCGGTTTGGACCATTAAACGGTTAGGTCAATAAAATTGAAATAAAATTGTTTGAATCGCAAAAAATCAAAATAATTATAAAATTGGAACCGATTTTTGGGTCTTACATTACTTTCTTCTTCTTTTATAAGCTTGTTTATTAATATTGTATTTATTAAAGAATTTTATTTTACAAATTATGATATAAATTAATTAGATTAAAAGGTTTAATAATATATTTATTTATTGTTTAGTTTAAATTTCATATACGGTTGAACCCCGATTTAATCGGTTGAATCGATTGAACCTTAATCCGTATGTCTTAACGGTTTTTTGTCCGGTTCGATTTTTAAAACATTAATTAAATGTTAATTAATTTTTATTTAAACTCATTAACAACACGAAGTTGTCCTCACCATCAACAAATTGAAAGATGATATACAAATTTTATGCTTAACACAAGATAATACTATCTCTTTCCAACCCTCAACCAAAAAACGTAAAAAAAAAAAAAAAACTTAAATAGTAATAATAATTAACAAAAACAAGCAAAAATGAGTAAGAAAATTAAGAAGAAGCATGTCAAAGCCACAAAGCACCAGCATCTTTCAATATCGGAACCAAGTCACCTGAAATATGAGTAGCCATGACTCTTTCCAGTCCTCCAAGCAGCTTCCCACCGACAAACACCGCCGGAAACTGAAGAGTTTCGGTGGCGGAAGCGTGAGTTGATAGCTGAGCAACGATGGAAGTTTCACGGTCTTGATCAACCTCGTAGACAGGAGGGTTAACTCCGAGACCTTGTAACAATCTCTTGACGACGTGGCAGAGACAACAGCCACGTGTGCTGATGATAATAACCGCGTTCTCTGAAACCATTGTGATGACGTTTGTTTCGTGGATTCCTCCGGTGATTGGAAGGTCACGTGTGACTGTGGAGGCACATGGTCTATAGGGAATTGCTTGGTACATGGTTGCTGAGAAAAGAAGAGAGAGAGAGAGAGAGAGAGAGAAGAAAAAGGAGAGGGGGAAGAGATGAAAGAGCAGTGATGGAAATATAAAAACAAAGGGAAGACGACTCTAACGTCAACGGCAGTTTTGGTATTGCGTCATCAGCTACTGTGGGTGACGGTATATAGCGTCACCAACGTGGTCAATAGAATCTATTCCAACCCATGTTCACAAAAGCCAAGATGCTACTACCTCCCTCTTTCCTTGTTTTTTTAAATAAGTGTTCTATTTGAGGAATGTGGATTTTACTTAAAATATCTCTATTAATTATATTTTTTCAGTTTCATAAAAAGTGTTTATTTTTTATTTTTTTATGTTTTAAAATAATTGTCTATTTAAAATATCAATACAATATTTTTCAATATTATCCTTATTACTACACATATGTTTATACTCTCTAATTTTATGTCATATTCTCTCTCTTTTATGCATAATGATTAAGGGTATTTTAATACAAACATACAATTTTATTATTAAAATCAACTCATCCAATCATTTTTTTAAGAACGTGCATTGTCCAAAATGAACATTTTTTATGAGACGGAGGGAGTAATTGATAGAGTAGTTGAATAAAATGAATGTTAATAAATAGGAGTATAGTAGTAAAAAATAATAATAAACCATGCATTGGATTGTAAGTGGACAAATATTTTGAGACAAATGGAGTAATTGATAGAGTAGTTGAATAAAATGAATGTTTATAAATAAAAGTATAGTAGTAAAAAATAATAATGAGTGATGCATTAGAATTATAAATGGACAAATATTTTGAGACAAAAAAAAAGTGCAAATGAGACACTTATTATTTATTATATATGTATATGAGCATGTCCCATGAGAACTATATCTTTAGTAAAATAATAAAAATTATCTATATAAATCGTAAGATTTAATTAACTATCAAGATTTAAAAATTCTATATTAAGAACATCTTACTCTAATTTTTTTCTATTATCCTTCATATTTAAACATTACATAAATAGATATTTTTACCAAAAATAATTCTATTTGTTGATTAAATCGTTGCTAATTTATTTTTTATAAATATAATTAATATTCAATTAAAATATAAATATGAAATACAATTCAAAGGTATGTAGTATTTTTATTTAAAACTAAAATTACCAAATTTAAAATAAAAGTTCTAAAATATTACTTCTAAAAAATAATATCAATTTTAAAATATTATTTATATCAAAATTTATTTTAAAATACTACTTCTGAAAAATAATATTAATTTTAAAATATTATTTATAATAAAATTTGTTTTAAAATATTACTTCTAAAACATAAATTTTGTTCTAAAATATTTATAAATATTAAAAGGATCCAGCGAAAATAAAAAAATTTATTGAGCAAGTCTCAGACTTGTAAATGGGAGAAAGAAGTAGTAATGCATCGTGATAAACATATGCACATGCCGCAATGACATGAGAGCAAGGCATTTGAAAGGCATGAAACTTTCCACAATCGCACCAACGAGATGGTAGTTAAACCCTATACTCTTGTCTATTCAGCCCCTCATTATGGTCGAGTGTCTCGTTGATAATGAAGTTATAGTTATGTCGGTCAAATCTTGTAATATGATGAGTGGTGGCTTTGACACTTTCAGCCTTAATAAATTTCATGCAGCTTTCGCTCCATAGTCGTCCTCATTGTACCATCGCATTCCACATTTCACCTCTTTTTGCAAATAATGAGACCATCCTAAAATATGTTGATTTCACCATAGAGGTTATTGAGAGATTTCTTATGCCTTTGAAGATGTCGTTCATTTATTCAATTAGATTTTTTGTCATGTGACCCCAACGTACTCCATTTTCGTATGACCTTGTCGACCTTTCATCATGCGATAATGTTTGAATGAAGGTTGTGTTAGTGCCCTGCAGTCATAAGTGTTTTTCAAAGATTCTTGTCTTTGATCTCTCGCATAAAATTTTGAACGATATGTCTTCCGCAATACACATGCATAGAAGGGGGGCGTGCCAACCATTAGCAAGATTGTTGTACGCACTCTCAATAGAAACATGTTTGTCAGAAATCAAGTAAAGATATGGTTGTGGAGCCACGTGTGTTTGAAGATTCTTTAGAAGAAAACTTCAAGCACCTCCAGTTTCTGCCTCGATGAGAGCAAAGGTGATTAGAAAAACGTTATTGTTGTCATCTTGTGCAACGGCCATCAGTAGCATGCCTTTGTATGGTGGATGGTACTGATGCAAGAGGCCAAAGTATTTTATTAACCACACTTAAAGCACATTATAGTTCTCTTGAGTTAAACGGAAATTCCTCCGAACAACAAAAAATAATTAAAACTTGAAATTATATTATGATATTATTTGGGAGCCTATTATTTTCCGAAAGTACAAGAAATAGCGTGAATTTTATGTACTTATGTTTGCTTGGCTACATTGACAAAATAAAAATATATAGTTGGAGTTCCGCAATTTTAGCCCATCTATACAGTTCCTTATGTAAAAATGCTATGAAAGACAAAGTTACTTTTTATGGTTGCACTTTCCTGCTACAAGTATGGGGTTAGTGGAGAATAGAGTCCCTTAACCCCGTCAACTACCAACCGTTCATTTTTCCCTACGCAACAAAGTAAGTATATAACTTATATATTTTATTATTTATGTCTTTTGTATACACACATATCTAATTTATTATATTTTCATTCCTTTGGGTTTAGTGTAAGGGGTATAGATTACGGCAAGAATCCAAGATTCAATGTCGTCCTTTATTGTAATCTATTGGATCATCTTGGCTCGACTGATGTACGTAGCTCCTCTTAACTCAAACTATTTTTAATGTATATTATTTTAAAATTTATCATTAATCTGATTATATTTTATCCACAGTTCATTTGGAGACCATATTTGAGTTTGAACCATGAACCCAACCCAGAGGATGCACAGGTTTGGATTGCAAAGACTACTATTATACGTTTTAACATTATGGAAATTCACCACATCGACCGTTTCAAGATGCAATCCGGTATGCATCAAGACATACCGTGCGATCCAATATGTTTGCGTCCTTGGCATCTCAAAAGGGTCGATGCCCAATGAGGATATAAAAACTGGAAAGATTATGATAAGGATTGGTGTAAGACGTGGAAAAGGCATCGGGAACATGTCTTACAATTCCCTGTTTTCCTCGATCAAGATATTATGCAACAAACTGATCAATATATTGATTGGTACAAATCCGTAACAAACCCAGAAATGCATGTGTCTTACCCATGGTATTTGGTTGACCCGCTCACCCAATGGGGCCAACCCTCAAATCCGCAGCAACACTACCAAGAACAACCCCAACAACATAATCCCAACACACATCAAGCTCCCGCCAAACACCCCGAAGATACAAGTCCACCAACATTGAATCCCAACCTCAATCTCAATCTCAATACCAATACACCCACATGTATGGCACACAATTCCAATACTCCCACATGCCCAACACTCAAATCCAATACTCCGAACCAATACCATATGTCTAACACCCCAATATGGGCCCATCATCATCTCACCTTAGCCTAGACAATGGCCTACCTGAAGAGTATTCCCTAACTAACCCAACATACCATCAACCATCACAGTACCAAACCTCCCAACAATCATATGAGTACCAGTCTCCACACATCCAATTTCCTTTTAACCTCTCCTATTCAAATGACGAGTGCTATCGACCCTACATGGAACCTAATCCCCCACCACGGCGGCCAAACTATGAGAACATGGGAACCCGCCTCTATGAAAGTGGGACTTCAAGAGATGCATGTTTGGAGGAATATATGGATGTTGATTGTATACACTACGAGGGCCCATCGACCCAACCACAATAGGTTAAGATTAGACAAGGAACACGAGTTAGGATAGGACGCGGTTGTTGAACCACTGGTCATTTTCGAGTCCCAAGCCAACAATAAAAATTATGTAATTGTTATTCACTATGTTTTTAATGAATATTTAAATTCGAAGTTTAATTACACAAGAGTGTCCCGTTCTTGACTTTTATTTGAATTTTTTTTTTACACCTATTACACTTAGGTGCCATCTGAAATGGATTTTTTCAAATGTCATTCACTTATGCGCCAACTCAGATGACGTCTCATTTCTAATTATCATTGTATGCGCCATCTACTATGGCTCCTGCATGGAGACTTTTTCTGAAACATGGTTATTGGGGTAATTTTTTCAAAACATAGTTATTTGTGAATTTTTTTTAATACCTTGATATTGCAAAAAAAATAAAATCTTTATCTATTGCTCTCTCATAGCTCATTAAAAATGTATTTCTAATTTAAACCAGATAACTTTGATTAATTAAGAAAAAATTACACTTACCTTCAATTTCAAGAATTCTTAAATGTCATATATTGTCATGTATTTGTCTACATTGTTTATTTATAAATTAATATCTTGATAATGTTGTATATCTAATATATTTTTATTGCACTCTCAGCTTAAAGTGCAATTTTTGTTTACAACATGTCAAACATATTTTATTTGCACATGATTCCTTTTGACGAGTTTCTTTATAAACTTTTTTACTTTAATAATTACTGAATTTGACTACAGATGTATGAATGTCTTCCACGAGTTTGCAAATTCAGCTGATTGAAGAATGAGTCTGTTAAAAGTTGTTCAACGTTTCTTAGATATAAGAAAGCTAAAGTTAGAACTAGACTAAAAATGTGATTAATTACAATGATTCTGTTGTGTTTAGTATGGTTGTTATGTCCAAATGCCTAAGCATATTATATCAGTATAAAAAGCAATTTATGAGTATAACATAGAAACAAACTATCAATGTTACATTTTCATCTAAATAAAATTTACACTATCAAAAATCTTTTATTGTAATTAACAAATATTAAAACTTAAAAGAAATATCTTACACTTTCTCTCATTCACTATTTTTTTTATTTTTCACCTCATTTATTTATATTATTTTAGTCAATTATATTTTAATTTCAAAATCCTAATTTTTTCGACACTTTCGAAATTCAAATCTTTCATTTGTCCACACTTTTAAATTATTATTTAAATATTTTAATAAAAAGTTATTGCAAAGATTATTTTTAATTATATATTTTCAAGTCTACATTAATATAAATATAAGTTTGAAAATTTCAATTTTAATTTTTATGACGTATTTAATCAATTTTATTTATTTATTATCACTAAAAATATTAATTGGTATATTTTGTAATTTTAATAAAATTAATAATTTATTTTATCACAAAATATGTTTTCCGTTTCACTGACCACTATATCATATTACTTATTTTATTTTAATCAACAATTATCTTTATTTGAGAGAAAAAATCTCTATTTTTATTACATATAAATAATAATGTTAACAATGCAATTTAAGAAGTATGTTTTATTTTACTTTCTATCTCGAAACATATTTTAATTACTATTTATTAAAATTAAAAAATATATTTTTAAATATTTATATATTGATATCAAAAATTTTAATAATAAAGTATTTTATTTCATAGTTCACTATCAATACAATATATATTTTATTTTAATCAATTAAATTTATATGATCATAGTTCATTTTACAATTAAGAAATTCATTTTAAAATTATATATGTATATAAATTATATATGTCAGTTAAATTATTTTAAAAAATATTAATAGTTATATGAATATTTAAAATATATAATTGAATTATTTAATTATATAAAAAGTATAAATTAAAAAAAGAAATATATAAAAAATGAACTTAAAACATAATTGATGTTCATAGATATTTCCTTAGTTAGTAAACAAATTTAAAATATGCCAAATTCAAGGTGTAATTGGATCCTCATTTAATCGCATCATAATTTTGTAATGGAATGAGTATGATATTGAGAACAAAATAAAACTGATATTTAACTTTGGGGAAATAAATTAGCACTGTTATTTAACATGAATTAAAATAAAAACTTACCACATTTGCTACTACTGTATTTAACATGAATCAAATAAAACAAAAAGTTGCCATATTTGCAATTTCACGTGTAGTGCACTGTTCTACTGACTCTGAGATAAACGACGACATTGGGATGACGTTGTTTGTTATCCATTTGCTGGCCACGTTATGGATGGAATAGAGAATGATCATCGCCGTCCACATGTCACCATTTTTGGTATCTACCTCTCATCAGTGCTCAATTATTCGGTTTATTCCAAAAATACTTTCATTGACTTTAACGCTTTGTTTTTTTTGGAGTACATCATCCATCCACTACATATCACGTTTTAGGTGCGTCATTCAATGGAAAATTAATGACGTTTATCTATTAATTACACAATGCTCTTTTTATTTTATTACAAATAGATGTCTACCAAAAAATATATGGATAAGAAACAAGAGAAAAAAAGTTATTCTAACATGTGTCTTCATAGATATTATAATTTAAACGATTTAAATATAATTAAATATATTAAAAATTTTAAAATATTAAATGCACGTATTCATAAAACATATTTTTATAAATAACTTACTCTTATTAAATTGTGTACTTGGAGTATACTAGTATGTTAGTTTTCCAAAAAAGAAGAGGAAAAAGAGACTTTAACTAGGGTCTAACAAACTCAATGCTTAGAGAGCACTTCTAATGGTGGGGGCAATATATTTTTATTAAATATCATATTTGAATTTTGCACGGCTTTAAAAAAATTAAGTTGGTTTTAATGATCAAATGAATATAATTTTTCATATATGTTTACTCAATAATTAATTATAATTAATAACATTTTATTAAAGTAAAACACAATAATTAAAAAACATTAAAAATATATATACTATATTGATATTTTAATATATAAAGGTATTAATAATTTTTTATAAGATTTAAAAAATTTATATTAAGAGTAGCTTACTCTAATTTTTTCTATTATACATCATATTTAAACATTCCATAAAAATATATTTTGACCGAAAATATTTTTATTTGATGATTAAATCATTTCTAATTTATTTGTTATAAACATAATTAATATTTAATTTAAAAATAAATATAAAATACAATTCAAAGGTATGTAGTATTTTTATTCAAAATTATAGTTTTCCAAATTATAAATATTTTTTCAATAATAAAATATTTTTTAAAAATGTATAAGTTTTAAATAATCAAAAGCATAAATTGTCATTTTTTTATAAAAAAAAAAACTCTTAGAAAAATTAATTTAATTTAAGAAAAACTATTTTAGTGATGTATCTTCATTTTAAAGATTTATATTTTTTCACACATTATTTTGGAAAATAATTTATTTTAGAGTTACTCTAAAATCAAACAAGTCTTCAAATGTTTTAATAAGAATTTAAGCATATCAATTAAGACTATTCAGTAAAAATTCAAAACTATTGATAATTCAAAGAGTGAGCTATATAACTACTTTTAAAAAATTTATTTTGTAATCTTTATTATGATGACTAAATTGTTATTAAAATACTGAGAGTGTTTTTTTGTTTTAAAAGAAAGTCTATAGCAATTTATTAATTCAAAATAAATTGTAAAAGATATAATTCTATATTATAGAGATACAAGGTTAAAATATTTTTTAAATTACTTTTTTTTCTAAGAATTAAAAATTCTAATACTATTAATACTATGAAGATGAGTAAAAAAATTATGTTTTTAATTATTTTAAAATTAACATTATTTTCTAGAAGTAATATTTTAGAACTTTTATTTTAATTTGATAATTTTAGTTTTAAATAAAAATACCACATACCTTTGAATTGTATTTTATATGTATATTTTAATTGAATATTAATTATGCTTATAACAAATAAATTAGCAATGATTTAATTCTCAAATAAAATTATTTTTGGTAAAAATCTCTTATTTAAATATGAAGTATAATAGAAACAAAATAGTGTAAGATGCTTTTAATATAAAAATTTTAAGTCTTAATTGTTAATTAAATCTAACGATTAATATCATTAGTTTTTATTTTTCACCAAAGATATAGTTCTCATAGCATCTCAAAGCCTAAATAAATCTCACAGTGATAGAAACACATAATTAGACAATATCATCATGTTATTGAGGAAATTTGGAGATATATAGAGTACCACTGATTTTATGATTGAATTTTAAACTTGTATCACGTTAATTATTGATAATATTTTTTTTTTTGTTTTCAAAGTAAAAAAAAAATCCTTAGAAGATTCCTTTTGTTTAAAAGAAATTAAGGGTGACTTAAATATAATCCATTAATAAATAGTAAATATTGGACAAAATATCCTTTTTAGTCTTTAAATATACTCTTAGAATTATTTTAATCTCTTATTTTTTAAAGTGTCAAAAGGTAGTCCTTTAATTATTCGAGTCATATTTATCCCACCAATTTAATTTGATTTATTAGTGAAAGTCATATTAAAGATTTTGAAAGTAGGTTTGGAACTCTTGATCTGTTAGGTAAGGTGGTAGAATTGCACAAAGGTAATTTCAATGTGATATTCATGATTGTTTATAAGTTGTTGTCAAAAAAATTTTGGGATATAAATGTTAACGGGGACTAAATTGTGGTTTACACTTTTCTCTGGTGGGAAAGTAAAACTGCACTCTCTCATTCTGTCTTGTTAATTTCACTTTTATGATTTAATAAATTACTAGTCAATAATTTCTGATTATTTTTTACATTTATTATGCCTAATGTATTTGAGAATTTCAGACATGTCAAGTGGATCTGGGATACGAGTTTCTCATAAAGATATTGAGAATGTAAGTTGATTTTTTTCCTCATATTATATATATATATATATATATTCAATTTTGCATTTCATGAATAAAAATAAATACTTTAATATACAATTTTATTTGCTAAAAATTGTTTCTTTATGGTTTTGTTTATGATTCATATGAATATGTTATTTTATGGTGAATCACATATCATTTTCTTCGTTGAAAATAGTGCTACTTTTATTATAGTTTTTAGTTTGTACTATTGTTAAAGACTATTACTTGTCTACTTTGATTTTATAATGTATAATTTTGTAATTGGAATTATTACTAAAGAGTTATGTTGATCTTTTATTTTTATCTTTCTTCTTTGACCTACTCTTTTAAAAATTTCTTTTTGCGCAATCGTCATTTTTATCTGACATTAGTAATGGTGTTTATTTGACTCATTCTAGATACAAAATCTCATAGAACGATGTCTGCAATTATATATGAACCAAAAAGAAGTCATGGAATATCTACAAACTAAAGCAAAAATTGAACCTGATATTACCCAAATTGGTAAGAAATTTTGTTCAGTACTATGTTTTTCTGTTTTACTGTCTTATGCAAATTGCAGATAATATGTAAACTTCCTTTATAATAATATGTAAAGTCTTGTATTTTTATATATAACGTAAAAGGGTTAGTGCTTAGTTTTTTTTTGTTACAAATTTGTAATAAAAGTAAATAGTTGCCTTGTCAGTCATGATTTAGTTTTCTCTTTCTAACATGTACATGTGTAATGATTCTTCAGTTTGGCAAAGGCTTGAAAAGGAAAATCAAGAATTTTTCAAGGCTTATGATTTGAGGTTGAGGCTGAAAGAGCAAATAGCAGAATTCAACAACTTGCTGAAGGAACAAGTTGAGTTAAGTCAGCAACAACCAACTGTTGTTGCTTCACTACCCAACTCTAATGGTTCACATAAGTCTCTATGATTTCCATGGACATTGTTTTCATCCCTTTGAAGTGATTTTTTATTATGAGATATTGCAAACACCAAGTAGGTGTAAGTTCAATTTACACTATTTATAATTCATGCACTCTTGTTTGTGTTGTCTCAAATTAAATATTTAGTTCAGTTATGTTGGAATTCACATATTTCTTCATGTAAGAGTCTATAATTTCCATGGACATTATTTGAATTTTATCAAGTGTGGTGTGGTTGATTAAATTTCTACTCAATTATTTTTTATTATAAGTATTTAATATTTCTGTCAAACTTTCCTTTCCCTGCTATTTTCAAATGGGTGAAATTCTATTGGTTTCAAATTGTATCAATAACATGAAAGTTAAAAAGTAAGATGAATGAAATATTATTGTTTTTAAATGAGTGAAATATTAATGTATTTAAATTGTATCAATAACATGAAAGTTAAAAAGTAAAACGATTGATCTCCCAAAATTAAAACAATAATATTTTTAATAAAGTTTTATGTTTTTTAAATGATACAAATGGTAGAGTTTTAATTTTGATTGCAAGATAAATATTTAAATATAAATAGTAATAATACATCAATTATATTAAATTTTAAAAAATTGATTTATATATTAAAATTATAATGAATAAGTAAGATTTAAGAAATCAATTTATAGTTAATGTTTAAATCAATTCCATTAAAAATAACAATATGTTGACGATTTAAATTATTTTTATATTTGTAGGCTAAATCCAAAAATAACTCAATATATATTATTTGACATATTTTTATTGAATTAAAATTAGCATGGATGATAAAGTTCTAAATTTTTTAAATGATACAAATTGGACTTTTAATTTTGATTGCAAGATAAATATTTATATATTAAATAGTAAAAAACTTAAGGTTGGAGCATTAATTATAAATGGAATTATATATAATTATTGATAATAAATATTGAGTAATGGTGCATTAATTATACAATTAATTATTATATTTTAATATAATTATATATGATCAGTAGTAGAAAATTAAACTTTAAAACTTTTTAATATGACAATGATGATAGAGTAAGAATTTGAAGATAATATTTGACAATAAATAATAAAAAATTGATTTTCATGTAAAATATTTTGTATTTGTAGATTTAACAATAAAAAATAACTTAATAGATACTATTTTACATATTTACTTGAGGATAAATAGTTACAAATAAACTTCTTCTTTTTTTAATATGATACTAATTGTGGAGTTAAACTTCTCATTTCTAAATATATATTAAAATTAAATAGTTAAAAATAGGGTCTCAAAAAATTTTATATGCACTATTGAGCTAATAACTAAATTATATATTGTACAATAAGACTTCACTTTTTTTTTATGATCCTAGATAATTAATAGTGAAAAATAAATTTAAAACTTTTTAATATGACATTGATGATAGAGTAAAATTTTGAATAGGTGGATAATCATTAACAGTAATTAGTGAGAAATTGAGTTTCAATTTTTATTAATATGACACTAATTGTAGAATTAGAATTTGATGGGTAGTAATCACTTTTAACCAATAATGAAAAAATATATTTAAAATTTTAATGACACTAAATAGTAAGAAATATAATTTAATTTTTTAAATATTGCATTAATTGAATAATAACAATCAATTATTGTGTAAAAGAATAATTGAAACATCCAAATTGAGAAAATATTTGGAAATTGATAAGAACAAAATTAAATCAAAAAAATTAAAATTGAAAATTCATAACTATTAAGATAAATAATATTTTTTTTGTATGATTAACATCGAAATAAAAACATGGTAAGACATATAAATTTATATGTTATATTTATTACAATAATAATAATAAAAAATATTTAAAATAAAAAAATAATTTCTTTTGTAGAATAGGTATGAAAAATTGTATGTATTCTTCATTCTCCATTTCTATAGGAGTAGTATAGAGTGTCATGAGTGATTAAATTTAAGATATCTCAAATAACATTAAACGTTGAACAAATATTAGCAAGCTAACATTTAAATCATGAAAAAAGATAATATTAAGGTATAAAAAAAAGGTGTGTTCACATTTAAAATAGTTTATATCAAAATCAAAATAATAATTAGAGTATATATATTGTAGAACATGAGTATAAAATAAATTTAAATGGGTGAAAGAAAATGACTAAACACATTACGGTGGCCCAAGGCCCATTCTAGGCCCAATTACCCTTAGGAAGCATCAGGAGTGTCCACGGGGCACGTGGCCGACCAACAGATCCAGCCCGGTTGCCCTGGAGGCGGTGGAGCGTCTCGAGGCACGTGGCCGACCCAGCAGATCCAGCCCAATTGCCCTTGAAGAGCAATGGGAATGTTCACGGGGACACGTCCATGCGGGGCACGTGGCCGACCAACGGATCTCGATTATCCTTGGCGCCACGTGCCCCGATATTAACGGACCTGTGACTAGGTTTCAAGTCTAGTCTCCCGGGAACCGCAACAAACCGGATTTCGGGCGACAATCTAGGGAGGAGGCCACGTCTTGGCCTCCTGCACAAAAGCAATCCGCTAGTGGGCTTGGACTTCGCCCTAATCGGATCTTGGCCGGTATTATAAATACCCTCTCACTAAGAGGGTCGTATCTCATTCTTTACTCTCTCACTTGCTTGCTCTGCCTATTCTTACTTTGGCATCGAGTGTCTTGCAGTACCCCTCTCTTTCACTTTGGACCGCCGTTGCGGGTTGGGCCAAGACACCTTCTAGTCAGGTACGATCAGTGGCGCCGTCTGTGGGAATCTTGCTTCCCCGTCTCCTTCATTCAGTTGACCAAAGCAAACCAAGAAACTCCTTTTGTCATGGCCAACACTGCAAACGACGGACAAAATCCCTTTCTTGAGGATCAGGCCGAGCAGCACGACACCGTCTTCCCAGGCGGAGATCCTCGAGATGGGCAAACCGCCTCCTCCGGATCCTACCGGAGAGGAGCGAGGCGAATCGAGATCCGTCGAGCAGCGAGAACTGCAGTATTCCAAGTGCAACCACCCCGGCGATCCTACGGTCAAGGCTCTCGCGACCATCAACAACACCAACCCTCTTCTTCCCGGGGAGCGTCTCCACGTTCTCGAAGCTTCCCGTCGATCACCGCGGAGACGTCGACGACCAGACTCGTGGTCGCCATCGCCACGCCGACATCGCTCCCAAACTCCCCCGCGGAGAAACAGGAGAGATGATTCATGACCGACACGCCGCCCCGAGGTAGGGGACCCGCGCCGGCGAAGACCAAGACAGCCCAAGCGACCTCGATCGCCTCCCGCCATGGGCCGACGGATCGAGAAAGGTCAAAGCGGCCACACTCGCGCGAACTCAACGCCATTCTCGCTCCCCACCGGAGGCGAAGGCGACCCGCGGTCCCTTGTCCGACAACATCATGAATGCCCCATTCCTCGGGAATGGAGAAACCGTCCCCACTCGCCACATCTGACGGAGTGGGCGACCATCGACCACATAGACGGTTTCTATGCTCCAATACCTCAACGTTGGAGGACCAATCAAATGCAGTTGTTCCCCAACCCTCGGGAAGACAGAATGGATTGGTATAAGAGCTTGCCCGGGGTCCATACACTCGTGGAGGGAGCTCAAGGCCCGTTCACAAGCACTTTCACACCTCCGCAGCATCCAAAGCAGAGGCCTCCTCGAAGCCATCATTCGAGCGGCGAAAGTCTCGGAGTACATTGACCGCGGGAAGCCATCCAAGTCCCAGGACCGGATGAGCGGTACCTATTAGAGGGGCTCCTCCCCCATTCGAGAGCCGTCGAAGCCCCGGCCACTTTCGATGCTCTCCTCGATAAAGCCCGCTTATATCACGTCGAGGAAGGAAGCCAACCGCGCCGAGGATTCGAGCGTGGCTCGGCAACTCCACGGACACCAAGATAACCGACCCCGAGGCACGGTCATCCCGCGCCCGACGAAGCGGCGAGCAGGCCGCGGGAAACGCGCGGCGAGGTCCGTTGGACGCTTCACCTACACCGCTAACCGCTTCCGCGAATCCTAGCGAGTGCTCGGCCGAGTTCGAGATGGAGGGTCGACGCGAAACCCCCTCGCTGGCGACAAAACAAAATCGCCGTATCACCGCCACGGCCATTTGATGAAGATTGCGTCCACCTCAAAAGCGATTGAGACACCGATCAAAGGCGGAAGACTAGGCGTACAAAAACCAAGAAGGAAGAAATGCGATCAAAGGGGGCGAAGGCCGACCACAAGGGACTCGGCCCTACGGATAACCTACTCGGTGACTAGACGAGGACTTTCGAGCCCGTTTTTACTCACACCTTGGGAAGAATTCCCTCGGCATGGTCATCTCCGTGGCGACACCCGGTGTCAATTAACTCGGCCAAGAGAAAATTCGACGAACTGATCGACAAAGCCCCAGTCAACGAGGCCTCACTCGAACAGTTCCGCGGAAAATCTGAGCCGATTACCTTCTACCTGGAAGAACTCCCCGGCGGAGCACCGAACTCCCACATCCCCCTCCTCATCAAGGCAAGGATGGCCAACTTCGAAGTCCACCGAATACTGGTCGACGAGGGCAGCTCGGTCGACGTCATGTACACTCACTTGTTCAGAACGCTCCAGCTCGATGAATCTCACTTATCGCCGTACGTGGGCTCTGACCTTCAGGGGTTCAACGGCTCCACATCACGACCTTGGGGATACGTCGAGCTCCTCGTCACCTTCGGCGAGGACGTCGCTTCCCGACAAGTCAAAGTTCGCTTCCTGGTGATCGACTGCCACTCTCTCTACAACGCCATTTTGGCGAACGCGCGAACTCACAGTTCCGACCGTCCATCTCAAGCTCAAGTTCTACACCAGACGGGGACGCGTCGCTACTATCTGCGGGGACATCAAAGCCGCGAGGAGGCCACAACGCGGCGGAGGTCAAACCACGTCGACCCAAAGGCCCGGCAAGAAGGAAGGGCGGACAACGCCCAGTCGAGCTTCCCAAACCGCGGAGGATCGAGTCCCAACGTCGCTCGGTGGACCTCGACACATTTGCAAGGGCGAAGTCGACGGACGCGGGGGACACGGATCTTCCAGACGGAGTTCGAGCTCGTCCCTCGAAGATCCCACAATGCGTCAAGATCGGCGCCGATCTCCCGACCTAGCAAAGAAACAACTCGAGCTTGCCTTGGAGAATGCGGATCTCTTCGCATGGAGCTGAAATGCGGACTCGACCGAGGTCGCCATCACTCGCCATAGATCCACCGCTAGGGCCATAGTACAACGTGGCGTGGCGGTCCCGCGGAGGTAAAAAGTAAAAAGACCTCCTAGAGGCAAATTTTATTTCGAGGCCAAGTATTCAACTTGGTTGTCAAACGTTGTACTTGTTAAAAATCTAATGGAAAATGGCGTATGTCGTTGACTATCTTGATCTTAACCGGCATGTCCCAAAGATGCTTTTCCTTTGCCTAACATCGATAGGCGGTCGACAACCGCTATAAACTCTTTTAGATGCTTACTCGGTTACAACGGATCCCCATGGACATGGCCGGGACTGCACGGCCTTCATGACAGTCGGAAACTATTACTACAACGTAATGCCCTTGGATGAAGAACGCAGCAACCTACCGTGAATGATGAACAAGGTATTCCAAACGAAATCGGCGATATGCTCGAGGTATACATGGACGACATGATCGTGAAATCCCAAGCCGGGCGACCACGCCTCACGTCGAAGAAAGTCTTCGACCGGGCTCGGAAGCGAATGCGCTTCAACCGGAGAAGTGCGTTCGAGTCAAGGCCGGCAAGTTCCTCGGCTTCACCTAACGAGCGGAATTGAGGCCAACCCGACAAATGTCGGGCATTCTCCGAGCTGCCCACACCGGTCCAAGTCCATCCAAATCCTTAACGGCATGCTAACCTCGTTGTCCCGATTCGTAGCAAGGTCGGCACAACACGCCTTCCCTTTTAAGTTCTTGAGAAAGGGCCGACCTTGAATGGAGCGAAGAGTGCGAGCAAGCCCTCCTACACCTCAAGCGGGCACTTTTGCAACCAGGTTACATCACGACCACGACGGGAAACCTTGTATCCTTAGCCGTGTCCAAAGCGATGGCGTCCTCATACGAGAGACCCAAGCGGGCAAAAGTCTACTTCACAAGCAAAGCCTCGGGCCGAGACCGTATCAAGAATCGAAAAGGTCGCACTCGCCTCGTCGTCACTGCGAGGAGATTGCGATACTATTTCGCCCGTCATCGTCGTGCGCACAGCGACCCATAAACTCCTCGCCCGTCCGGACATGGCGGTCGAATCTTGAGTGGTCCCTCGAACTGCCGAGTTCGACATTGACGAGGACGGAAAGCCTTGAAGCGCAGCTCGCCGACTTCGTCGCCGAGATGACCGCTCACGGCAGGCCCCAAGCGGCGACCGTGGACTCGCGTCGGAGCCTCGAGTTCAACGGGACGGTGCGGCGTCCTCTCCGAAGAAGGCATCGTCATCGAGCACTCGTTGACTCGGCATTTCCACATCCAACAATCAGGCGATATGATTCATGGGAATACGACCGCCGAGGACATAGGCGAGACATCCAAATATTCACCGACTCCCAACTCGTCGCATCGCAAGTCCTTGAGACTACCAAGCTAAAACGACCTCATCGAATACCTTCACCTTGTGGGGAAAAACTCAAGGCTTCCGAGCGGAGATTCGACCGTCCCCGAGCAGAACACCGGGCAGATATCTTGTCCAAACTCGCGAGCACAAAGAAGAAAGGAGGAACCGTCCGTAATACAAAAACACTCACCCAACCGAGCATTAAAAGTCGCGGCTCGACATCAATGCGATCGGTGATGCAGACTGTTGGATGACCCCCGTGTTCAACTATCTCACACGCGGGGAGTTACCCGCTGACAAGTTAGAGGCGCCGCCACCAAGCGCGCATGCTCTTACGTTGTCCTCGGCGGCGTCATCGACAAGCTTCTCCATTCCCTCCTCAAGTCGTCGAGGTCCCGGTGGCCGGCATCCTCCATGAGATCCATGAAGGCATTAACGCTCAACATCTGGGAGGACGATCTCTTGCCCGCAAAGCATTACGTGCAGGCTACTACTGGCCCACCATGCAAAGGGACGCCAAGGAACACGTCAAAAAATGCGACAAGTGCCAGCGCCACGCCGACATGCACATCGCACCACCTCACGAGCTCACGACGCTCACTTCCCCGTGGCCCTTTAGCTGGTGGGGAATGGACATACTTGGTCCCTTCACGCAAGGCTCCTACCAAAACAAATACCTGATAGTGGCCGTAGACTACTTCACGAAATGGATGAGGCGAGGCACTCGCCAAAATCACCTCTTTCAATATCCTTGATTCTACAAGCGTCCTTGCCGCCCGGTATTCCACAGCCCTCGTCACGGACAATGGGGCGCAGTTCACCGATCGAACTTCGCAACCGTAGCGGTGGGCACCAAGCACCACACATCGCCGAGCATCCCGGACCAACGCGGCGAGCCGCGACGAGTCTTGCTACGCGGGCTCGGCGGAGACTCGGGAAGCCAAGCAGTGGGTGGAAGAACAGCGTACTATGGGCTTACGGACAACGCCCATTCGACCACGGCGAATCCCGTTTGGTTAACCTACCAGGCGGTCATACAGCCGAGATCGAGCCGTCAAGGCGTCGAATTTCCCCGAGGAAGAAGCGACGCGGCGTTGCGGAGCTAGATCTGTCGGCGAGATTCGCGGCGTGGCGTGCGGCCCGTTTGAAGCAGATCACCTGCGCCACGACGGAAGGTTATCGAGCGAATCAAGTCGGCAGTCCTCCGCGAAACCAAAAGGAATCTCGAAGGAAAGTTGGCGCCAATTGGGAAGGGCCATATCGCGTCAGGAAAGGCACGTACTACCTCGAAAACCTAAATGGAGTGCAACTCCTCGACCTTGGGCGCCCAAAGCTCAAACAATACTACAAGAGACACAACGACCACATCCTCAACGCCTTGTGGCCATCAAATCCTCCTCGGGATATAGCTCACCTTGGGTCGCGGAATGGTGCTCGTCGTAACCCAGCCACTTACACGTGGACCTACCCGACTACGATAGTAGGAACCCGTTCGATGCGGAACACTCGACCGAGCTCGGTTTTCTCGCACCTCATGTCCGCTCGCGACGGACGGTCCACGCCAGGATGTGACCTCTTATCGCGATCACATCCTCGCCAAGGGCCTCGAGCCCAAAACACGCACGCAAGCCGGAAAACAACATCGAGCAATCATATCATAAGGTCGAGCACATCATACAAACACAATCAACACAAGTATAAACTAAACAAAACATTTATAATGGCCGCGGACAGCTAAATATTCACGGCACAAGACCCAAATTACAATGATCCAAAAATACGGGCACGCCCGATTATCGAATACTAAACACAAGGGCACGCGGAATATGACTCGCAGCCCAAACAGATCTGAACAAAATCACTCCTCGGAGCCACGATCTCCCGTCCACCACGCGATGCCATGGGCGATCCGGTCACTCCACCCCGGGGTTCTGGCGTTGTCTTGCCCGGCCAAGGACCCCCATGGCATCCTCTTGAGGTCCTTATCCTGTCAATCAAGCGGCTCGGTGAGAAGCCCCCTCCTCGGCCGTTTCATCTCGACGGAGCCACTGTTCCTTCCAATTTTAGCTCGGCCTCCACTTGTTCTCTCCTCCACCAAGGGCTCATACTTGTCCTTCATCCCTTGAGCTCGTCGGCCATGGCATTGCATCGGGCATCCGCGCCTTTGAGCTTTAGCAATTCCTTCTGTTCCTTACTCTCGAGCTCCAGGCAGCTGCTCGGTCATTAGCCGGATAGCGAAACGTAGTTAGCCACCTCGTCGTTGAGCGTCAACGAGGTCTCCGCATCCGAATCACCGCGGACACGTCGGGCCATACCTTCTCCCTCACCTTGGTCGAGCTTGGGATCGGTCCTTCTCACTTTCTTGCACCAGGAGGCGCCATCAAAAGTTGCCTCGGGCATAACGCAACACGGCGTCCCAGCAAAGATGGAGCTTTGGGCACCTCGGCTCGGTCGCTCCTCCTTCGCCTCTTGAGCGGTTGATCCGGGAGGAAGCGGGGAAGGAGTGCTCATCACCGGGGTACTTTCACGAGCTTGTTCTTTGTTCCCGGCCGGTCCTTGCAGCAGCGACCACCCTTTGGTCGCTTGATCCTCCATGGCCGCCATTTTATCTGCAAAACAAGCGAAGAGCGTTAGTACCGCCAAAAATACGGCAATTCCTCCTATGCACTTCCACACGCATACCTAGGAGCCCCAACGCATCCTCGTCGGACTCGCACTCGAGGAGGGCCTTGGTATGAACGTATCGCCGGGCTATCTCGATTTCCCCGTTGGGGTCGAGGAGCACATTTCCTCCGATCGACACATACAGTAGGCCTAAAGCTCTTTACAAAATTCTCCAACTGGTAAGAGAGTTGGTCGTCCATATTCATTTTCTCGGCCTCACGGAATAGAAGTCCGGCTCGCTCATAGTGCCCCTATCCCATTCAAGGGAAACTTAGCCCATATCTTCTCCACCTCCGCCGTCCTCGTTGATCACCACCGCCTCGAACAAAGTATTCTCCGCCTCTCGGTGACGGGCTTTATCACGTAGAACCGTTTTTAAAGTCCCGAGAATCCGATCGGCACGAAAAGTTTGCGGACTGCGAACGAGACCGGTACATTTGTCCCCACCATCGCCTCTGCGGATGAAAATCGGAAGAAGAGGGAAGAGTGGCCCTATGTCCAAGTAGCGACGATCTCGAATGCGCATGAAGGCGGGCATTCGGATGGAGTTGAGAAGGAGCAAGGTTCACCACGTGAAGACCCGGTCGAAAACCGATGAAGGGCATCCGGAAGCCCGCCTCCACAAGCAAACTCATACATAGGAAATCTCGTCAAGTAAATGACGGATCCTCCGTCCGGCCCGGTATTTGCGACCAGAACCCTCGATCCCTTCATCTAGATCTTGATCTCGTTAAGCAGCGTTAGGCGAGTCGGTGGAAGTCGGAGGCAAAATCCCTCGGTTCGGTAGCGACCGGAGAGGTCGGCGCCACCTCACTCGGAAGCCGCTCCCTCGTCGACGCCACACATTTGATCCGGCACAAAGCGAAAAAAGTGAATCGAGGCGTCAAATCCACCCTCCACCACGACTCAAGTGACACGGCGAGGCCCGGACATCTGAGTAGCAACAGGCGGTCATGTTTCTCTCAAAGACCTCTCACGGCAACTCCTCCAACATTAATCCTTAAAATTCCCGTAAGGTGCAGCAATCTCCCGAGATTCACGCTTTTAGTCGTGGCATTCAAGTCCCGCCGTGTGACTCCAACTCTTGCCGTCTCATCCTAATTCACCCGGAAATCAACTCTCTCCCGCAGATTCAACTCTCTCCCGCTATGTGCAAGAATCTCCCGATATTCAACTCTCCCCCAGAGTCCACTCTCCCCGCTAAAGGCACGAAGCTCCCCGCGATATTCAATCTCCTCCCCGCGATATTCATACAAAGTAAACCCTAAATTCGGCCTAAACTCATCCTAAAACATGAATTGAAAGGAGATTGTCAAAGAATTAGGGATGTTTACCTACTTTTGAAGTCGAAGACATGTTGAGAGTTGAGTAGGAAGTTGCGGAAGATTCTGCGTTCAAGAGTTTCTTAGGTTGGAAAAATCAGAGGAGAGTAAACAAATGAAACCCTAAAAAGCCCTTTTATAGCAGTCTAAGGCATACGAAAGGTCACCTCGTTTAGGCGCCAAAAGTCCCGTCTCAATGACAAGTGGCATCCAAGACCGACCCTTAGCTGCGCTGTTCTGCAACCCACATCCCGCGGGCGTCCCGGGTAGAAAACATTCGCGTTCGGCAGCGGCGTCCACGATTCCCGTCGCTTACCCAGAGTAATCGTTGAGTCTTGTCGAGGACATGCCAGTTCAAAGTCATTACCTACTAGAGCAAAGACTTGGGGGCTCTGTCGGGCCTGCCCACGCCTAGGCCCAACAAGATTCTAGGCCCATTACCCTTGGGAAGCATCAGGGTGTCCACGGGGCACGTGGCCGACCCAGATCCCAGCCCGATTGCCTGGAGGCGGTGAAGCGTCTACGAGGGGCACGTGGCCGACCCAACAGATCCCAGGCCCAATTGCCCTTGAAGAGCAATTGGGAATGTTCACACGGGGACACGTCCATGCGGGGGCACGTGGCCGACCGGATCTCGATTATCCTTGGCTGCCACGTGCCCCGATATTAACGGACCCTGATGACTAGGTTTCCTTAACCGTCTAGTCTCCCAGGAACTTCGCAACAAACCCGGATTTCCCGGGCGACAATCTAGGGAGGAGGCCACGTGCTGGCCTCCACGCACACCAGCAATCCGCTAGTGGGCTTGGACTTACCCACTAATCGGATCTTGGCCCTGGGGCTATAAATACCCTCTCACTTGAGAGGTCGGTATCTCATTCTTTACTCTCTCTCACTTGCTTGCTCTCTCTGCCTATTCTTACTTTGGCATCGGAGTGTCTTGCAGGTACCCCCCCTTCTCTTTCACTTTGGACCGCCGTTGCAGGTTGGGCCAAGACACCTTCTGGTCAGGTACGATCAAAACCTTTAACTCATTATATTATTCTCTCCTCTAAATATTTTTGATGGTGTGTCATTGTAGATTAGAATTTAAAAAAATCTTGTGAAGATTAGTATCATTCGTTCTTTGTTTGGGTATAATTAGAACTCATATTGTAGAACATTGGTATGAAATAAATTTGAAACTTTTTACTCATCAAATTGTTATCTCCACCAAGATTTTTGATGGAATGAAAATGTAAATTAGAGAAAAATTCTTAAGAAAAGATAGATTATAAGATGTGTTAGAGAAAAATATTAAGAGTTTATAATTCAAAAAGAGATATGGTTTTTTTTGTTAACGTAGAAGATGAGATGAGATTAGAAAAGAAAACGTCTCTATGTATTAATATTTGCAGTTAAGACAATAAGAAATATCATTTGACAATTGAAGAAAAAGGAAATTGAATAAATACCAGTTACCAAATTTTTGGAATTAAAACAATAAGAAATATAGTTTTGACAATCGAAGAAAAAAGAAATAGAATAAATATCAGTTATAAATTTTTTTGAGGAAGGAAGTTTGATGCATAGCAATCAGAAATGCAAGTTAAAGTGTTTTTGAAGTGTGCCACCTAAGAATATACTGACTAGGTAATTTTCAGAGTATTTGACATTGAAATAATGATGTGTCAATAATATAGTCAGCGATTCTGTTTTAATATAGGTTTAAATACATTTTTGGTTACTAATGTAATAGAAGTGAAACAACATGGTTACATAATATTACATCTGGTCCTTAATATAAGAAAAAGTTCATTTTTTAGATTCATTCAAGAATCAATGTATTTGGACTACATGTAGGAAAATATAAATGACATATTCTAATACACTCTTAACATCATGGCCAGGTTTGTATTGGCAACGAAGGCAACATTAATGAACGAACAAGAGAACAAGTTCAATGATGGTGAAACTTCAATTAGTGCATTATACGTAAGTTTCTGGACTAGTAAATATAAGTTTCCTTGATATCTGAATAAAAATATAATATGACTTTGGGTATTAGTTTCCTTGAGTGAATAGAAAATTTTAGGATATATTAAACTGTGAGGATATGTACTACCTACTTGGTGCCTTCATGGATGATGGTTTTCGATCCTTCTATAAATGTTTTCTTTGTATGAATGGTTGTAATTTATCTAAATTCATATTTACTTGAGTGAATGTTATATTTACCTTTGTAAAACAGCCTATGTAATCTACACAACACTTTATTTGATAAACTGTAAATTCATTCAGTTGCTAGCACTTCCTTCAAACAAATTTTTCAAGCAACAAATTCTACTGTGTGTGACTTCAATGTCTCCTTGTGACAATAGCTACAATGAAGTATCTACCTTTTTGGAGTTATGTTATAGAATGAAAGAAATTGTAACAAGATTTTCCACTTCCATTGCATCAGTGATAGAATATTATACTTTTTGTGGCGATTTCGGTTTCTGATGTTGTGATCACGAACGTTGATGAAGAACAGCGTCTCTACTCAGTCCACACGAATAGATCGCTCCCAGTCACAGTGTTAGCTGATCACGAACGAAAGCTTTGAGTGAGAGAGTGAGCGAAAGTACGGCTAGGGTTACACGACCGAATTTTCACCAAGTGAAATGCTTCAGCACAAGGGTCCTATTCATAGAACCACAAGTGTGGGATGCAAACTAAAAGCCCAATAAAGGCTATAAGCTAAAAGCCCAATAAGCATACGAGCATAATTCCTTATGACGTATCACATATCACTTAATCGCGTGGTACCTTACCACATTCCGTATTCCACTTAAGTGCACCGTAACTTACAGTGTTCCTCATTTACTCTATCTCTCATTTATTTGTCCTTATGTGTGTGACTTTGTAGGTTTCCGCGACGTTGGCAATTATATTAAATCACATTTAACATAATAAACAGTGAGCAGTATCTAGCAACACATCACTGCTACCCAAATCACGAAAATATTATGTGATATGACAAAACCTTTCTGTGATAATACTTGCGTGTATAATTACCCTTTTCCCTCATGTCTATATTGAACACAAGGCATAGAACGTGTCACCCTTGTCTAGTTCAATATTGGGTCCTTAGACATTTATCCTGTTACGTAGGATGGGCAAATTCCATCTAGGTCACTCATATCCCTCAACATGCTTTGTGAAGTACCCATCAACTCCCTTTATTGTCATCCAGTTACGAATAATGTTTGAGCAGCAATAAAGCACTTAACTCTACATCTAGGGTCCATAGTGGTTTCAGGTCGAAGGATGGTATACACCACTTATCACCATGAGAATTACTTATGACACTTTGCATAACATTCTATGTAGTATTCTCATAGCGGGTCAATCCAGTATAAATATTACCCTAATATTCATACTTATGTCAAGACTTGATAACTCCTTATCCATGATCCATGAGATGTGATCACCGGTCTATCTTCATAATAATCTCAATGCTTTAATGCAGAATGTTGTTTTTGTCAAGAGGAAGAAACTCAGGACCATTCGCTGTTTGGGGGTGAAGAGCTCGGTAGGATCTGATCTAGGGTTTTGGATTGGATGCAAATTAAGAGAAAACCTAAAGAATGGAAGGAAGAACTAGAGTGGATACTTTTAGCCGCACAGGGCAAAAGTAAGCAAGCAATGATTTTTAAGTTGATTGTTACTGAGACAGTGTATGGGGGTATAGAAGTACCGTAATGAGATTTGTTACGGTAACATGTGGATAATACAAAGATAGTTGATACGATATTGGAGAAAATAATTTATAGAGGATGGTATAATAAGAAATTGAAAGAATACATTGTTAGCCTTATAATGCCTTAATCAGAGGGATTTTTTAGTTACTGTTGTCTTTTGAGGAGGCTGGATCCGAGCGATCGTCTTGTACTTCATCTCTTTTTTGAATTAATACAATTACATTTATTCAACAAAAAAAACTCAGTCAGCAATGCCACGTAATTATAATTTTTTTAAGGGTTAATACCTATTTTCACCCCTGACATATGGGGTGTATTTGAAAAATCCCCCTGCCAAAAAAAAAGTTCCAATAGTTACCTTGACAAATTTTAAAAGTTTCATTTTTTACCTTTAGGATGCCACATCACCTAAAAGGCTGATGTGACTTATTTTTTTGTTAAATTTGTATTTTTTGGTTATTCCACATCACATAATTCCCAAGCAAATGACCAGAATGCCCTTAGCTCCATTTATCTTAAAATCCAAAATTATTTTGCATTCTCCATGTTTCAATTCAGACCCTACGATTAGGGTTTGCTTTCTTCATCTTCATCCACACACAGCAAACCCGCCACCGTTTGAACAATCCACAAACCCCACAATCTCCCTCTAACACCAAAAGTTTTCCCCATTTTTTCTGAAACAAACCCTCTCATTGGTCTTGCAAACAAATTCGTCATCCCAAAACATGCTGCTATTGTTCCTGCTGTTTGTAGCTTCACCCCAAATTTGTCATAAAAATATTGTGCTATTATGTTATCTGTTGTCATTTCAACCCCAAACGAGAATCCATAAAGGCATCAGAAGTTGAGTGACGCCGGAGCCTATGTTTGCCCAGCCAGCGGAGAAAGCATTGGCTGAGCCAACAACGGATTCAGCGAACATATCCAGATCTAGTTCGCTACGAAGTTGGCGAGAGAGAAGCCCACCAGGAAATGAACGGCGATGAACTGACCGGGAGTATAGGCAATAGAGGTGAGGAGGATGACAGGTGCGGTTATGAGAGAGAATACCATAGGCTCTACGGGGACCCACGAGGTCGCAGATTGGACCCATGAGTAAGCGGGAGAGGATGGAGCCCGCGAAAGAAGTGGAGCCTGCTCTGCCTATGTCACCTGTGAGGTTGAGGTCGTGGCGGATGATTGGGAGGAGAGGAGGGATGGAGAAGGTGGTGAAGAAACAAGAGAAGAGGTTGAACCATTTCCTTGAGATGAAGCTGTGACCACTTTGCAAGGATGAAGATGAAGAAAGCAAACCCTAATCGTAGGGTCTGAATTGAAACATGGAGAATGCAAAATAATTTTGGATTTTAAGATAAATGGAGCTAAGGGCATTCTGGTCATTTGCTTGGGAATTATGTGATGTGGAATAACCAAAAAATACAAATTTAACAAAAAAATAAGCCACATCAGCCTTTTAGGTGATGTGGCATCCTAAAGGTAAAAAATGAAACTTTTAAAATTTGTCAAGGTAACTATTGGAACTTTTTTTTTGGCAGAGGGGTTTTTCAAATACACCCCATATGTCAGGGGTAAAAATAGGTATTAACCCATTTTTTAATCACAATCATCATTGCCAACTATGCAAAATTGGAGGGGGACCAACAAAATTTCGAGTGATGTAAAGTTTAGAGACCATAAAGTTGGGTTTTAAAATGAAAGGATTTAAACTTTAAAAAAATTAAAAATATGGGGACTACTATATAAACCTTTAATATATTATAAATAGATAAATATAGTTTTTTTTAAAGTATTTTTCACCACTCTAATTCTATTTATTAACTTTCACTTTATTCATCTAATCTATTAACTACAATTAATAAAGGTATTCTAATAAATAATATTAGTTTTATCATTAATATCAACCCATCTATTTATTTTCTTAAAAATTCCACATTGCTCAAATAACACACTTTTTATAATACATGTGGATTAATAATTATTGTATGAAAATAAAAAATTATGAAGGATTTTACAAAAGTCTTATTCATTAATGACATTGGGAAGATAAATTAACATACACTAACATAAAGAAAGGAGAATAATAAATTTTTGGACAAAACTTAAAGTACAATTCTTTAGTTGTGATTCTTACTATTTTTCAATAAAAATATAACAAGTGTATAATTTTCTCTTACACATATGCAAATTGCTCCCATTTTTCACTTCTTAAATGATGTTCAAGCATTCTTGTCATATTTTCATTGAAAAATAGTAAGAATCACAACTAGAGAATTGTACCTAAGTTTTGTCCTAAATATTTAAGGGTACCTAAATTTTTATCGTCAAAATCCTAATACAACATCAAACTACGATACAAATACCAGCTTTTAGCATGAAGAACACAAAGACTACTAATTTTGATATAGAACCCATCTCTATGCCAAGTCTGATTTGAATAAAAAAAATCTAACGGGATGGTCAGTCCTTAATGCAATGTGATGTGTTTGAAAATAATTCCTCGACTTCCGAGCTTTGTTACGAGCACTACTACGAAAAATATCTTTTGTAAAACAATATTACAACGACCTCCTTGTTAAGTGTGGTAATATCTCATTTTTAGACATTTTTTGTATTTATTAAAAGATATTTCACTACAGTCCTTTTGTTAAAACTTGTAGTGAAATGTACTAGGAGTTATAAGGTTCGAATCCCAACTTCTTCGATTTCTAATTTTATTGTCACAAAAAAAGTCCTTGATGTAATATTCAATTATTTCATCACGGTTCGTCTTATCAACCATAATGAAAAATGATATATATATATATATATATATATAAGCAAAATTATATCTTATATGGTTTGCTTATTTTTCTAATACTTTTTCGAATATATAACTTTTTGAATTGCATTAGAAAATTATAATATGATAGATAAAAATGTATTTGAAAATAAGTTACACGTTCAATTCTAGACAAGAACCCTTTAGTCTATTATTTGTATTTTGTTATTTAATAGTGAGAATTTGGTTTAATGCTTCTTATTTTTCGACCTCTCTTTCCTTCACCTCTGATTTAGTTTGCAATGTAAATAATATGTTCCAAAATGAACTAGAGGTGAAGAACTATGAGCATCAAAACCAAGTTCTCACTATTATAGAACAAAATATGGACAATGCCTAACACCCTTCTAAATCTCATACATTTCACAAATAATTTAATAATAATTCAACTAAGTTACCACACAAGGGCATCACATCGTCATAATAAAACATCATAATGTATCGTCTTACTCCATAATATAGGTTACATCCATCTAAAGCATACTTTTGATTATAATTCAATACAAACATTTGAAAACTTCATAATAAAGTAATTAACTCCTCACAACTCATAGTTTGGTCTCATCAATTTATTAATAATCAAATTAGAAATGAAAATCGTTATAAAGTATATCAACATAAGCGTTTTCAACCCGATGTTACATATCAGAGCAAAACGCCAATAATGTAGCGAAACTAAATAATCTATAACAATTATCTGCTTATATGTCGATAACTTGCTAGTAACTTAAAATAGCTTAGAGAACTTGTCGAAGTTCAAATAGTTGTTGATGAGGGAATTTAAAATGTTAGATATGGGGAACTTGTTGTATTTCCTAGGCATAAAGTTTCAAATAACCAAGAAATATATGGTGATTCATCAAAGAAAGTATGTCAAAGAGATACTTAAGAGATTCAAGATGGATGATTCAATTCGTGCATCTTCGTTTTTTGAACCAAATTTGAAGTTGGAGAAGCATGTAGAGGAAGACAAAGTCGATGTAACTTTGTTCTAACAAATTGCCGTATCTCCAAGATATGTGTGCAATAGTCGACCTGGTATACGTTTTGCATTCAGATTGGTGAGCAGATACATGAGTGAACCAAGGGCACCACACATGAAGGTTGTCATAAGAATCATGAGATACTTAAAGGGATCGATAAATTATGGAATTCTATTTTGACAATATTCTGAAATCAAATAAGCTATAGTTACTTTTTATTTAGATGTTGATTGGTGTGGAGATAAGGAAGATTGAAGAAGCATAACTAGTTATTTCTTTCAAGTCTTTGGTGCTCCAATCTCATGGTGCTCAAGAAAGCAATATATGGTGGCATTGTCATTGTGTGAGGCTGAATATATAGCAGGATCCTATGATGTGTGTCAAGCAATTTGAATAAGATATGTGCTTGAAGAAATAAAGGTTGAAGTCAAGAAACTTATGGTGCTACAAATCAACAACAAGTCAGCCAAAAATCTTGCAAAGAATCTAGTTTTACATAGAATGAGTAAGCATAACGAAGCTAGATTTCATTTTTTATAGAGAAAGTAAATCGAGCTAAACTTGAAGTAAGATATTGCTTAAGTTAAGCCCAATTGGCCAATATTTTCACAAAAAGATTAAAGATCAACAAATTCCTAAATTTGATAAAGAAACTAGGAATACTTCAGATCGACTATGATTAGCGTATGTTCGATAACTTGGTTTATATGGGGTATGTTGTGATATAATTCAAGTTGTGTAGCCCAAGCCCAAAGTTAATTCGGGTTAGAGTTTGTTACTTAGTATATAAGTTAGTTAGTTGTATATAAATAGTACATTATATAACTCAATTTTTATCATTCAATAATAATATCAGTCCTTATTTCTCTACTCTCTTTTTATCTCCTCGCTAGAAGTGTCTCATGCATTAACATAAAACAAAATAATTGGGATAAACAATTTAGACAAATGAAAGTGATATTTGTAGTTCATGAGATGTATGAAGATACGATTAATATTGTGGAATCATTATCTCCAAATTCATCTGAGCACATAAAGTTACTCATAACAATGCCAAGAGAAAAGATATAAAGGTTTTGTTTCTCATTTACTAATTTGTTGATGCCAAGGTGTTTGAAATAATTGAAAAATTAATAAATTCTAAAAATGATTGAACATCATAAGGAAAAACTATGGAGGAGATGCAAAGTAGTTATTCCTCATCCTTTAATTGTACACATCACATACCCCATTAGTTGAATTAGTGGAAAACATAGTTTGGTTTGTGCGGCTAGGCCTAGGCCTAATTTGTCAACCAACTTTAGACGCCTATATTATCTATTTGGTTTAGGTGACTTGGGGCATGTTGTTAGGCACTTACCCAATATTGGCTCAATTACCTTGGATTGTGTCCTTTGAACCATTCTTCCTAGGGCCTAGTAAAATTATCTTAATCCAACCCTTAAATATGCTATAAGATCACTTGTAATAATTTCTCCAACGAAGAGAAATTTTCTCATAAACAAACTAATCTTCGTAGAAACTTTTCTAAAGGCAACTTTTCTCCGAAGAGAAATATTTTTGAAAGCATCAAAGAAATTCTCAAAAAACTCAATAAGTAGAAAGATAATAAGCGACTCTGAAAACTTTAAATAAAAAAAAGAAAAAAATCTATGAAGTTTTGGTGTTATTTGAAAAGTGACTAAAGGACTCTTATAGAGAAAAGTGCAGTCTCATCTCATGAAGTAACCAAATTTTTGACTATTTTAAAAATAGAAAATCCGATGAAAAAACGTGGGAGAAAATTTAGGAAGTGAAAGTCAACATTCACAATGTGCTCAATCATACCAAGTAAGTTTAAGCAAAATTGAGTCAATTAGGCCGCACATGGAATAAATAAATTATAGATATCACTTCTTATGATTCTAAAATTTACATAAAGGAGACATCCATTATACGTGAAAGAATCCTCTAACTTTCAATTGTTTGTATTTCTCTACCTTTCTCTCTATCTTTCTCGTAATTTACTTTCTTTAATATATTTTTCCCTTCAAGATAAATAGCATCTTTCATTTTCTTATTGAACTTTTAGCTTAAAGTTACTTTACATTTTTCTCTATAATAGTGAGATTGGTTATGAAGAGAAAACATGAAGAGAAAAATATGTGAGAGTGTGAAAAGAGAGAAATATGTGAGAAATAAAGAAAATAGGAAGTATTGTTTGGTATGAACGGAGGAAAAAAGAAATAAAAGAAATAGAAGTGAAAGAAGTATATTCTCTTTTTATATTTTTTCTTTTGTTTGGTTTCCCCACAGACACTTTAACGCAACACAGTCGCCAGCATACTTTCTCAAAGAAGGAGTTGACTCTGTGCAAACGGCAGCTACATCAATCTCCTGATTTCCGCTTTCATCAAGTTTATGGCGGCAGCAGCTGTTGGTGAAGCTTTTCTTTCCGCTTTCATTGAAGTTGTCCTCGACAGGCTATCTTCTCCTCACCTTGTTGACTTGATCCGTGGGAAGAAGCTTGACGTCAATTTGGTCCAAAGGTTGAAGAATACTCTTTATGCTGTTGAAGCCGTGCTTAACGATGCTGAACAGAAGCAGATTCACGACTCTGCTGTTAACAAATGGCTTGATGATCTCAAAGATGCTCTCTATGTTGCTGATGACATTCTCGACCATATCTCTAACAAAGCTGCACTTTCCAACAAGAACAGGCAGGTGAGGACAGTTAACTACTTCTCTCGCCTTTTCAACTTTGAAGAACGGGATATGGTTAATAAGTTGGAAGACATAGTTGCTAGACTTGAATCCATTCTCAAACTTAAAGATATTCTTGGTCTTCAACATATTTCAAATCACCACTTATCATGGAGAACTCCGTCAACCTCTTTAGTAGACAGATCTACCATTTTTGGTAGGGATCATGACAAAGAGGCCATACTCAAATTACTCTTACATGATCATGATAACGCTGCTGTCATCCCCATTGTTGGCATGGGTGGCCTTGGAAAAACAACTTTAGCTCAATTTGTGTACAACCATGACAGTATAAAGCAAAAATTTGATGTTCAAGCATGGGTTTGTGTTTCTGATGATTTCGATGTTTTGAAGGTTACCAAGTTCATCGCCGAGGAAGTGGGGAGTGCTTGTAACACAAATAACTTGAATATCCTTCCTCGAGATTTGAAGGAAAAGCTGACCGAAAAGAGGTTCTTGATTGTTTTGGATGATGTCTGGACCGAGGATCACGACTCTTGGAATTCTCTTTTAAAGCCTCTTCAATATGGAACTATAGGAAGTAAAATTCTTGTAACTACCCGTAGTGAAAAAGTTGCTTCTATGGTTCAAACTTTTCAACCTTATTCTCTTCACCAATTGTCTGATGAAGATTGTTGGTCAGTGTTTGCAGACAATGCTTGCCTTTCTCCATATGAGAATATGGATCTCCATAAAATTGGCAAAGAGATTGTTACAAAATGTAAGGGATTGCCATTAGCAGCTCAATCACTTGGACGCTTGTTGCGAGAAAAATGTGACATCAGGGATTGGAATAATATACTGAATAGTAACATTTGGGAGAATAAGAGTAAGATCATTCCAGCATTGAGAATTAGTTATCATTATCTCCCTCCTTATTTAAAACGTTGCTTTGTATATTGTTCACTGTTTCCCAAGGATTATAAATTTGATAGAGATGAGTTAATCTTGTTGTGGATGGCGGAGGATCTTTTACATCCTTCAGAAAACAAGACTTTAGAAGAAGTTGGTTATGGGTATTTTAATGACTTAGCTTCCAAATCACTCTTTCAACATTCTCATTATGGGTATTTTGTAATGCATGATCTGGTGCATGATTTGGCAACATGGCTTGCTGGAGAATTCTATTTTAGAACAGAAGTACTTGGGAAAGATACTAAGATTGGTACCAAGACTCGTCATTTATCATTTTCCAAGTTCAATGATCCAATCTCAGCAAACGTTGATATTTATGGCAAAATAAAATGTCTGAGAACAATCTTGCCAATCCATTTTTGGAATGATCCATTCAAGAAAGAAAAAGCTTCATGTTTCATTTTGTCAAATTTGAAGTACTTGAGAGTTTTGAAGTTTGGCAACTTTGAAGGTCTGGATGCATTTCTTGATTCAATAGATGAACTAATCCATTTGCGTTATTTGGATCTCTCTTACACATCTATAAAGATGTTACCTGAGTCATTATGTAACCTGTATAATCTGCAAACGTTAAAGTTGCACCATTGTAAAAGTCTAACAAGGCTTCCTAATGACATGCAAAATCTTGTTAATTTGCGCCATCTGGAAATTTGGGGAACTAATTTAAAAGAGATGCCTAGAGAAATGAGCAAATTGATTAATTTGCAACATTTGGGTTGCTTTGTCGTGGGAACGCAGGAAGAGAGGGGGATCAGGGAATTGGGAACACTTTCGAATCTTCACGGATCACTTGCCATTAGGAAGTTAGAGAACGTGACCAACAGTTTTGAAGCATCACAGGCAAAGATAATGGATAAAAAGTACCTTGATGAATTATCGTTTGTATGGTCTGAAGATGCAAAGAACCATTTTACAAGTTCACAAAGTGAGATGGATATACTTGGAAAGTTACAACCTTCCAAGAACCTGAAAAGGCTAGATATTCGTGTATACAGGGGCACACTATTTCCAGAATGGGTTGGGCATCCTTCCTACCAAAATTTGACTGAGGTATCTCTGTCTGGTTGTTTGAATTGTTGTATCCTTCCATCACTTGGACAATTATGCTCTCTCAAGGTCTTGACAATCAGTAAAATGAGTATGCTGGAGACTATTGGATCTGAATATGACGATACGTTTTCAGGAACATACTTTCCTTCCCTTGAACGTCTGAAGTTTGTTAAAATGCCATGTTGGAAGGTGTGGCATCATCCTCATGAGTCAAATGTTTATTTTCCAGTATTGAAGTCTATTGTGATTAATGATTGTCCCAGATTACATGGGGATTTGCCATCTTATCTTCCTGTTTTGGAAACAATTTATATTGGAGGATGCAACCAGCTTGTTTCTTCTCTCCCAAGGGCTCCGGCCATCTGCAATTTATTCATATTTGAAAGCAATAAAGTAGCCTTGAATGAGCTACCCCTTTCACTGGAGGAGTTAAATGTTGGAGGAGAGGTGACAGAGTCTGTCTTTAAAACCATTGCCAACACCCCACCAATTTCTCTTAAAATATTAGTCATCAAGGATTGTTCTTCTGCGATATCGTTTCCAAAAGATTGTTTACCCTTATCCTTAGAGACTTTATCAATCACAAATTCTAATAATCTAGATTTCCCAATACAAAATCAAAGGCATGAATCACTTAAGTATCTTTGTATAAGTAGTAGTTGTGTTTCTCTCATCACCCTCCCACTGGATACCCTTCCCAACCTCCATCTTCTGAAAATAAACAACTGTGAAAACATAGAATGTCTTTCCGTTCCAAAGGTTCTTCAAAATCTCGTTGAGGTTGAAATTATTGACTGCCCCAAGTTTGTATCATTCCAAAAAGAAGGATTGTCTGCACCCAACTTGACATCATTGTATGTCTCCAACTGTGTCAACTTAAAATCACTGCCTTGTCACATAAATACTCTTCTTCCAAAGTTAGTAAGTGTGTGTATATATGATTGTCCGAAATTGGAGATGTTTCCAGAAGGGGGTATGCCGCCTAGCTTGAGAACAATTTCGATTGGGAATTGCGAAAACTTAGTGATGAGCTCATCTCTAACTTCAATGGACATGCTCACCAGTCTTGAAATTGATGGTCCGTGTGATGGTGTCGAGTACTTTCCCAAGAAGGGTTATGCATTGCTGCCTCCCTCCCTTACCTACTTGCAGATATATGACTGTTCAAGATTGCACACGTTGGATTGCACGGGTCTTCTCCACCTCACTTCCCTGCAAAAATTAACAATTAAATACTGTCCCAAGCTGGAGAATATAGTGGGAGAAAGGCTGCCTGCTGCTCTAATAGAACTTAATATCTCTGCATGTCCTTTGCTGAAAGAACACTACCGCGTGAAATACCCGCAAATTTCCCACATCCCTGGCATCGTAGTTGATGAAAAGTGGATTTAGTAAGCTTGAAGTTGGGTTGCAGTTTATTGTACATGGTCATTTGGACACTTCCGACAATTAAACTGCAGAGTCAAAGCAAACATTTTATTTCGCATTTCCAGGTTATGATTATTCAACTTTGGTTTTTTGGATCAATGGATATGGCTGTCTAATAGTATGACCAGGAAGTTGCCTAGCCTTATACATTTTACAAATGCAGACATTGAAGCGGCTTACTCCCATGTTGATTATGCTTGGAATACCAATCAATCATTGCTTTGTTTTGTAGTACTATCAAGTGAGTTCTTATACTTTCCTTCTACTGTAATATATAGTATGTATGTGTCACACTTCTTCATTATGAGGATGATGCTTTCACTAAACTGATTACTTGCATCTTATTTTCTACATTTTGGTTTCGGTATTCTTTTATGAGTGATATAATAATTCTGGAAAAGAAGCATACATCAAAATTTCAAACTTCGACTAAAAGAACTCTGATTATTTATTCATTTCAAAATGGTGTACATCTTCAATTGCAGGATCCGTTACATAAATGTTATGCTGCCATGACCTTAACTGAATTTGATACTTCTAGACGTTGCTGCTGCTATTATTACTCCGCATTTTGTTGACTTTGGTTGGAGTTAACAATGAAATAAAATAGAGTGATGCTGTGCTGATTTGATGAAGGAGCGAATTAATGGTGTAACAAACAAATGGAAATTCAATTCTTACTGCCATCTAACTGCCGAAGCCATCCCCCGCAAGGGCTTCCCGCAAAGATTGATTGGAAAATCTTCAAATTAAGTTTCAGCATAGAATCTTCAATTCTTAGTTGCGTAAAATTGATTAAACAGTAAAAGTGTTTTTTGTAAGGTATTGCCTGGTTTCTGTTATTTACTGAATGAGTTACATTGTCGGTGTAGGGGATCTTAGTAGCACAAGTTTCTTGAACTAATTAAGCATCAATTGTAACAACTTACAATTTTGAATAATGGTTCTTGGTTTTGTTTATGCTAAATCTATTTCCATTAACATCATCGTGTGTCCTTTTGATTCTTTAGTCCCTTATTTAGCACTGATTTTTATTTGGTATTTTTAATTGAATTTCCTATCAAATAATAAATGGATACGATTGATTTTTGGTGGAAACATCATATTTATACTTTCTGGTTTCATTTAGGGAAAATGATGTGAAAATTCCATTTGCGCTTTGCCACTTTCAAAGATGGTGAATACTCTCTCCGATCACTTTTATAAGCACAAATTCTTTTTTCAAGTTTATTGAATAATCAATGTATTTGGTATATATAGATGTAAATAAGATACATTGGTTATTCAATATACCCGAAAAGTGAGTTTTTATTTATAATAGTGATTGGAGGAGTATATTACTATTGGTTTAACTAACAACTATTAAATTATTCGACTAATTGTACGTCACAAGCTGTTAACAGCCTATTGTATTTTAAGGGAATGCATGTTTATGCAGGTTGACTATAGCCCATATCCAGGATTATCTGGAAAAAGCTAGAGACATCTACTAATGTGATGCAAGGTTTGTTGGCAAAGTTAGTTCGTTAATTTAAACCTTAGAGTGATTGCTTAATTTAGGTAGGCCGCTATCCTGAGATTGTTTGGCCCATCCTGTTATATATCAACAGAAAACAGCAAGGATCTTGCGAACGCGTGCCCGTTTTGGGGGGATAGAAATAATGGCATCATGGAGTAGTGCAAAAACATTTCTATGATAAATATAGGTCCATAATTTTCTTTTGTAAATTCTGCCCTGTAGGGACTTGAGCTCAAGTGGGCACATCTGGACCACATTTCACATGTGAGGCCCGGATCATCATTTGCTTCGGTTGATATTTTATTCTGGGCATACATTGTCCTTGGGTTTCTCTGATTTTTTGAATACATTATATGGTTTTCTGTTATTCAGGTACATTAAGATTGGCTTGTTTCTTGGTAGAAAAGCAACCCCCACTCTCAAGCAACTTCTTTGTTTTGGTCAGTGATCTAGCTGTACAAATCAATAATGCCAATTGTACAAAACTATATAGGATGAAAAAAGTAATGCAAGTGGAAGCTGGTTAGCAAATTAAGAGTCTAAAAGTCAATGGCCCATCTTGCAAAATTAAATTTTAATATGAATGATAACCATATACTCTACTTAGTTATTTGTTTATAACCAAAACCTTGATCAATTAATCCTACTCCTCAATTAGAACTCCTGGGAAGGAAGAAACCAAAAATGAAGTTTCATAAGGAGTATCTGGATTTGATTTTGGTCCCTTGTGGATTGCTAATCATGTTTGCTTATCACCTTGTTTTGCTTCACAGATACATCAATCGACCTCACACCACAGTCATGGGATTTGAAAACAATGACAAAAGAGCATGGGTTGACAGAATTATGCAGGTAAGTAATAATCCTAATCATTCCTATAAAGAATTTGAAAGTTGAAACCTCTTGTTTTCATTATTCTAAGGTCGTTTTTAAACTTTGCAATGAATGATCAGGCTGATAAAAGGGATGTTAGCACAGCTTTATCTGTCATTCAATGCAACACATCAGCTGCAACATTCTTGGCCTCAGTTTCTTTGACTCTTTCTTCTCTAATTGGGGCATGGATTGCCAATAACTCCAATATTTTCTTCCAGAGTCAATTGATCTATGGTGACACAAGTGCAACCACAATTTCCATCAAGTACATTTGCTTACTGACATGCTTTCTCCTTGCTTTCTCATGTTTTATTCAATCAGCAAGACACTTTGTTCATGCAAACTATTTGGTAAGCATACCGGATAGTTTTGTTCCAATTAGTAGTGTCGAATTAGCAGTCATAAGGGGTGGTGATTTTTGGTCACTCGGTCTTCGAGCTCTCTATTTCGCACTTGACTTGCTTCTTTGGTTCTTCGGTCCAATACCTATGTTCATTTGCTCATTGGTTATGGTTATGGTTCTTCATTATCTTGACTCCAACTCAAGGCCATTGCATTTGCATCCAACTAGGTCTCAGGGTGGCAAGTCTCAGATGGCAAAGAACAATGGAATCAACAATGTTTGATGATGAAGCGCGAATTCGGTGATATTGATGTATGAAAAATAATGTATCTTATTCTTCTCAATGATTATATGATTACATCAGAATTTTCTCAACAAAGCAATAAAAATGAAAAATCAGAGTAGTGGGGTTGAATAACATGGAATATATTTCTTAGAAGCAAAGATTTGTTCAACACCACACATATGGTTAATTACTTGCCGCACAAGTTAATACATCTTGCTTGCACTTAAACTCCTGAATAACACAACGTATGAGTTTTCTAACATATTTCATAATTGATAGTGGAACTAACTTATAAGAAATCTAAATAAGTGATTTGAAATTATGTGTCTTTAATTTTAATTTTTTAGCACTTCTGATAAGAGCTCTTAAAACGGAGGTACCCTTTAAAAAGTAAATGGTGAGAATAAAATCGCAAAGCAAAAAATTCGTTTATATAAATATTTTATTATAAATAAACATAGGTCAAAATACCTTTTATTTATAAAAAAAAAAAAAAGGTAAAATTTGAGTTTTTAAAATTTGTTAAGTGTAAAATAAAAAATCGAATGTTTTATGATGGTATGAATTCTAGCTTTGGGGTGTAGGAAAGGTTTTTTAAAAATAATCCTCAAAACTAAATTTTAAAATTTTGACGGCATTTAATTATAACAAATCCTATCTAAAAGAAAATTGACATTGAAATTCGTATTGTAAATTATGGAAGTTAAATCCTGAAAACGTCTAACACGTCACTCATATGTCCAGCCTCAAAACCATACAATTTTAATGTTTAAATTTTTATAGAGTTTGTAATTCAAACGCTTATGTTTAAGTATTTGTGTCGTTCTCTCTCTTTTTCCATTTTCAATTATACAAATAAAGCAAAACAAAAAGAACCAGGAGTCTATCCTCGTTTGTTTTGATAGAGGTTGTTCTATCATTTTTCAAGCAGTCTCAAAATTTATATTCATTGCATTAAAGTTTATCAAGTCTCTACTTCAAGCATTTCATATAAGTGAAGTTCTACTTCATTATATTGGTAAGTTATTCATTCCTTTTTCTTTTATGATTTCACATGCATGCATTACCTAAATAATTTATAGGTGTAATACTCTAGGCTTAAATGCAGTAGATATATCTTTGTGTTTGTTATGAATTGCATTAAGTGTGAATATTAAAGTTTGGAGTTCTACTTCGAGTTTCTAACTCACTGCAGTCAAGATTTTCAAATTTAGACCCATATTTCGAAGGAAAAAAATCTAAAATTACCTGTTATCTATTTTTTGGTTTGATTTTGTTTGTTTCTTTATTTTGTTATGACATGTCACTGTTCTTGTTTGATTGTAGGAAAAATATTTGGCAAATAAAAAAGGATTCAGATATGGTAAAGTGATCCAACATGTTTTCGTTTCCAACATGTTTTCGTTTGCTGGAGGTATTGTCTTTCCAGGTTATTATGTCTCTGACATATCTTCTCGGATTTATGTATCACATACTACTCCAGAAGCCCTTCTTGCTTGCTCCAAAAGCTTTATTGTCCTAAATGTTTCGGATGTTGTTATGTCTGGTGGTTTTCTAGAATGCCCCTTAAATCTTTCAATGCTTGCATGTATTCAGACCATGCTGCTAGGTACATGTTGGAGGAAGAGATATCATAAAATTTTAATTACTTATTTAAACATTTGTGTATAATATATGAATCGTCTAAAGATGTATTTATGACTTTCTAACATATCATAGCCTAGAAAGTAACTTTTTAGTTTATCTTTCTTTAGTCAAATTTCTTTCCATCAAATACATGAGTTTAGCATTGTAACTGTCTCTTTCGTTTGTATTAGCAGCAACCATAAGATTTTTTTCACACTAGATCTCTCTGTTTGATTGAAAAATCAATAACAGAGTCGGAGTTCTGATACCAATTGAAGGTGGAGAAAAACACAACAAATTGGAGTTTGAATTGGTTTTTCAAAAACTTTTTTGTTTAGAAATAATATTCACACAAACAATCAAGATAGGCAAGTTAAGAAAGAACAGTGACACAATCGGTTTATACAAGTTACTTTTGTCCACCCACCAAGGTGATTTCTTCTTCAAAAAGGATTTAAAATCTACTAATCTTAAAAGATTGCAAAAAACGTCTTAAAGTTTAGAAAAACACCTTAGCCCTCTCAAATATAAAGACTAAAACCTAGTCACTTGAAGAAACAAATCTCAAAAGATTACAATCATATAAGAGTTTAGAAAAATACTTTAATTCTCTCAAGTATATAGACTATAACCTAGTCACTTGAGAAAACAAATCTTAAAACATTACAATCGACTAAGAGTTTAGAAAAACATTTTAGCCCTCTCAAATATACAGACTATCACCTTTAAAAAGGATTTAATCTCCTAATCTTAGAAAAACATCTTAATCCTTTTGCTTATTTTAACTGTTGTCCCTGGGTTTTAATTATGACTAAGATAATTTAATTTTTGAATTAAAAATTACACATATTAATATATCTATGATAATATTACATTATTGAAAGATTAATAAGCAAAATAAATCTATTAACTTTTAACTTTTTTCTAAAATATGTGAAAAAAGATTACAGGTGTTTATAATAAGTAAAGGGAGTACATATTTTGCATTTTTTTAATGATAAAAGGATAAGATTTATATTATAATTTTATATTGGTTTGATAAAAAAAACATGAGATGATTATGATAGATGTACACACAACTTTTTTATGAAACACACTAATTTAAAACATCATCAGAAAATGAGTTTATGAATAGACTTTCACATATATTATATTGTACAAATATATAGGAGAGTGATTATAAAGTTAAGTAATAATACAAACGTAAACTCTAATATTAATAGAAAAAAATATACTCACTCAATTTTATAAAAAAATTGAATGTTGAAAAATCATATTTATAAATGATGGTAAAGTATCATCATATTAACAATTTACATTATCTATAAAATTTAATAATAATAATGAAAACCATTTTATTTTATTTTATACGTAACTCAATCTTATTAATAGATACATATTAAAACAGATTTCAATGTGAGTAAAATAGATACATATTAAAACAGATTTCAATGTGAGTAAAATATGATTTAATATTTATAATTAAAAAAATAAGGTGTGGATCTTTTTCAACGTGATTGGCATGATATAAAGTGTTAACCGAAAATATATTTTTTATTTTTAGGAGGCAATTAGAAAATTTCGCCGAGATAGATAATAAGGTCACAAAGTGGATTAAAAAATTCACAATTATTTTTTGACCAGAAAATTACACATATATCTATACAAATTATACTTTTTATGATAATATTTACACTAAAAATTGTTATAAATATTTGTTTAAATAAAAAATACGAGACACAACTTTCTAATGGCAAAACACAACTTTTGATTAATGAGAAACATAAATTTTGTCATTTTTCAAAAAAAAATAATTTGGTATTTTTTATTCCTTCTATCGGTGAAAAATACAGTAATTCTGAAAATACTTCCAAAATATTAAAAATATATTTTTATTCTCACCTTCACCCCTTATAATTCTTTCAATTTGAAATACACTTTTTAAAAAGTAAAAAATGGAATCGAAAATGCATTTCTGATACAAATCGAAAATACATTTTCGATTTTTAATAAAAAATACATGTTCATCCAAGTGGCTCATGCTATTTTTTGTTGTTATGACAAAGAATTTATTCTTTATTAGAAATCGAAAATACATTTCCGATTTGTATCGAATGTGCATTTTCGATTTTATGTAAATGTAATTTAAAGAGGTGCGCGTCAGAAATATACTTTTGATTTTGAGAGGTATTTTTAAAATTTCACATAATGTTTAAGAAATATATAAGATGGGTTAAGAATCATTTCCTTTTTGTTTTTTAATTAAAATAATAATAATAAAAATTATTATTATTATTATTATTATTTGTATTACCCAACAACGCACGGATGCTTATTAGAAGACTAAAATTGTTTTATATATATATATATATATATATATATATATATATATATATATATATATATATATATATATATATATATATATTTCTTTCCTCTCAAAGTCTATTTTTCTTATATTACACAATAACAAGATAAAATAATATACTTCTTTGATGTTAAAATTGCGCGAGCCATAATAAGATAGAGTAGGTAGGAATTTAAGTGATGTTGAGATAACAACCCTACAAAATTTATGGGTAAAACAAATTTAATTTGATTTTTTAATAATAAAACTATATGAGATTTATAATCAAATAACTAAAATATATACTTAATTGGATTTAAAATTTATAATGATACTCGGTTTTTATCGATACTGATACTTTTAAGTTTAAAATAATATGATGTTGCTTTTAAAAATTTAGAAATAAAATTAATTATAAAAAAAAGTTAAATGTACTTATAGACACTTAGTAATAATCTTAGTAATAATATGTAAAAAGATAGTTAATGAAATTGGTGGCACTGACATATAGAAAGATAAAACTAATGTATATATTATAGAATCATAAAATATCTAATTTAAATTTTTTTTTTTAAAATAGACTTCATTGAATTTAAAAGTTATAATTATACTCTCTTTTTATAGATAGTGATACTTTAAAGTTTAAAAAATAAGAAATTATTCCTAAAAATTAACTAATAGAGATTAATAAAAAAATATTTAATTTGATTTAAAATTTATAATAATACTCTATTTTTATTGATAATTATACTTTTAAGTTTAAAATAATATAAAATCACTCTTAAAAATTTGCTGACAAAGACTAATAAAAAATAATAAACATAATGTAAGTATACTAATAAAAAGTAAAAAATAAAAATGAATGAGTTAATGATAGATATAAAGAGATAGTTAGTGGGAGAGACAAATAATGTACCTATTCTACAAATTATAAAACACATAATTTAACCTCAAATTTTGAGAGAAAAAATTTTATTATAGACATTATAAAATCATATATAATAATATTGATGTAGATAGATTTCACATGCTAACAAAGGCCTCTTACATTTCTAGAATACTTTGATTTTTGGCACATGCACATTTAAAAGAAGTGTTTGTTAGTGATGTAACCTTCTGAGAATTTCTTTTAGCAAGAAAATTCAAACCAATGGGGTCTAAACAAGTGTCATACACCCTCCAATTCAATTAGACACTTCAGTTAATACTGTTCACAATCATAAATGTTAGGCCACATATATATGGTCCCAAGCCTATACTCTAAACCGAAAGTCATTCACATAATTTCAATCATACACACAATTCAGTTTACAGTTACACAATGCTAGAGACAGCAATAAAATGTACCATTTTCAACCAATAAATACTATGCTCCATTTTCATCCATAACACCATGTGAATGTGAATGTGATTCCATCATAATATCATAACTTCATGTGGATAAATAAATATAGGCATAAGTTTACCATAATAGTTTTACACAATACAATAGAATACAATGCATCTCTTTGGATCATAAAGAGTACACAAATGCAGAAGCTAAGTCATTACATTACCACTTTAAAATACATATTACACAAATAGAATAACAATTCTTTTCTGTTTCATGAAATCCAAAATTATTATTAATAGTTATTCAACAAAGTACATAACCAGCACAGCACATTCTGCTATCAGATGATTCCTTAGTTCAATACTGCAATACATCTGCGAACAAAATCAAGATATGCATCTATAATCAGAGTGGAGTGATAACAAAATGCCGAATGGTGTAGGGAAGATTAGAGATAGCTTACTTTGGTATGTTTGCTCGGTTACGCTCAACCGCCTTCGTAGTCCTTGTTGAATTGAGAAGTGATGTTTGAGGCAACAGCAGATTCTTTACTTGCAACATATGTGTCATCGGTTAATGAAAATCCGAAGAGTCTGCAGCCACTTTTGTATGTTGAATTCTTATCTTGATTGCCTCTTAGTGATGAGGGCGAATCACGAGACCTTGAAATATCACCCAACTGATTGTTATTAAGGAAATTCTGCATACCGAGGGAATTTGTGCTTTCCTGAATAGGCTTGTCGAGTAGGGAAGACGTGAACATTCCACTTTTCATTTCAGATATGTATGAACCCTGATTACGGTTGCCGTTATCATAACGAGAGTTTGAAACTGGATTAACAGCCTGCTGGAACATTAAAACAGATGATGGTGATGAAACTTGTCCAGCTGTAACAGACGCGTGCAAATGTGAAGAATTGTCATGCATCTGTGTTGGCCATCCGTTTCTGGAACCGAGTAGTTGATAACCATCATAGCGTCCAAAGAAACCATTTCCACGGGACTCGTCAAACGAGGATCGACCGTAGGGTGGTGGACACGGAAGAATTTCTTGACCTTGCAAGACCTTTTGGAATCGGAAAGATTCACCAAAGCCTATGCCATTACTGGGAAAATCAGAAGTTGCATGAGGCATTCTGATATTTCCTGGTGCGGCAATCCCGGAACAGTTAGAACCGGGATAACATCTCCCTAGCTCGAATAACCGGGGACTGTGAGCATTAATACTGTCATAGGGAGTATTAATGCCCATAATTTCTTGACCTTGCAAGACCTTTCGGAACCTCAATGATTCCCCAAAGTCTGACACACCAATCCCATCTGTCAAAGTAACAAGTTGTGTCATTGTTGCATAACGATGACATAAGACGAATGAAAAATAAAGATTCAAGTAACTTACTGGGAACTGGAAAATCTAGCTTGGATGAAGTGAATCCAATCCTGCTCCTCTTCAAACTTGCTGCCATCAGGTTACTGGTAGAGGAAGCAGAACCAGATGGCTCAATTTCCCAAGGGGAAACCCTATTATGCCTAGATGCTTCTATGTCATCCCACCTCACCTGTAAACATAGAGTTCACCAATTATAGTATACTACAGAAATGACATCACGTGACAAATAATTACAGTACATTAGATTACTGACAAAACAGTAAATACATCATCTAAACACAATTTTATGAAGATAATCAATTACACATAAGTTAGAAAAACCGCAGCCTCATACCAATAGGCATTTCCATTTTGACCCTGGCCATCTATGAGGATCCATGTCACTTATTCCAGCAATTAATCCAGTGAACCTGCATGTCAGAAGTAAGACCAAGATCAGTATTGATTGGTCAATTTGTATGTAACAAGAACACGTTGGACAATCAACAAACCTTCGTTCTGCAGCATCTTCGGTTTCAAAACGCATCCTGAACCTCATTCCAGCAGAGTAAGAACAATCAAGGCTCTTTATGAACTTGTTAACAGGTATGATGAAATCTGAAGAACTGACCCTACATAGAAAAAGTGATACATTTAAGACACGAGACATCTATACACAAACCATTGTGAGCAACAAAGGAATGACAATGAAAAGAGAGGGAGGGGCTTAACCAGAAGTATTACAAAAAAAAATACCTTGGATTGTAGCAAACACTGAACGCAGATCTTTTGGATAAAGCATTCACAATGTCCATGAGAGAGCCAGGATCCAGTTGCATGCCAGAAGCTGCAAAGGAACCAGAACTTTTCAACTGAACAGCCCTCCTGATCCCTAATCTCAATTCACCATCATCACCCCTGATACATCAATAATAAAATGTTAGTCATCGTTAGAAATACTACTGGTTCGTAATATTTTATAGAGTTAAGTTCATGGTACCTAAGAAACAACACAGCATCACCAGACACAAGCTTCTTCTTGTTCACAAATGCACTCCATCCAGTTGTCAGCAAATGCCTCCTTGGCTGCCCTGCTCATACGAACACCATAAATCAAACCTTTAAGCAGTTAGCTGGCAGTTTACTACAATGTAAAGTGCTATAAGCAACATACCCCTGTAAATATGCCGAAACCTCCATTCCAGGCCATGCAAATCCTTAGCTACAAGCTCTTGGGAAGGTCTCTGCTGGCTGTAATCCTAAAATAATATAGTAGTGAATTCAAATTCAAAATGCTACGAAATAGTATCCAATCATACTTCAAAAAATTTGAAACATACCAAAAAGCACAATTTGAAATAGGTAATAACGGAAGCATGTTAGAAAACATTTATAAGATTGAAGACGATAATCAAGTGTAACATAATAGGAAAATATGAAACAAACAAAACTTTCAATGAAAGAACTTTAGCATGGTTATTTTGACCGAATAAACTAATGCATCGTAGATGAAAATTTTACCAGGGGAGGAAAGCAATCTTCAGCTGCTCGACGAGGCACCGAGAATCCTCCATGAGTGCTAGTGTCAGAAGCTGTGAGAGTCTTGCAGAACATATGAGGAGTTGTTGACTTCACAATAGCTTCAGTATCCTCCTCTTCTGCATCCGCGTCGATTACCCCTTCCCGGACATTTTGCTCCACTTGCTATAATTACCAAATTCAATCAAAATCCAACTTAAAATCATTTTAAAAAGAATCTTTCACAATTATAGGACCAAGAAACTATTTTGAGACACTTAAACTTTTCTCCTGCAAATAACATACATCTAGACATAGACAGAAAAAGAAATAATGCATATTCATGTCTTATTCTTGATGCTACACACAGCTACATTAAGCAAAATCCATTACAATTAGCCTGTTCAATAAAAAATTGACCTGACCACAAAATCAAAACCTATAAATTGAGACATTTTCCCCCTTTTCACAATTTCATCCAAACCTATAAGCTGAACCAAAATAAGATGATATAATAGATAAGCCTCACCTGGTTTTCAGGAACCAACAAGACTTGGCAATACACTTCATCACTCCCTTCCTCAGCCTGTCAACAAAAATCCAAAACACAATGTTCCCTTAACACATGCCTCATCCAAAAGAACAATAAACAATGAAAAGCAGCAAAAGGGTATTATCTTCTCCACCAATCAAAAGCACATTACAATTTATTCAAACAAAAAAGGGGGAAAAACAAAAAGGGTCACCACCCTATTCGTAAATTTCTCAACTTTGAAAGAAATTAAGAAAACCCTTTTTCTCATAATCAATTTTCCCAGTCAAAAACCCCAAAATCAAAAAATTGAGCAAAAGAAGAAAAAAACACTTACATGGAGCTTAACATCAAGAACACGACAGAAAACATGAGGTGGAATACTACAAGCAGAAACAGGAAAATCATGAGCTTGTTCAAAGTGACCCTGTGGAACATACACAACAATGCTTCCTTTCTTGGGCAGAGAGATCAAAGGACCAGCACAAGCATGCCATAGCTCCAAACAAACAGAAGGCTGAGTGGGAGGAGGGGGAGAAGGAGGAGGAGGAAGAACCATAGCTGAAGCAGAAGTGCTTATACCAGAGTGAGTAGAAGAAGAGGAAGAAGAAATAGCAGAATAAGGAGTTTCATCATCTTCAGTAGTGTTGAGATCGATTAACCCCATAAGACCAAAACAAAACAAAACACAAAAAAGTGCTTTTTTTGCAATGTTAATAAGTGATTTTTTCAATGAATGATTTCATGACTGCTTATTTTCAGAGAGAGTGATGTGTTTATGAGTAACTTTGGCATTGCTAAAAGAAGTTGTGAGTTGTGACCCTCTTTCTCTTTCTCTCTCTCTCTCTAACTCCCCCTCTCTCTCTCTCTCTTCCACTGAGCTATCACTCTCTCAGCTGAATTCCCTTTTGTTTCTTTTTTGGGTTTCTTTATTTCTTTCACTTTAGATAAATGGGTATTTTGGGATAATAAAAAACCAAACTTTTCATTGTGATTCATAAAAAAATTGGATTTTTATCCATTTTTTTCTCTTTATTTACTATACTATATTCACTATACAATTTACTATTACAATTTACAACCCTCTAATTTTTAAGGGGCCCCTTTTGATGAGGTGAAGCAGGAGCAGAGATGAAACAGTGGTGCAGTAGCTGCTACAATGCTGAGACTGTTGGGTGTGATGTGTGTGGCAGAGAGAGAAAGAGAGAGATAGAGAGAAAAAAACAAGCTACAAGAACAAAAGACTGTAGTAGTGGTAGTGAAAGTAAATTGTTGGTTTGAAAAAGAAAAAGAAAAAAAATGAAGAAAAAATAAGATAATGTTATTACAAAAGGGTTTATTTTGAGAAGAGTACGGTTATCCCTGTATTTCCGGGGGGGATGTCTATTCTGTCCCCTTCTACTTGATCAAATCTCACACCTATCCTTCTCTAACTTAATTGGTTTTCCTTACTTCAAACATTGGTTTAGGTCATCATCTTATGTTATGGAGAGATTTTGTTTGTTGACCATGATGCAATTCATTATGTAGAGATGATGTGATGTCATTCTCCATCAATCTACTTTTAGTATACACTACTAGAGTATTTATTTAATTGAAGTGATAGAAAAAATATTATATATTTAAATTCGATTATAATTATATATTTAAAAATGTTATTTTTACATGTTTAAATTACATAACCGAATAAATATGACTGAATACTTAAGTATTCATTTGAATCGATTGATTATATGTTATCTATCCCTAAATTTATGTGAATTGAGAATATAGTTTTTGTTTTATTCATATGTTTAGATTCTCCTGGGTAATTTAACTTTTGGATTCTAATATATTATGGTGAAATTTAATGAGCAACGGTATGAAAATTCTAAATTGTTGTGTCTATTTGTTACATTTTTGCTAATAATTCAACGTCAAACAAACATTATACAATAACATGTTATAAATCAGTGTCATTAAAATGTATAAATATAGAAAGGGCATTATTAGAGTTTTTTTTACTCTAAATAACTATTCAATATGAACAAGATTATTATTGATACGATTGATGAAGATTATTAGGGAAATATTCATGTATATGTATGGTACTCATATGAATGAGAAGACATTGTCAATATGTATCATGGTATCAATAAGCTTTAGTACTGATCTCTTCCACTAAACCATAGTGTCGCTCCTCCCCCCTTAACCTTAATCTCTAAATGGCATCTCATCCCTCTTTCTTAATCGCATATTATTCCCCTCCTTTCTCCCATTGTCGAAGAAAGTAACAAAAATTGTTCCACACACTCCAGTAGCAATAATTTCACGATTCAATCTCAGCCTTTCATTTCTATCACGCCTACTCCTATTCATCATGCTTTAATTGTGTCCAGTATAATAAATGTCATCAAAATCATAGAGTATTAAAAAAATAGTTTAATACATGGTCTGAATTATTCAAAGTTCATGCTCGTGTCTATAAAATAAGACATGACTCCCACCCTCAAAGACACAGCCCTAAAATATGACTTTGCCTTGATGTTTTTGTGTTCTTGTGGATATACAACAGAATTTCTAATAACCCACTTCATACCATCATTGAACATGACTTTAACTGCAAAACTTGTGTGCAACAGTTTGTTTGACATATGCTATGATAACATAAATTATAGGGCTCTTTACCAAAAGCAAGAGTTGTCACGTACTCATATGAAAATATTCTTTTATGTGTCCTCTTACTATCAACATCTCAAATCCCTCTCCGACTAACTAACTAATGTCGGGACTCTCGTCGTCAGTGAACGTCTAATTATTCAACTCGTCTCAGGTCTAACTGATGCCTATGTTATTGTAGGCTCGCAATTTCGTCAAAGTGATTCGCTTATGCCATTTTATAAAGCACATTCCACTATCATCTTAGAAGAAACAGCCAGAGCGAAAAAGGCAGTCACCACTACTAACAATGTTGCCTTCATCGCCTAACATATCGAGGCATCGACTTGATTCCTTCCAAATGCACCAACCACGGTGGAGGTAATAGAAATTGTGCATATGAGGTAAGAGTCGTAGCTACTCTGGCAGAGGATGAAACAATGCATTCGGTGGCGATCACTCTCAACATTCACAATGGACTTTACCACCATGGCCACATCAACAGTAGCAATGGACTTATCCTTCATATCCCAACCAGGATCAGTAGTGGAATTTTCCATTATGGCAACAACCTTGGTCCACTTCGTCATGTTTGTACCCGAAAATTGGAAACTCGAACAAGAAAGTTGGTATTCTTGGGGAAAATTCAAATCCAAATCACCAGGCTTATGTAGAGACCATTGTGCAATACCAAGCTAGTTACCAAGGATCCTCTTAGTATGCTTCAACTGACATTCAGGATGTTATGCATACATTCTCTATTTATCTTCCAAATGATCAATAATATATGGACACCAGGGCTACTTCACAAATTATTGTGGGTAGTGGTCATAATATTTAGGTTATTGGTTATGGACATGCATCATTACCAATCTCTCTATACTCTTTCAATTTACACAATGTATTACATGCCTTTAAACTAATAAAAAACCTTGTCTCTGTTAGAAAGTTTAGCATTGACAACGATGTGTTCGTTGAATTTGACCTCTTTGGTTGATTTTCAAACATGAATGCATTTAACGAGGTGTAACAGCCTTAGCGACCTCTACCAACTTACCACCAGACCTTACTCTACAACCCAACCACCGTTTATATTTTCTGTATTATCTAGTGAAGTATGGCAGAACCATTTAGAACACCCTGGAGCATAAATCTTACATTCTCTACATCGAAACAATTTTCTTACATGTAATAAGTTTCGGAAAACAAATTGTCACTCTTGTCCACTTGGTAAGAAAATAAAATTGCATTTTTTTATTTTTTTTATACTTTAATGTATTTTGATATTTTCCAGAGTGATGTTTGAATATCACATGTTCTTAGTTCAGGAGGACACTGTTATTATGTGTTATTTTTAGAGGATTTCGCTGATTTTTTGTGGAATTTTCCATTACAAAATAAATCTCAAGTAAACAAGCAAAAGACTTCCAATGCTTAAACACACAGTCACTCTTTTAAAATGTTGTTGTTATCATCATAATCTTAGAGATATAGTCCAAACTAATTTTGTTACAACTGGATCTAGGTCATGTGAGTTATTTTTTATGCGTCTCTATTATTTGGACTTCATAAGGTATTTTTCTCTCTCAAAAATATATGCAGAAGAGATCATTGAACATGATGGAATGTCGTTATGCAAGTCATCCCCAACACTGGAGGATACCAAATCAAAACAGTGGGTTCTCAGGTAATCTTTATCATGATCCATCAGAATATCGAAGTTTTGCAGATGCATTATAATACTAGACATTTAAAAGACCATGTATATCATATGTAGTTCAGCAAGCGTCTTTATGTTGATAAAAAAACACAACACATGTTTGTCTTAAAATAAATCATTTGTTACATTCATGGTACTGTTAAATTTGGCATCCACCAATATTCTTCCTCCATCGACAAGCTCTTAGCTTACATAGACGTTGATGGAGCCGGACGTCTAGACACAAGAAGATATATCTCTAGGTATTGTGTGTATCTTGATGACAATTTCTTATCGTGGTTCGTAAAACGTCAGCATACCTTTTCTTGAACGAATGTAGAGGTCAAATACCAAGGAGTGGCTAATGTAGTGCCTGAATGTGATGGATTCAAAACTTACGTGTATAACTACATTACCCTATTAACTACGTGTACCTATTCGACAATCTAGTTTAACATCAACGCACCAAACACATCAAAATAAATATACACTTTGTGCGGGAAAAAGTTGCTCGCATTGGGTGTATATATTAATGAGAACGCATGGCAATATTTGGAAAATTTTATGTAAATAACAAGTTTTTAAGTTCTAATACCAAACTAACTAACATTTTTTCATAATTTCCAATATAACCATGTTTTAAACTAAAAAATAGATTAAAGACGAGACGCCAATTGAATTGACACTCTTATATTTTTTAAGAAGAATTTAGTTACTTGTAGGGGTGAGAATAAGCCAGATCGGCCTACAGGGGTCTATGGCCTAGCCTATATGAGGTCAGATCAAGTCTGACTTATTTTCTAAAAAGGTCAGACTTAGACTATTAAAAAAGCCTATGAAGCCTTATAGACTGACTTATATATATTTAAATTATTTTTAATATATATATATATATATATAATAGTCTAAATAAGTTGGTATATATATGCATATATATTAGAAAAAATACTAAATAGGTCGGACTATATATGCATATATAGGCCGATCTATAAGGTTTCTTAAGTAATATAAATTTATTAAAAATGTTATTCAGAAATAGGTTTTTAAATAGACTTTTAGGTCAGGTCAGACTTTTAAAAAGATCAGATCAAACTAAATAAATGAACCTATAGTAGGCCATAAGCCGGACTCGAATCTTATAAGTTACCGTAAGTCGTGCCCAGACCTTGTAAAGCCTAATTTAACCTAACCTATTTTCATCCCTAATTACTTGCAGATTTTCTTTTAAATTTGATGTTAAGATGCAGATTTACTATAGAATTATCTGCAAACAAAAAAAATTAAAATTCACAAGCAAAATGCGTGTGGACAAATTTCTGTAAATAACTGGAAAAAAATTAAAATAATATAAAAGATGTCAATTTAATTGTCAACTCCTATTTATTCTGCATACTATGAGTGTAATAGATTTCCCCGATATTAGACAATTAAGATTTTTATATTCATTTAATTTGATTAAACTAGCTAACATTGGCGTATAAGGCTATACTATCTTTGTTTTATGATGATTGTTTGTCACGGATGCACCCCTATTACCCCCCTCATATTTGGAAGCTTTGGTGGTTGTTAATGTTGACAATTAACCAAAGTAACAAAGACAAGTGAAAAACAATATTTTTGAAATTAAAAGTTGCATTTAGAAAATCTTAATTAATTTGCCTATCAAATTTTGACTTTACCATTAGGGTCCTATCATCATTATTATCTCTTTACTTAGACAAAAAGTAATGACAAATTCATGTCTATCTGGCTAACCATTTATGTATGCAACAAGTAAATTAATGAATTAATTAACTACAATTAATTTATTAATGGCTTTTTTTATCACTTTCTAGCCTTAGAGTAGTGTACTAAAGTCTTTGAGGCCACACTTTTTGTAAATTTGGAGTTATTTTAATCATTGTTGTCCATACTCACAACTTCCCTTGTGCTCCCTAGTCCCTACTATGAAGAAATTTATTTTATGTATCTTGTCTTGTCTTATTTCATTTATCGACATCGTTTTATAATAATGACCGTAAGAAAAAATATTAATCAAGTTATAATAATTTGCATGAAATTTTAAATTGTCATACATATGACTATTGTCTGTCTACGTCTTACCTACTTTACATGTGTTCAAATATTTTTTAATTCATCTATTATTTACGACTACTTTTAAATAATTTTATACTTTAACAATGATTATAAAATTAGGAAATTTTAAGAAAAGAAATAAAAATGTGTAAGAGTATTAAATTTTGATTGAACCCAATTAAAATATGAAGTAAATATTAAAAGGTAATAATGGAAAGATATAATATTAAAAATGCAAAAGATGAACGAAAAGGAAAGGGAGAGAGAAAAGCGACCAAAGTGTCATCTACCTAGTACAATTATAAGACCTTATGTTGGTTGTGACCTTCACATACAATCTTTTTTAATTAAACTTGCATTAGATATTTAATTAGACAAATCTTAAGTTCGACTCAAGTGGACCATGGTGAAAAATTATCATAAAAGCCCTCTTACTTTAGACATTATAGTGGTGTTTTAAGCTCATGCGACTTTAGATCTCTTAGGTGAGCCACATTGATATTTCGATCATTTTTATTTTTTTATTTTTAAAATATGGAAAAAGTGTCTAAAGGATATAAATTAATATAATTTTTTTAATTTTTTTTAAACTGCATGTATTTAATATAATATAATTTTAAATATAATTTTATTATATTTAAATATTTTTAATTATAGTATTCTTAACATCTATTGTTATGACACATGTTAGAATGATCATTCAAATAAAATATATAGTGGGATTATTATCCCTAAGAAAATAAAAATCTCTAAAAAAATATAAACTGTAAAACTTTTTATAAATACTAAAAATAAATAGTTTGAGTTATTTTGTAGGAATTCAAAATCTTCGTAATATCAATAAAAAATTATATAAAATAGAAATTTTTAAGTGAGAGACCTGTTAAAATCTCTCACGTAGATGATGTCAGATGTTTTATATCATTGAAAAATATTTAATTTTTAATCTTTAATTTCACTAAATTACTACTTTAATTTATTTAATTCAAAATCTTAAAATTAATTTTTAATTATATATATATATATATATATATATATATATATATATATATATATATATATATATATATGATTGTATTGTCACAATGCGAAAGATTTACTTATTTAGTTTGATAGTTCTCAACAATATATTTTATTAAAATGACTGTGTTGAAGGTTGAATTATGTCTCTTTATTGTAGGTTCATTAACTATCGTAAAGAGTGTTAGGTATAGATGTAAGAAGTTAAACTATTATCTAAAAAATAAAGAAAAGAAAATATATAAAAGAACATCGATTGATTTATTACATATTGTTTGAAATTTAAAGAGTGATATTTATGGATAAAAAACTATCATACTTGACATAACATTGTGACCAGTATAAATGATGGTTGTGTTAAGCTATTTACGAGAATAATTTATGATGGTTCATTCTATGTTTGGAATATGTGGCGTCTTATGTTTGATTGTTGAATTTTGTATCATGGATGTGTGGAGACAAGTGCACTTATCCACACCTCTTGAGAAAGATTTAATCGATGTACTCAAAGTTTTTAATGAAGATGGAGAAAAAGAGATTGAAGAATGTTTGAGGAAACTTGAGTCATTAGAAGAAATTCATCATTTTATTGAAGCAAAAGTTGAACAACTTGAAAGATGAACCAAATAAAGATGACTCTAAATTTGAATTGAATATGCTACCTGAAATTATAGTGCACATATATAGTACACATATATTAGATGTCGAATTAGATGTTACAAAAATGATATCAAATCAGTCAAAACAACAAGAACAATTATGTAAAAAAGGATAAAATGTTGAAAGTAAATAACACTGATAATTGTTAACAGAGTTCGGTGCAACATCGTCTATATTTGGCGGCATCTAAGTCAAGGAAATCCACTAAAATAGTATTAGTTTGAAGCCTAATTAAACAACTGCCTTACAATCTTTTCATCTAATCATTATCCGTATTATTTCTATCTAAGACACTCCTAGATATAAGATCCCTCTCAGAACCCCCTTCAATCACATAACCAGTGACAAACAACAATGATAATAGAAAGAAGAATACACTCTTCAAAGACACATAATAAGTTCTTCTTAAAAGATTATGACTGATTAACAAAGACAATTTGTCATGCAATCCACTCTTGCTTAAAAGCTTATGAGTGATTGACAATTACAACCCCAACGCATTCCAAGTTTAATATCAAGGTGATAAGTGAGTGGCTCACAATAAACAATAAATGATGAACAAACTAAAAACCCTAATACTCCTTTGATCTCACAACTTCTCTGGCCGTATTAAGTTTTGAATGTCCTTTTAAATAGTCTTCATATCAGCATGGGCTTGGTTTCTTTATCTAAATAAAACACATCTCCCAGAACAACAACTACAAATCATCTACATAAACTTCTGCATGAAAATAGGAACAAAATAGAAAGTTTCCTAAAAAATCTTCAAGATCCTTTTTATGACATAAATGCAATTCTGGAACAGAACTGGTGTTCCTAAAATAATCCTTGTTGGAATGCGTCAGAGTGTGAATCCAAACCAAATAGAATCTCACACTTTAAAACAAATTTTACAAATAAACAAAATCCTACCTCCTGGTATAACATGTCATGACATCATGTTACAACCACTATGCCAAAAATGACCTACGAAAGCGCTTTTTTTGGGCTTTAAAAGTGCTTTCGTAGGTGGCACTGCTAAAGGTTCTAGCAGCACTTTTTGTTTAGAAAAAAGCGCTCTCGTAGGCCTACCTATGAAAGCGCTTTTGACCCAAAAGCGCTCTCATAAGTAAGCCTAAGAAAGCGCTTTTCTGAAAAAGCGCTTTCATAGGTGCATTCAGAATGCATTAAAGGCATTCTAAAGTAGGCCTAAGAAAGCGCTTTTTCAGAGAAAAAAACGCTCTCGTAGGCCTACCTATGAGAGCGCTTTTGGATCAAAAGCGCTTTCATAGGTAGGCCTATGAGAGCGCTTTTTTCTAAACAAAAAATGCTCTCATAGGTGACCTATGAAAGCGCTTTTAACCAAAAAGCGCTTTCATAGGCTACATATGAGAGTGCTTTTTGGTTAAAAGCGCTTTCAAAGGTTTTCTACTGAAAAATCAAATATTTACAAAATTTCTAAACCTGCATTTTTTTTGCAGCAAACCTATAGTTCCTAAACCGGTATTTTACAATCTTATATAGAAATACCAATATATATCATTGTTAATCCAAATACCAAATGTAAATATTATATACAAATACCATTATATACCATTCATATCCAAAATATATATACATCATGGTAATTCAATTAACATGTTTTTAAACGTAACAAAATACACCCTAACAAATCAGCTATATAACACTAAGTAAATCAATCCTAATGTACATATATATCCAAGGTCCTTATCCTGCAAGATATGAACATATAATAACACAGTCAGTATTGTATACACAAAATAATGTATTCATAATTAACCATTTTCACACAACAATGTATTCGTACCTTATAAGATTCTTAGCTCAATAAAATATTGACACAACTCCTCTTTGAGTTCTTCCAATTGAAGTAGTGAGTAATATGGACACTTGTATTGATCAAAATACTACATTACAAAACAAAAAATATGCATGATTTAGTTAAATGTAATAAATTATATGCAAAATCTGATAAGTAATAAAACAAAGTATAAATCCATAATAAGTTATAAATCCATACCGTGATTGGAATCTCGATTTCATTCATTTGAATGATTTCTTTGATAAACTTCAAAATGAAGTATCCGCAATCTATATCATGTATTGTTTTATCAAGTAGCATAAATATTATAAGCAAAATTGTTGAAATTTATATACCTGTACTTTGATCCAATTAATGTTGTTTGATTTAGACCGTGGTACCGTGCTTCCCTTTGACATCGGAATACTTGTATTGAACTGACAAAATTAAAATATTTATTTAGAACAATGACATAGAAATAGTTAAATATATAAACACAAACAAATATTTAGAATAATGTCACTTACGTATCAATCATTAGCTTCATTTCCGGATAATTTGTCCAATCACCGTCAACCGAATTCAGGTAATAGACCACTTCTTTTATGGGATTGATAGCAAGCAACAACCAGTGACATCTATAAATTAAAGCAACAATTTAGAAGCGAATTTTAATGTAAAAAATACAAATATTAAAAGGAACTTAGAATGAAAATCTAACCCTGTATTATATTCCAAAAGATACAAGCTTTCTGTACTGGCAGTTGTCATTAATCTTTCGACCAAGTGTTCTCTTACTGAATCTGGTTCCCTAGAAATTGTTGCTCCACTGACACGGGAGGAAGACACGAAACGGAATCTATTTGACAATTGATTCCCGCGCATCAATTTGTCAAATAAAATCCTTAAATAAAAACATAATTAATATTAGACTATTTCAATTAAATGTTTTAAAAAAATGTTCAACCAATTAAATAATATATTGATCGGGTTACCGGATGTACGAGTGCATCACACTGACGCCTAATTCTCGATGATGAAAGATTTGTTCCATGTCCTCTAGTCCAATTGTTTCGGTACATGGAAAACCAAAGACACATGCATCCATATCGATTTGACAAATTCCATCATTCATCAAATCTGATGTGCCAACTAGTGTTTCGAACCGAAATCTAGGCACAAATTCTGGACAGAACCCTCTTCTTAGGGGGAACCCTACCAACTTTCTTGCTCACCTGTTGTGACTGATCTTGAAAAGGTACCTAAAAATCATATAGAATTATGTAAGATACAAAGTTATGCAGTTTTTTTTATTCTGATCATAAATGAAACACTTTAAAAGTACCTCTCTTTGCGATGCAATTCACTCGCCGCGCTGCAAAATCCCTTTATCCTTAGATGCGGGTTTTGTAGGAGTCTAAAATTACCATGTAAAAAATTCAGGTCAGAACTGTCAGTTGAATACTTAAAGATTCATAATGGTTTTTAACATAATTCTTCGATTAATGGTTCCAAGTATACGTCTATATCATTTCCTGGTTGTTTAGGCCCAAAAATTAACATAGATAGCATCATGTACTTACGCTTCATACATAGCCATGGAGGTAGGTTATAAATCATAAGAATCACAGGCCATGTGCTATGCGAGATGCTTTGAATACCGTGTGGGTTCATTCCATCAGTAGACAATGCCAAGTGAAAGTTTCTTGCTTCTTTTTCAAATTCAGGATAATCATTATCAATTTTCATCCACTGTGGAGAATCTGTCGGATGTCGAAATTTTCCATCAATAATTCTTTCATCTGAATGCCAAGTCAAGTGTCTTGAATCGGTTTCACTACGATACATCCGTCTAAATCTCGGGATTATAGGAAAATACCATAAGACTTTTGTCGGAGACAACTTTTTCTTATATCGAGGGGCAGCGCATTTAGGACACTCATTTAACGATGCATACTCGTTTCAAAACAAAACACAATCTTTTCATTTAACGATGCATACTCGTTTCAAAACAAAACGCAATCTTTTGGACACGCATGTATCTTATCATAGCTCATGCCAATAGAGTACAACATCTTTTTGGCCTCATACGTTCGATTGGGAAGAACATTATCCTCTGGTAGCATATCTTTCATAAGGGCTAATAACTCTGTGAAACTTTTATCCAACCATCCATTGTCGGCTTTTAAGTTGTACAACTTTAACACCGCAGACAATCTTGTGAAATTTTTACAACCATTATACAACGGTTTCTCTGCATTGCTTACCACCTCTCGAACATTTTGGGACAATCGTTAAGATCTTCTTCAAGCGCTTCTGCAATTTCTTCGACTCGATCATAATCGTATGTATCTGTGCAATCTTCATTTGAAACATAGGTCCTCTTATCCCTCGATTCAACATTCCCGTTACTTTTCTCACCATGCATATTCCAACATGTATAACTTCTATCAATTCCATACCGAATTAAATGCGATGCCAACTGAACTGCGTCAACCCGGTTCCCATAACAACAATACAAACAAGGACATGTCATTCGACTGGGGTCTTTGGCGTGCGTAAAAGCAAACTTAACAAACTCCGAAACACCATTCTCGTAGTCTTTCGACAATCGATTGGAATGCATCCATGTCTTATCCATATTAACTAATTAGTGCACAAAACAGTATACTGCGTTTCTGTCAAAACGCAAAGTATACACGGAATGGATCTGTATCAAGAAAACGCAACATACGAAAGACAATTTAAGAAAAATTCATCACAATACCAGTAATTTGAGGAAGAAATTTACCTCGGATTTATCGAACTCTAAGAAACGCGGAGAATGAGCGTCGTACGTCGAGCTAGGCCGGGAAACGCTGCAAATTCAAAGAAAAGGAAACTTTTATTATAAAAAATAGGATGAATGTACATGAATGAAAAACTAATGTCATAAAAAAACAAGTATAATGTCATAAATAAACATGTATAATGTGGTGCACTGATCATATAACTCTGTCTCATGTTTATTGCATGTGTGATGGCTCTTTCTGTACTTCGCCATTTATTTCTTGTATTAAATATTTTTCTCTCTTCTATTTTTATGTCTCCATATGGTTAATTTGGATAATGCTTTCCGTTGCATTTTCCATCAGCATTTTCTTGCTTCTGATTTTCAGATTTATTGTTATTGTCTTGTGATTTATGAGAAAGGAAATAATTTACCCCCACTTTCCAGTCAGTGAAATTATGCTTCGTACAGTATGTTACAAGCAAGGTTGTCAATCACCTCAACTTGTGTGTATTTCCTTTGGATGAGATGGGGGAGAAGGGGTATAACTTAACTTGGGAATTCACGAGTTTGTCATCTGATTAGCAATCAAATGCTTATTAAAAGAATACCAACAAATTTTGCTTTAAGCTTTAAATATGCAATGGAGAAAAAAGTAAAAAATGTAATGTCTTTTAAAAGAACCCTTATATCAGAACAAAAATATTTCTTACTTGCTGCAATAGAGAAAAGGTAAAACATACAAAAGTAATTCCATATTCTAGTCCTAGAACAAGGTTCATAAATTTATAATTTTTACTCATACTCAAAACATAAGTAAGAAGCACTACATAAATGTTTTTTGTTCGTAGTTTGACCAAATTTTGGATGGACTTTGCAGCCAGCTTAATAAAGTAATGCAGCTTAGTATAACAAATTTTGAAATCTCTCGTAATCAAACTGTTATATGGTCTACATCAATAAGATTCAAGGTCCGAATATAGGAATCTGAAATCTCTCGTAATCAATAACCCTAAACCATAAAGAACAATAACAAAGAATAGGAACAAAGGTTGAACTAACCTTGTCTTACGGACAGGAACGGAGTGCACGCAAGAACGGTGGCAAGAACGGCGAACAACAGCAAGAAACGAACGGAATGCTGGCCGAAGAATGTTGTGCGGAGGAACAGAGCTGGAGATTGCTGTGCGGAGGAACAGGAACACAGAATGAGGAAGACGAAGATAACTGAACAAATGAGGGCAAATTTCGTATTTAGGGATTTCTAATTTTAATTATAAAACAACCTACAAAAGCGCTTTTAAAAGCGCTTTCTAAGGCCCATATATGAGAGCGCTTCTGATGTAAAAAGCGCTTTCGTAGGTCCCCATATAAGAGCGCTTTAAAAAGTGCTTTCGTAAGTCCCCATATAAGAGCGCTTTTTAAAAGCGCTTTCATAAGGCCACCTATAAGAGCACTTTTCAAAAGCGCTTTCGTAGGTTAGATATTTCAAATGCCTATGAAAGTGCTTTTTGAAAAGCGCTTTCTTAGAGGACCCTTTGGAAGCGCTTTTTTAAGCGAATTTTTTTTAAAGCTTACGAAAGCGCTTTCTCTTAAAAGCGCTTCCGTAGATGCGCTGCCAAAAATTATTTTTTTTGTAGTGAACATCGTGTTGACCATCAATGATGTCTGACCAACATGTCAAGACATATTTCCTGACATCTTGCTGTGATACTTGGTTTAAAAAAATTGCCTCTAATCCCAAAATCACATAACTTACAATCTTCTCTTTTAGCAAATTTTGGCTAAAACAACCTTTGCATAATATAGCTAAAGATAAGGAATAAGACAACAACAAACAACCACTAGATACATAAAACACATACATACTTGGTATAACAACCAGAATAAATCAAAGGCACACGTAGCAAAACAAGCAACAAACATCCAGAGAGAAATAAACCCTCACACTTCAGAAATTATTCAGAGACCAGATGTCATGACATTCTACCTGACATCACAACAACAAGATCACAACACGCATGTGAAAAATAAACTCTCAACTCAACAACACCAATAACACCATGCTCCTCCTGCCACATATCTCCCCAAGTCACACAAGATCAAAGACAACCTACTGCATATAGATCAAATACTCCCCCCTCAAGGGAACAACCACGAGCATCAAAAAACAAATAGCACAAATGCTACACACATAAATTTTGCAGAGAAAATAAATTATTTCATAGAGACATGATGTCGTGACATATGGTATGACATCCCAAATAGGACATTTTATCAACACAGAAGCACACATCATTACTCCCCCCTTTTGTCCACAATTTAGATAACAATTACATATAACATTAGTAGCAACAACATCTTGTTCCTTGTCTCCTTTCGCAATGTCACCAACTTATTGTTCCTTAAAGATGTATATCCCTAGTTAACCCCTTAGTTTTTCAAAAATTATTTGGATCCAATGCCTTGGTGAAAATGTCAGTCAACTGCTTCTTAGTGGCCACATGCTCCAGATTAACAACTTTGTCTTCAAGATCCCTGGTAAAATGACGACGAATGTTAATGTGCTTAGCTTTGCTGTGTTGAATTAGGTTTTTGGAAAGGTTGATGGCACTTAGGTTGTAACAGAATAATATCATGACATCTTGCTTAACATTATACTCTTTTAACATTGCTTCATCCAAATTATATGAGAACAATTACTTCCTGCTGCAATATACTCTACATCAACAGTAGATACATGATTTTGCTTCTTGCTGAACAAAGATATAAGATTATTTCCCAATAAGAACCAACCTCCTAAAGCAATTTTCCTATCATCGTTACTACCTGCCCAATCTGTATCACAATATCCTACAAGCATAGAATTAGAGCCATGAGAATATAACATCCCGCAGTCACTAGTACCATTGATACATTTCTGAATCCTCCTCACTTGATTGATATAACTTATTTTAGGCTCAACTTAATATCTTGCACAAACACCCACATAAAAGTGATGTCAGGTCTGCTAGCTATAAGGTATAACAAGCTACTAATCATGCTTCTGTATATAATTTGGTCCACATCAACATCTTTTTCATCTTTAGATAACTTCAAATGAGTAGTTGCATGTGTCCTCTAGTGACTATAATTATCCATACCAAACTTCTTCGCTATGTTATTGGCATACTTACTTTGAGAGAGGAAGATAAAATCACCCACCAGTTACACTTGAAATCCAAGAAAATAGGTTAATTCACCAACAAGACTAATCTCAAATTCATATCGCATTTGTTTGACAAAATGTTGAACCATCTAGTCTAACATCCCTCCAAACGCAATGCCAGCCACATATATGAGCAATAATGAGTTTTCCATGTTTCTCCTTAACAAATAAGGTTTTGTCTATTCCTTTTTTCATGTGGCCATTATTGACAAGAAATTATGTCAGCCTTTCATACCAAGTCCTAGGATTTTGATTTAATCCATAAAGAGCCTTTTTCAATTTGAACACATGATCTAGAAAATTAGGATCAATGAAACCCTTTGGTTGTTCAAAATACACCTCTTCATGTAAGTACCTATTTGGTAATGTACTTTTCACATCCATCTGAAACAACTTAAACTTAAGTAAACATGTCACTAAAGCTGTCAAAATGGGCCGAAGTCCATCGGGCCCAAAAAAGTTAGGGCTTGGGCCTTATGTTTCGAGCTCATTTACTTTCGGGCCTTTTTTAGCCCGACCCTCCAAAACCCTAAAAAGATATGGGCCAGCCCGTATGGGCCATGGGTAGCCTACTAGCTCGGAAAAAATTAATTTTTTTAAACATAATTAGAATTTATCCTTTCCTAATTATAATTGTTATAAATTTTTATAACAGTTTGTTGTTATAATTGTTATAACATTATAATTTTCATGAATATTTATAACTTAAAACTTGTTGCAACAAGTTATTTAATTTTGTGTGTTACATTGGATAATTTGTGATGTATTTTGGATAGTTTGAATCAAGTTAATGTGTTGATTTACATTTTAATTGTTAACTTATATGGATTATTTAAAATCATAATTTTGGATATGAAGTTTAATATATATATATATATATATATATATATATATATAAACACAAGTATTATTGCATGCAATTGTATGATTATTTACAAAAATAAGGAGAAAATTTTAATTTTTTAAAGAAATGGGCCTGTTTAGGGTCGGGTAGCCCGCAACCCAGGCAGGGCTGAGTCCGGGACCTGGGTAGTTAAAATAGGACCCATTTAAATATGAATTTTTTGGGCTCGACCCTGAAAAGCCCGAAGCTCGTATGGGCTAACTCGTTTAGGACTGGGTACCCATTTTGAAAACTCTATATGTCACTCCTAATAGTAGTTTGTTGAATTCATGACGAGCAACTAGAGAAAAATTATCATAAAAAATCTACACCTTTAACTTGAGTGTATCATTGAGCCACAAGTCTAGCCTTATTTCTGGTGACAACTCCATTTTCATCAGATTAATTTTTTTACACCCATTTTGTACCAATGACATTTGTTCCATTAGGCCTAGGAACTAAATCCCATACTTTATTCCTCTTGAACTGGCTCATTTATTCTTGCATGAAATTGATTCAGAATTCATCCGTTAAAGCTTCCTTCACATTCTTGGGTTCAACCTTAGAGACAAATCAAGAATTAGAAACCACCTCTCTTGATCTAGTAATAATCACTTCATTTAGATTTCTGATTAGTGCATTTTGATGTACATTCTTCTACTATTTTACTTAGGCATTTCTTTAGTGTTTTTTTTACTATTTTATTGTTTTTTCATATTTAGTTTATTTTTTCCTTTATTTTATTTTCGTATTTTATTTTCAACATAAACAACTTTCATTGTAAAAATAAAAATTTGAGCTACGGAATATCGTTTTGCGCATTCTGATATGCGTTAGAAAGCTAAGAGAAAGAGCTACAACTTTTATGTTGAAGTAAAAAGCTGATTCGGAGCATGGAAGTATCAAATAATTCATTAAAGTTTCGAACTTTAGAAACATATAGTTTTGGGCCGATTTTGGGCCGGATTTATTATGTTTTTCGACCCGGTTAGATTAGAACCCGAATTTTATGTTTTTCAATATCTAGGCTTCCAAACGACAGTAAATCGATCTCTATTTTACTATTCACGGATATATTTCTAAAATTTTACACGTTGTAATGTAGAACTAACCACCAAGAATTTATCTGTTGTAATCGGTGTCCGCTGATACTTTGAGGTCCTATAACTTTAAGTAAAATTGATATTCCCTTTCAATATTATGATACACATCTTATTTTCTAAATTTTGAGTTGAATATAATAATATTGATTAATTTTGATGATCATATATTCATATGTTTGCTTAATTAGTAAATTAGGAATGTATGTCTTGTAGTGTTTATTTCACTTGTTGAATTTAAAATATTCGAAAAGGGAATAGAATCCGCTTAGGGCATGGAAATTATATGAATCAATGATAAGTTTGGAAACTACAACCGTAGATTAATCATTTTAGCTTATTTTGATAATCACTTATTAGCATTATTTTCCTCAATCAAAATAAATCCCACATAATCGTTTTAAATTGGTTAAAAATCATACAAGAATCCTTGTGATACGATACTCGAGCAAATGTCGCTAAACTACAATTTTAAAACTATTTGTTTTGATATGTGTGCGACAATAGATTAAATTGGCGCGGTTGTCAGGGATTCTTGTCGATTTAGCAAATAGTTTTGTTTTAAGGATTGCTTATTCTGTTTAACTACATTTTTTGTTATTTTTCTGCATTTTTCAACGGTTTTCTATCTTTTCGCGCCCAGACGTTTGATCTGGTCCAAAAGCTCGATTTTCTAAAAAATTGTGTTCGTTTCAAAATCTTTCTTTGTGATTTTTTTACTGTTTTCAGAGTCTCTAGAAATTTTAAAATTCTTATTTTACTTAATTAGATCAAATTTTGTGTTTTTGTATTTTTCTGAATTTATTTTAACCAATATTTATTCATTCTTTTTGTTTCTGCCTAACAAGGACATTGTTGGTATTTTCATATTGGTTGTTCCATTAGTCCTGACTACTAGGTCTTCTTGTTCTGACTTGTTTGATTTTGATCCTAAAGTTGAAGGAACCTTGCACACACGCCGCAAAAAAAAAGAGTAACACTAGTTCACCACCCGTTATCGATTTTGATTATGACTATTTGCATAACTTATTTGATTTTGATTTTGAACTTGCTTGTGATAACATGGATGATCAAGGAACACTAAGGGAATATGTTAATGTGGTTGTTCCTTTTAAATTGAAATCTGGTTTAATACACTTGTTTCCAGGCATGTGAAGGAATTATAGGTTGTGTGTTCTTCACCATTGAGGCATTAAGGAATAACAAAATATCACATCAAGCCTAGAGCCTTTCCATTTTCACTATAAGGTGTTGGCAAGGATTGGTTTTACTATCTTGAGCCGAATTCAGTCATAACTTGTAATGACTTGAATAAAGTCTTCCTAGAGAGATACTTTCATGCCTCCAGAGTTATACCAATCAGAAAAGAAATATTTGGTGTTAGGCATTACAATGAGTTATTGGATGAATATTGGGAGAGATTTAAAAAATTAGTCTCTAGTTGCCCTCCATATCAGATCACTGAACAATTACTAATTTAGTATTTATATGTGGCTTGTTAATGGATAGGAATATTTTAGATGCTTCTAGTGGTGGAGCACTTGCCGATAAAACTCCAACTACTGCCAAATCCTTGATTGAGCCCATATCACTAAACTTCCAACAATTTACAACCAAAAATGTTTTTGTGGTCCAAACAAAAGGTGTGAATGAGATTTAGGCTTATTCTTCCAACAAGGCTCTAGAAACCATAATTGATGACCTACTTCATTGGTAAAATAATTGGCAGTGAGCAAAGCTCAAATAGAAAAATTGTGTGGTATTTGTACCTCTACTGAACACCCAACCGACACATATCCTATCTTGTAGGATGAGTCGGCCATCTAGTTGCCCCAAGCATATGCAATAGCCATTTATAATCAAATAAATAATCAGAAAGGGTACATCATTTTTGACTTGTCCACTAACAAATATCACTCCAATTGGAGGAACCATCTAAACCTTTGACATAGAAATCCGTAGCCTACCCAACAATAGTTAGTGTTACCCCTTCCACTACCATAAAACACTCCTCAACATAATTCATAAATTAGGATACGTAACAATATAACAAATTAAAGAACATAGCAATTTCCTAAATCCCAAGTTACGTATTAGAGCAAGACCCTCTATATTCAACGAGCACACTAAAGACGCCAAGATATCATCACGCTTCTACAAACTATTCTCGATCACATGCACATTACCCACGTGGAGGCAACATCACAACAGAAAGGGTGGGTAATCCCAATTCATCACAAAAATATAAGGAAAAGACATAGTAGTTATAAACAACATCAATCATAAAATTATATATATATATATATATATATATATATATATATATATATATACACATCTTCATCATAAATCACTGAAACACATCATAACACATCACAACACTTTAGTCACCCACATTTTACAGTCACTATAATACGGTGGGAGAACTGACTTGTTTGTTTTGCGTTTTATCGCAAATGTTGTGGATAGCAAGAGTCGTCCCCGACTTTTCTTTTATCCAATAAAGGGAAGGTGAATTGAACAGGAAAAGACCTTCGTTAGATTATGAGTACGAGAGATAATTATGAAAAGTGAAGATATTAGCACCCTTTCCATCCGTAGTTATCTACAGACTCTTAATTGCTTAGCTCACTTTTGAAAACTTTCTTTCTGTGTTTGTGTGGTTTGAAAAGTATTTGAAAAATATTTCGCTTTCACTTCGTAATGATTCTCGTTGGAATCTATACGAAGTTTTTGGAAATATTTGTTTGGAAAATGTTGAAAGCTTTGTAATGATTCTCGTTGGAGTGTATACGAAGTGTTTGTTTGAAAGATTGTTTGAAAATAAGTGTGAGGTGTGAAAAGTATTTTGATTGATTGGAGCAAGCAATAGAGTCTTATTTACCTACTCAAAATGGTCATTTTCTTGTTATTTTTCTTATCCTTTAGGACAGCACTATCCATACCATTAGTTGGTAGGTAACTCTATTTGTTGGATGTGAAGGGAAAATCATAGGGTCATTATATGGTCATTAAAGGTAACATGGTAAGGATACCTTAGCAATTTCGTAGGGACGATAATCACTTGTTCGTAGGCAACAACTGAGGGACGAGATCATATATTTTGTAGGCAACATCGAGGGTCATCGAGGGACTATGATCTTTGTGATGATTTAACTGAGGGACTTTGCTAATGGTATCCCTACGTTCGAGGGACATGACCATTGTATTCGAAGGGCAACAAGAGAAGATACCCTAAGGGGGGTGCAAGTGTGATAGAGTGTGTTAAGTTCAGATATTTATCTTCGAATTAGGGTTATTCTAAGATTAATTTTAATCTTGCCATACAGACCCTAGTTATCATACATTTAAGCAGTTAAATATTTGTAGAAAAATAAAGTGCGAAAAGTAAATGTTGAAAATAAACATATGCTATTACAAGGCTTTGGTGTAGATACATAATATAGGTGCGGAAAGTAAAGGTAGAAAATAAATCTACGCTATTACAAAAAGACTTTGCAACCTATACAGCAATTTCTAAAAAAGTGCGAAATTGTAAATAAATAATAGAAAAAAATGTTAGTAAAATGTTTTAAAGTGAGTAGAAATATTTAAGGGTTAGTGACCCTAATTACTAGAAAGAAAAAATATTTTTTGGATTTTTGGATTGATTTTAATTAGGAAAATAAATTAAAAGTTAATTTTAATGGTTAATTAATAATTAATTAAATAAAAGAAAAATAAAATATTTTTTTGATGTCAAAAATAAAATAAAGATTTTTCTAACCTAATTCTTAAAATAAAATATCTTTTGTGATTTTTTATGCATTAAAAAAATAGTTTAAAAGGATTAATTAATTGAAGAAAATATGAGAAAATATGGAAAATAGGTTAGTTTCGCAAAGTAGTAAAAATAAGGTGGGGTGCCAGGGATCGAACCCCTGAACCTGGGGTCATCAACACGCGCCTTTACCATCTTAGTTGGATATGCAAGTTGTTTAAACAATGAAGCAATAATAATATAAGAGAAACCAATTTCTGAAAATATTTTAAAATGAGAAACGCGCGCAGGGGCTTCGTCCCCAAATTCAAATTTCTGTAACTTTTACCCACGACTTTTCCGTGGGTAAGGGCTATACCGATGGTGCTCGTCTGTAGCTACATCCCTGCAATTTGCAAAATTTCAGTACAAGTAATATAAATTCATGGTGAGGGCATGAATCGATCAAGTTTGACCTCGTGAGCACGATGGTATCCCTGATTTCTTCCAATTTTACCCATTCTCAGAACCCCCCCAATTGGAGCTTATGAACCCTAACAATGTTGGTTCTTCATTCCTGCACTTAAGCTTAAATCAAACCATCCAGATAACTTGCAAATAACATTCTAAGCATGAATATATAATCGAAACAGGTTAAATATGCGTATATGATGAAAATCGAATTTGAAAAATATGAGTGCAAACCGTGATTCTGAAATCGAGTTTCAAGAGCGTTTAATTGCTTGTGAATGGCTGGAACCAATCAGAGGACACCAAGGAACACGATGGAATGCTTGGAACGGGCTGAAACGATCCAAAACTCTGGCTGCTAATTGCTTGCAAGTCACGAATGTTTTGAGCTTTGTTTAGGGTTCTTGGCTGCAAATTCTTTTCCCCTTATGATTTGAACATGTTAAGTACTTATAGAGGATGAAAAATAGGTCAAGATATGTGAAGAAAATATATTACGTTGAATGGAAAATATTTAATTTTTCAATCTTTCGAATTTGCATCCAAAACTTCCAATTTGGTATCAATATCATGCCAATCAAATATCTTTGAAATTGACAACTCTTATTGAGTATCTTGGACTTCAAGAATGCTGAATAATAGGCCTTGCACTTATTGGTTTGATTTTTTCATTTTATTTTAATTAAAATTGGATTTAAATGAATAAATTCCAAAATAAATAAAATAAAGGGAAGCGTTCAAATGGACTAAGGAGTCATGGATGATCTTAGGATCAAGTTTGGATCACAAAAACGTAGGCACATTTAGAAGAAATTTGATTTTGTTAAGTATTTCTCTTCATGCACTTCTTCAAATTTCCCAAACTTGCACAAGTTGTATCTTGCTCAATTTTCAATATTTTGAAGTGTTCTTGGACTTTTTAGAAATCTTAAGATGTCCTATAAACACTCCTTTTGATTTCATCTTCATTTAAGCTTCCATGTTTATGTACAATTCTTTTGAAAAAGATGACTTTTTGTTGACTTTTAGAAGGACCTATAATATTTTGATCCATAACTCTCAAATGAAGCATTTTTGGCCAAAGCTTGTGAGTCACAAAGTTGTAGAGAATTAAATTCTATTCAAAATGAGATTTGATGGAAAAGTTTCTGATAAAGTATGTGAAAGTTATGTTTGGTCAAAGTTCAGTTGACTTTTTGTCAAAAAACCCTAACTTAGAAACTTTGACTTTTGATCAAATCTTGAGTTTTCTTGATGAATCATGATCAACCCTTGATCAAATGATGAATGTGACTTCAAAATCTTGATGTTGACCAAAAATGATGAAGTTTGACTGTATGTTGACCACAATTGACTTTTTTGTCAAATACAACTGATTTTCAACCATTTGAGCAATTGACTGAGCAAACTTGAGTTGTGAGGCTTGAAACTTGACATGGTGATACCTTGAGACATATGAGGATTTATGATGATAGCTTGAGGAAATAGAAACCATCTTTGACTTGAGAGAATCAAAATCCTAGTTGTGGGTTGATTTCTTAGGAGAGGGTTCATCTGGGCAACCCTTGAGAAATTCTTGAGTATGGAGATGTGGATTGATTTGAGAAATAAGAGGGGAAATTTTGGGTTATAACAATCACCATTCAAAATTTATGCAACATCATGAAATTTAGTGCAATGCAATGCATGTGGTACCATTTGGAGCAGAACTCCTAACTTAAACATATGTCAGTTTATCGAGGCATTAACAAGGCATAAGCCTTCAACGTGGTGCCATCAAGGCCAAGGCATAAGCCGTCAACTTTCAACATGGTTCCATCAAGTCCAACTTAATCATGCAAGGTATGCCATGCGACCTCAACTTCAACAACAAATACATAACAATGCAACAACAACAACAACATACAACTTAAAATATGCATCAATGGCATCAACTTAGATCAACACTGGTCATACGACCTACAACTCAATTATGTCCCTTAATCGAGACAATTCAACTTAATCAACATTGGCCATAGGCCTACAACTTCATCAACATGATTATATAACACACAAGGCATAAGCCTTCATCACTATACCTATTTAGGCTATCAACATCATTGTCATCATAGTCATCAACATCATCATCATCAAAGTTATCGACATCATTATCATTATACAACATACATCATACTATCAACAACTCATCATAGCAACACATGTGTAACACGGTGGGAGAACTGACTTGTTTGTTTTGCATTTTATCGCAAATGTTGCGGATAGCAAGAGTCGCCACCGACTTTTCTTTTATCCAATAAAGGGAAGGTGAAAAGAACAGGAAAGACCTTAGTTTATATTCTGAGTACGGGAGGCAATTATGAAAAGGGAAAGTATCAACACCCTTTCCATCCGCAGTTATCTACGGGCTCTTAATTTCTTAGCTCACTTTTGAAAAATTACTTTCTGTGTTTGTGTAGTTTGAAAAGTATTTTAAAAAGACATTTTGTTTTGACTTTGTAATGATTCTCGTTGGAATGTATACGAATTGTTCGAAAATTTTTGTTTGGAAAATGTTTAACTTTGTAATGATTCTCGCTAGAATGTATACAAAGTGTTTTTGAAAGATAGTTTTTGAAAATAGTGTAAGGTGTGAAAAGAATTTTGATTGATTGGAGCAAGAAATAGAGTCTTATTTACCTACTCATATTGGTCGTTTCTTGTTATTTTTTCTTCTCCTTTAGAATAAGACTATCCATACCATTAGTTGGTAGGTAACTCTATCCGCTGGATGTGAAGGGACAATCATAGAGTCATCGTATGGTCATTGAAGGAAACATGTAAGGATACCTTTAGTAATTCGAAAGGACGATCATCACTTATTTGTAGGCAACAATCGAGGGACGAGATCATATATTTGTAGGCAACATCAAGGGTCATCGAGGGACTATGATCTTTATATCAAAGGGACTATGATGGTGTTATTCGTGAGCGTCATTGCTAATGGTACCCCTACGTTTGAGGGACATGACCATTGTATTTGAAAGACAACAAGAGAGGATACTCTAAGGGGGTGCAAGTGTGATAGAGTGTGTTGAGTTCAGATATTTAATCTTGGAAATTAGGGTTGTCTAAGATTGCTTTTTAGTCTTGTCATACAAACCCTAGTTACTAGCAGTTAAATATATACAGTTGTAGGGTGCATAAAGTAAATGTGCGGAAAGTAAATGTCCTACGCTATTACGTGTCTTTGGGACAGTTACATAATATAGGTACGGAAAGTAAATTGCAAGAAAAGTAAATATATGCTATTGTAAAAATAACCTTGCGACCTATACATCGATTTCTAGAATTTAAATGCGAAATAAAGTAAATAAATTGGAGAAAAAATGTCTAAGGATGGGAAATAACATCTAAACCCTAATTGTAAAAGAAATTTTTTTTTTTTGGAATTAATTTTAATGTGAAAAGAAATGTAAAGTTAATTTATTGGTTAATTAAAGTAAAGAGGAAAAAAATGATTTTTTATGTCACAAAAATAAATTAAGGTTTTTACGACCTAAATCTAAAAAAAAGAAATATTTTTGTGATTTTTATGTATTTTAGAAAAATGTTTTTTAGAAGAAAAATAAAATAGAAAAGAAATTAGAAAATAAGAGAAAATGTTAGTTTTGGAAAGTGGTAAAAATATATGGGGTAGCCAGGGATCGAACCCCTTCTCCAAAGGTCATACGCGCACCTCCTTGCCATCTGAGCTACATGTGTTAGTTGTCTGGATAATGAAATAAACAAATATAAAGGAAAATAACTTCTGAAAATTAATTAAAACAAAACGCGCGCGAAGACATCATCTTCTTCATTTGAATTTTCAAACTTTTACCAACGGACGATCTTTGTTACTAAAGCCTATAGTGACGACTTCGTCCGTCACTATAACACCTGTAAATTTGGAAAATTTAGTACAAGCAATATAAATTTATGATGAGGGCATGAATCGATTGCAATCAAGCTCCTGATCATGAATATATCTTTGGTTTGGTCCAATTTTTCCTAAATTGGAAAACCATAATTGAAGCTCATGATCCCTAGCAATGGCAACTCATAACTCTTACATCTAAACATGATCGTGATTTTTGAATTCTGGATGTTTTGATCGATTGTAAATGGCTGGAACGAATCAGAGGATCACCAGGAAGCTGTTTGAATGCTTGGAATGGCTTGAATTGAAGCAAAACCTGATTTGTCAATGCCTTACAACTCACAGATTTTTTTGTGTTAGGTTAGGGTTCTTGGCTGCCAAAATTCCGTCCTTGGATCATCTGAATAGCTTGTGTATTTATAGAGGATGGAAATCGGATCAAAAGATTGGAAGAAAATATATGTTTTCAATGAGAAAATATTTGATTTGGAGTTGCACCAAATATTGCCTTTTTTGGATTCATTCTCATTCAATTCCTTGCTAATCCAATATATTTCGAAATTGACAACTATTTTGACTTGCTTGAACCTCAAGAATGACAAATATCCAGCCTTGCATTAATTAATTTGATTTTTAGTATTTTATTTTAATTAAAATTGAATTTAAATGAATAAAATCCAAACTAAATAAAAATAAAATAAATAAGGAGTGCAATTGGTCTTGGAGGTTATGGACAATCTCAAGAACAAGTTTGGATCACAAAATCTTAGGCCCATTTGGAAGAAATTTGATTTTGCTAAGTATTTTTCTTCAAGCACCTCTTCGAAAATGCCAAACTTGAACAAGTTGTATCTTGCTCTATTTTAAACATTTTTAAGTGTTATTGGACTTTTTAGAAAGCTCAAGATGTTATCTAGACACTCTTTTTGGTTTCATCTTCATCTAAGTTTCCATATTTATGTACACTTCTTTGCAAAAAGATGACTTTTTATTGACTTTTAGAAGGACCTATAATATCTTGATCCATAACTCTCAAATGAAGCATTTTTGGCCAAAGCTTGTGATACATGAAGTTGTAGAGAATTTAATTCTATTTAAAATGAGTTTTGGTGGAGAAATTTCTAATAAAGTATGTGAAAGTTATGCCTGATCAAAGTTCTGTTGATTTTTTGTCCAAAAAACCATAATTTGGAAATTTTGACTTTTGATCAAATCTTGAGTTTTCTTGATGAATCATGATCAAACCTTGATCAAATGATGAATGTGACTTCAAAATATTGATGTTGACCAAAAATGATGAAGTTTGACTGTATGTTGACCACAGTTGACTTTTTGTCCAATACAATTGATTTTCAATCATCTAAGCAATTAATTGAGCAAACTTGTGTTGTGAGGCTTGAAACTTGACATGATGATCCCTTGAGACATATGGGGAGGTATGATTATCACTTGAGGCATTAGAACTCATTTTGAATTGAGAGAATAAAAACCCTAGTTGTGGATTGATTACTCAGGAGAGGGTTCATCTGGTCAACCCTTGAGAAGTTCTTTAGTATAGAGATGTGGATTGTCTTGAGAAATATGAGGAAATATTTTGGGGTATAACAACATGCCTCATTAAAATACCAACAATTCACCATAACAACACATACATAATTAAAATACAACAATTTATCATATCATTTTAATCAAACATACATCATCATCATATCATTATAGCAAACAAAACATCAAGGTATTGTTAACATAACATCATACAAACAAACATCAATGTAAGTCAACATGGGGAACCTAACTACATCCCAGCTTAGTTATTGGGGAAATACTTCTTTTATCTCATTTTATTCCATCTAAATAAATTAGTTGTATTAGCTACCCTAGGCTTCGAACAGTATCTCAATCCGAGTTATAAAACCCAAGTTATGGCTCTTTTAAGAAAATTTGACATAACCAATCAAATCTGGACATCGTCGCCCAGCGAAAAATCTTGCTCGCCCAGAGAAACTCCTTTCACTTCTGCATCTCCCAGCGAAGGTATGAGCAAATCCCTCTAGTAGCTACCTCTTTTCCTGCCCTTTGTTGCCTCTCATGTTCGCCTGACGACGTCCTAACAAAGCTTCATCGCTCGACGACATTACCTTTGTCGCCCAGCGATACGCATCAGATGGAAATTCCTATTGTGATTCCTCCACTATTCATTCCTAATTCTTCTTGCAAGTTCACCTTAAAGACGGTTCAAAAACTCATTTACAATATCATGGTTTCACAATATCACAATAGCACAACATAGCAACATCACTTCCACCATTCCTCATCATTATAACATCAATCGGCACCAATTTCATCATTCTCATCATGCTATCCAATTAGTACCATGTTGTATTCACACTTCCACATCATTAGTACAAATCACATCATCAAATTAACATTCATCACTAAACATTAGTCAAGTTACAAACTTATTAGCATTGTTTAATTAATAATCATCTTTATCATCAAAATAGCACATTCCTAGCATAACAACATATAACAAATCAATCTTATAGACACATAGGTATTTTAAATAATGCCTTAAAGCGCTCTTATAATTCAATCATAATATATTTCATCATGTTAGCTTTCCAACGGTTTGAACGGCACATGAATCAGACTCATGAAACTCAAGTTATGATCATTTTACAAAAGTCCAAACTGCCAACAGTTTCTGCCACCCGTCGCCCGACGGAACCTTAGCGTCGCCCAGTGATCCATCGCTTTTAGCATCACTTTAGCGTCGCCCGGTGCTGCTTCGCAGACAACAATCCTCCTTCTGCAATTTTCCACCTTTGGAGGACTTTCGGAGCTCCGGATTCGATTCGGTAAAAAGTTTTGGTTTCAGAATTTCATATCCTATGATTCTATAATGTTATTAACATCCTATTATAATTATTTTAAGGTTCTAACATCATACATTCACAATAATTAATTAATTCATTCATTCAAACATGGCTTTTGCCCAATTTCATCAATCTTTATGAAAATCATCACACAAAACACAAACCTGCTATTATCTTAACCCGATATCAATCATAATAAACGTGATTAAACCCCTTACCTTAGACTCCTAGATTTGATTCATGTTCCAAGCTCTATGGTTGAATTTCTCTTCTCTTTTCTTCGTGTCCTAGCCGCTTCTCACTTTTCTCCAATATTTCACGATCGTATCAACTGAACAAAAGAATTTCAAAATTCCTTGTTTAACCCTTGGATCCTTATTATGTTATTCCATTCTCACGCTCACTTAATCCACATAACTTAACCATTTAGCCCTTCTTGTCTGTACACCATATTTCCCTTATTTTACTAATAATAATAATTCTTTATATTATTATTAAATCTAATCAATCCTAAATAATTATAAACTAATCAAATACTCCTTATTTATGTATTATTCCAACACTACTCCACAACATACTATCACTAAACACCCCCAATTCATCATATAAATTACAATAATTTCCAAGTAGTCACAATTAAATAATTAAATAATTAATTATGATTTTTGGAGTGTTACACATAGGCCCCATTAAATCCGTATGAAGCAGTTCGAAAACATTTTAAGTAGTTAGATGTTGAATCTTCTAGTGTGATATCTTGGTCTGCTTCCTAATGTGACACTCACCACAGATTTTTCCTTCCTCAATTTTGAGCTTAATAATGCCTCTGATAGCTTCTCTATAAACAATCTTCTTCATATGTTTCAGATGCAAATGGTCAAGTTTTTTTATGCCACAACTTGACTCCAGCTTCTTGGACAACATACATGTGGAGGAACAAGTAATTTCTAGAGGTGTCCATAAGTAGAAGTTATCCTTTTACCAGAAGGACATTATCAAGCATAAGAGATCCTTCACAAGCTACTCTTCCAACTCTTTTAATTTCTCCTTTAGCAGCATTTCCAAAAGTGACATAACTAGTGGTGTGAGAATTTATATCCACCAAGAAGTTCTTCACTATTGTCATGTGCCTAGATAATCCACTGTCAAAATACAAATTTTCTCTAAATGAGACTCTAAGAGATGTGTGACCTATGAGAAAAGTGACAACATCATTCACTTTCCACTTCTTTCTAGTTTTAATCTTTACATGATTAGCCCTAGGTTGAGGTGATTGTTTTGTATAACCATACAATATGTAACAAAATGGTTTTATATGACCATAATTCCCACAATGAAGACACTTACAAGGCTGGAGCTTGGTTCTGATATGAGTTTATTGAAACCTAATAGGATTTTGTAACATTTAATCAACCGACAATGAAGTGCTTGATGAAGTTATTTTTTTCTCTTGAGATGAGAAGTCATTAGAAATATATTCTAGATCATATGAACTAGTGGTAGTACGAATTATTTGTTGTGCCATTTTTGGTAATGAAGATGACGAGAACAATTTGAATAACACAATGAATAAAATAATAAGAAGCAAGTATAAGAGTATGAGAAGGTTAAAAAATAACAAAAGACAGATGACTTATTTATAGAGATTTTATTAGTCAAATAAAAGTTGTTTTAATCGATTAAGTATTTATTGTCAATTGATTCTCGATTGGATGTCTAAAAATGTGGAAACATTTTATGTTTTAATTTATTTAAAGATGATATTTAGACTTGGAAATGCTTCAAGGCCGATAATTTTTTTGGAATTTCCACTTTTAGTTTGTGACCTTATTTTGCTCAAAAATTAACTTTTCGACAAAATATTTATTAGAAAAATAAATAAAATTAAGGTTTCAGTATTTTAGCAAATGTTAGAAGAATAACTAGAGTTTTCCGATTTTATTCTCAACTAAGTGACTTACCTTTTCTACCTACAAAAAGGATAAAACTGAAGAGAAATATCTTCCTTCTTAGTTCCCTAAGGAATCAAGCTTAATTTTTTTTTATACTTATGAATTGTTTGATACAATAGGAAACTTCATAATCCTTTTTCTCCTTATTGATATTCTTTATGAATGTTTCTAAATTGAAACCATATTTTTCATAGATACAAAATCTTGGGACATATGATTTGAACAACATGTGTTGATTTGATGTTTTCTCTTTGATGCGGTAAAGAATTCATGCAAAAGAGAACCATGTCTTCACTTTTAGTACTCAATCCTTTTTGGATCCTTAAGTGTTACTAGATTTAAGGTGGCTTAAGGCTTTAAATCGAATCTTATAAACCACTTTAAATTCCACATTTTTTTAAACAATAAGGCTTATGACTAGAATTGTGTTGATAATTGCATTTATAAAAATATGATAAATTACTCGAGGTTTGTGATTCCTTTGCACCAAGTGATTTTAGCATCCTCCCGATCTCTATTACGGGGGATCAAACTGTGGTCCTCCATACCAAGTTTCGTGCTAATAACCACTAGACCAACTAACAATTGGTAGCTCATTTGTTTCTTTACACAATCTTACACTCAAATCGTATATTTGATTGTTTGAAATAGTGTTTACCTAATAATCATCTTCACATGTAGTTTTAAAACATAAATTTACCTCCTCATCAAATTTTCTGGATGACACTTTTGAATATGTTTGATTTGATTCCCTAAATGATTATTTATCTAATTTTCTAGATGGTGCTACTGATGATGTTTCAAATTAGTCTTTTGGTGATTTTTCAAATGAAACTTAACATAATTCGTGAGACAATCCTTCATATAATAATTCAGAGGATTCTACATAAGAGTCTTCATGGGATTTCTCATCCGATTCTTCAAATGATTCTTCAACTAATTCTTCTTATGGTATTTCAAATGACGCTTCAGATATATCTGGAATTCCATTTTGGTATTTTCCTCATATTGAAGTAATTACATTAATTCTTTAGGTTTCTTGATGATTTCTTGCATATTTGACTTGCCCTGTGAATTATCAATAATATTTATTTCTCAATATTCTAGAACTATATCAGATTTTTAATACCAGTTCTTAAATCTTTAATACTTTTTAGAAACACAGTTTTTGAAATTGTTGTCATGAGTTCTAATACATGAGAACCATCTTTGAAGAATTTCTTCATTTTCATTGGTGTCTGAATTTCTTGGGTTGATGAATTCATCTATATCCTTATGGTTTCATTGGGAACTTTATAGATAATTTCAATGGTGTCCCAAATTTCTTTGGAAGTGTTGGATTTAAAACATAATAGTATTTTATAGTGCTTAACATATTTATCATCAAGTAATTTGAGTTAAAATTTTGTTGCACTTTTTCTTATCTTATATGGCCACAATTTTATTGAATTGTTTAATACTTCAATATTAATATAATGAGTAGGAACTAAAAGACCATTTTGGATATAATCCCACAAATTAAAATCAATAAAATCAAAATACTTTTTGTTCTGGAATCCAAACGCGTGATTTTAATTGATTAAAAATACCTCTTATCAATAAGACAATGTATTTTACCTTCCTAATTTATTAATCAAGATTCTAATTAATTAAGTATTTGCTCAGACTGATTTTAAAAAAAGATTTATTAAAAGAGAATAGGTTTAAAAATAATGACTTTCTGTATTCTTTTAGTACCTAAAAAATTAATCATACTCAATTTATAATTAAACTCATAAGAACTAGGAAATAACCTCAGCACAAGTTCATACAAACTTTCACACTTTAAGAGATTTTAAGGATTGTAAGCTTTCACATCTTTAATTACTTAAGGAACATATTTTCTAACTTCAAGCTTTCATGTAACAACTTCAATATCATTTGCTTGATTTAAGATTTCCTAGAACTTTCAACTTGATCTTGATATATTTGACCGAGGCTTATGATATTTATTTCTTGAGTATATTCTATTATTGGAAAATTTTGGGAGAGTTGTTATTGTTGGGCTTGGACTCCCTTTCTACGTGGAGAAAGACCCAAATATAAATAGTTCATTTATTTCACTTATTTAAGTTGGAAATGTCAATTTAGGGTTAAGAGACATAGAGAGAAAATAAGGATTCAAAAAGAGTGAAAAGAAGAGAGAAACTCATTCATGTTTTTTCTGCATCAGTCTCACTAAAACATAATCGTTGGTATCTTCAAAACAAGGTAAGAGTTGAGAGATATTGGCTTCTAACTAAAGCTGCAGATTTGAGAATTTTTTTCTCCAGGTTTTTATTCTTATTTGTAAGTTAGGTTGCTTTGTGATTTGCGGTTGTTATCACTATTTCGTGAATCACTTTAAGACAATTGTATCCTTGATTTATTGTAGTGGAGGTTTTTCTTTGGTCTGGAAGACTCGTGATTTTTACTCTCTAATTAAGGGGGTTTCCACATTAAAATTATGAGTGTTCTTTTGTGCATTTATTATTTAATTGTCATCTTATATTTGTTGTTGATTCTCAAGATTCCTACAAGTTTGAGAAACATTATATTCTTTGTGTATTAGTCTATTATTGTGTTTTAATTTCCCATCAAATATGACCAAATCCATTTAACATTTGTCACTAACAATATGACAGTTGCCACTAACACTTTTACAGTTGTCATCAACACCTTGATAATTGTCAACAACCCCTTTATATATTTTATCAACATCTTGCTATATTTCATCATCAAAACCTATTGATTATATTGTCTTCGTAGACCTGCACAACACATAGAACTATACAAGATTCAAAATGTTATAGTAAAGACCACTCAAAGTAAAAATCATCCTAACCATAAATGCTATTTGGTATTTTACTAGGGAAATAAAGATGATAAATGAAGGAGAAGGATTATACACAAAAAATAGAAGAAAAATAACTGAAATTACAAAAGGAGCAAAAATGTGTCGCACTAGTAAAGTTGAGTAGCACTATTTTAAACATAGAAAGAACAAAATCATCACTTGAAGCAAACACATTGCACCAAAGGTGAATCAAAGAGATATTTTATCCTCTAAAAATTTGAGGCAATCACGTGAAGCAAAAACGACGTGCTGTTTGTGATTCACAAACTTCAATGGATGTAACATTGTGAAATTACGGTATGTTTCTGCGATCTAGTGTTATATGTTCACAATATTTTGACCATAATGTTAGTTTCGTAAGGATGATTAGAGTGAAACAGAGGGAACTGAAAGCTAATACCTATAGCTATTATCTTCATGAAGAAAATAAACTCTTATTTAGAATTTAAAGTGGCGGAAAATAACGAGTATAACTCTGACGATGTTTTAATGATGAATTGTTAAAAATTTGGTCATTTTGTAATTTTCTCTCGGCCATAATGATATTTCTGGCAACAGATACTTGATGTCAAAGTGAATGTTATGACACTGGTATCTAACAAACTGTTTAACAATCTAAATAATAAATCAAAAGCAGAAAAGAAGACAATCATTTGCTAACCCAATTCAATGTGTAACTACACCTACATTTGAGGGCTACCAAGTCAGGGAGGAAATCCACTATAAGAGGTATTAATTCTGGAATAAACCAACAGTTTGTCTCCTTCACTTAAGACCTACCCAATGCAATTTCAATCTAAGTCCTACTTAGACCCGAGAACCGACTCACTCCCCCTCAATCACAGTAGTGATACTTATCTAACACTTAATAGAATTGTGAAGACATCCTTCAATACACATGCTTGATTTTGCTTCAAAGCTTTAATCAAGAGACATAACACTCGTGCTTCAAAACTTTGAGTGATATAACTACCCTTACATAAAAGTCATACTCCAATGCACTTATCAAAAGATAATTGCTTGACTCACAAGAATTACTAAAAACCCTTATACAGCTTATTCCAATCAATCCTCTTCTTCTCTAAAAAGCGCAGCTCACACAATCAGGATTCGTGAGATAATATAGAAGCAGTAGAGACTTTATCTTGGGCTTCCACAAAAGTAGCTAGGGTTAACCAAAGTTAACCTAAGGACTTGGTCTTGGGCTTGCAACATAAAAAATTAGGGTTAAGCAACATTAACCTAATATCTACATGAGCATAGGATCTGAACTTAACAATCCATTTCAGGGCAATGTAATCCTCGAAAACTCTCAGAAATAAAACACATAATGTCTTATTCAGTACAGAATGTCTAAATATTGGTCATGACATCACACATCCTGTATACTGATCTTGCAGAATCCAGTACATCTGATCATAGCATAATCATTGTGTTATGCAAACATTTTGAGCAGTATCTGTAATACACTCCTTCTGCATAATTTGTCTTCAAGCCAGAATGTCATGACATCAGTCAGGACATTGTTATATCAATCTGGTTTTACCAAAAATTACAGCCAATATAAAAACACTTACAAACTCCCCCTTTGGCTAATTTTTGGCTAAAACAACTAAACTATCAGAGATTAACTAAAGCAGCAGAATTAACACAACCAAACTAAATCTATCAAACACCCAGATAAGACAAATTCACCTAATTAACTCTCCCCCTTTTTAGCCATAAAGGGGCCAAATGAACCATTACAAAATCCCAATATTCATGAGTTACAAAAGCATCAGAAAACAAAATTCCAAGAAGTCAAATCAACCTGAAAAAAACAAACAGAAACATCATAATAAGAACACCAGCATCAAGAAGTCTTCAGCAGCAGTCTGCACACAACAACATCTAACAACTTCAGGCGGTATCATCTCCTGAGGAAGCACTCTCTTCAGCATCATTTTCTGTAGAGCTGCTTGCAGACTCATCATGTTGTTCTTCATCAGCATCCTCTTCTAGCCTCTCATCCTCAAGCTCTGTGTCAGCCTTCTCCTGTTCAAGAATAGTGATCGACTCTTCTAGTGACCTTTTTCTAGCCTCAAGCTCTCTGAGGTTTCTCTCAACACAACCATAACATCATCTTTCTTGGAAGTAGTTTTGACATTTGATGATTCAGCAGATGTCATAACAATGTCAGAGACATGTGTTCCCTGAAATAACTTATAATGAAATCCAAGGGCAGGAGCTCTTTTGCAGACAGAGTCTTTTTCTACCAGGATGTCAGGATACTGATCAATGATTATACCACATAGGAGGGAGGGAAAAGCTATAGAACCTCTGATAGCATAACTTTCAGCATGTTTCATTGTTTGCTCAAATATGTAGCTGCCATAGTCAAACTTGGTTCTTGTTCCAACATCATAGATAAATCTCCCCAATCCAGTAGAGATGGTAGATTTGTGGTTGGTAGGAACCCAGTTGGTTGCTCCTATCTTGTGTAGTGTGATACCCCGAAAATAATTCGGTAATTAAATAATTATGATTTTAATTATTAAATTAATTGAGAACATAATTCATTTAATATATTGAATTATTGAGATTAATTATGGATTTATTGGATGTATGTTGAGTAAAGTGGGGTGTGAGGAGTAAAAGACTCTACTCACATTAATTGATTTATTTTAATTATGTTAAGAAGGAATAAAAGGAATCAGTTTTGGAGAAAACAAGATACGTGAAGTGAGAAGAGAAGGAAAGAAGGAAAAAGACCTAGGAGCGTCAGAAATCGAAGAACCCACAAGGTAAGGGGTGATTTCGATTGGTTAGTGTTTATTATAGGTTTTGATTTTAATATTATGGATCATGGCATGTTAGGAAATCTATGTTTGGGAATTTCTAGGTTCCCATGGATGTGTACCTAATAGTGTCAGTTGGTGTCAGATTGAGTCGGATTGTGTCAGAATATGTATGGAATATGATTAAGGTGTCAGTTAATGAATAGAAATGATGGAAAGATGATAATTGATGTAATGAATGATGCAAAATGATGTATTTTGGTGTTTCCAATGATGGGATTCGTATGGGTAAAAATGGGTTTGATTGAAAATGAAAGGATGCTGTCAAAAGTGCAGAAAATGACATTTTAACACGTGGGAACCGGTTCCTGTATGGGTAGGAACCGGTTGCCCTTGAAAATTTAAAACCTGAAAATGTACTCAGAACCGGTTCTGTATGGGTAGGAACCGGGTTCCATACATTTTCCGAGCGCTTTTGAACCTGAGAACCGGTTCTGTATAGGTAGGAACCGGTTACGCCTTATTTTTAAAAAATTAAAACTTCAAAATTCATAACTTTCAAACCGTAAGTCCGTTTTGAGCGCCATTTTGGACGTTATTTCCTAAATTTAATGCTCTACCTTATGAAATGAAAATATTTTAGAAAACTTGAAATTATTTTGGGAAGGGTTGAATTTGAAATAAATGATTATTAACGACACATAAGGATGTATGTGTAGCAGAGGAACCTTGGTGATGAGGACACTCGTAATGTGTAGATGCAATAGCATGTTTATGCTGATGTTAGATGTATGCATGATTGGTTGATATATCATGTTGATTGGTTTGCATGTTTATGATGTTAGATGTATGTATGATTGGTTGATATATCATGTTGATTGTTGTGATTCAGTTATGTTAAATGAATGTGTACATAGACTGATTGATGTTGCATGCTAGTGATGTGCGTGCATTTGCATTGTTTGGTGAAGTTAATTCCCATTGTGCGGAATTTGACTTGGATTGCCGATAACCGATGCAGTGAGGATGGGTGGTTAGTGGATTCGTGTCCGAGTGGTTATGGACGAATCGATGGTGTATCCGGTTGATGATGGATCGGTGTTGGGTGACTTGGTCACAGTCGGTACCGCATGCATTGAGTCGCATTATATTTGTATGAAGTGGTAACATGTTAGGATGTCTTCCGTGTTACTCTTCGTTGATTGTTATGATTAAGCATGATGAATATGGTTGTGTGTGAATCAATTTATGTTAAGTGGGTGAAATAATATGCTTGTGATATATTATTGATTGAAAGACTTATAATATGTTTTAATTATGAGAAGTCTCACCCTTACTTTACCATTTCAGATTAAATTAGCAACTGAGGAGTCGGTGAGGATGGCTCTAGAGCTTATCTTTTAGTCCGTGTGTCAGTGTCATGCTCTGATTAGATTGTAACACTGGGGCTTTAGTTAAGAGAATCATTATTGTTTAATTATTCTGGATTTGAATTCTTTGAGAACCTTGATGTTTTATTAAATTTTGATTTTGGTATTTCCGCTGTGTAAGACATGGTCTTATAATGATTGAATTGTTGGATGATGATCCTCAGTGTAGCATGGCTACTGTTTGAATGAAGTTTTGATTTAATTGTTAGTTGTGACATCCCTTATTATACCGTGTTAACTCTGATTAAAGATGATTTAGATATTAATTTAATTAATATATTCGGGGTATTTAGATGGGGTGTTACAATAGTGGTATCAGAGCATAGTCGGTCTTGTCCTGTGTCGTTATCCCTTTAGTATGCGACTAGTGTGAAGTGACACTGTCGATACTTGTGTGCTGATGTAGATTGTTTTGTTATGTTACAGAACAATGGCCGGAAGAGGTAACGGAAGGAATGATGATGCCATTGCTGAGGCTTTGGGAATGTTGGTTGGAGTGCTCGGAGGGAACCAGCAGGGAGCTGTGATTGGTGCTGACAGACAATTGGGGAATTTTCAGAGGAATAATCCTCCATTGTTCAAGGGCACGCATGATCCCGAAGGTGCTCAGAAGTGGTTGAAGGAGATCGAGAGGATCTTCAGAGTGATTGACTGTGCAGAGGGGCTGAAGGTGAGATATGGAACTCACATGTTGGCTGAGGAAGCTGATGACTGGTGGGTTGCTACCAGAACTGAACTAGAAGAAGATGGTGTTGCATTGAATTGGGCTGTGTTCAGGAGAGCTTTTCTGAGGAGGTACTTTCCTGAGGACGTTAGAGGTAAGAAGGAGATTGAGTTTTTGGAACTCAAGCAGGGTAACAAGACTGTCAGTGAGTATGCTTCAAAGTTTTCTGAGTTAGCAAAGTATTATGCTCATTACCCTAACGATGCAGATGGAGAATTTTCCAAAATGTATCAAGTTTGACAATGGTCTTCGTGACGAGATTAAGCAGGGTATTCGGTATCAGCGTATTCGAAGATTTTCTGATCTGGTTGATTGTAGTAGGATTCTTGAGGAGGATCTTGCTAACACTAAGTCGAATGCTCGAGGGTATGTTGACAGGAAAGGTAAGCAACAGATGGATCGTGGTAAGCCTTACAATAGGAATAATCAGAGATCCAGTGGTTGGAAGAAGTCTGGTGGAGGAGATTCTAGTTCTTCCGCTAGGTGCTATAAGTGTGGTGAGACAGGACATCGTATGGTGGACTGTAAGAGCAATGATAAGAAGTGTTTCAAGTGTGGAAAGTTCGGTCCATGTGGCCAATGACTGCAGAGTGAAAGTGGTGACTTGCTACAACTGTGGTGAAGAGGGTCATACTAGCCTCGCACAAAACCCAAGAAAGAGCAAGTGGTGGTAAAGTGTTTGCATTGTCTGGATCAGAAACTAAACCAGATGATCGGCTGATTAAAGGTACATGTTTTATTAATGGCATACCTTTGATTGCGATTATTGATACTGGAGCTACGCATTCTTTTATTGCGTTAGATTGTGCTAAGAGATTGAATTTGGAAATTTCCAATATGGATGGAAGTATGGTTATTGATACTCCTGCGTCGGGTTCAGTGACTACTTCGTATGTTTGTAGGAATTGTCCTGTTGTGATTTTTGATAGGGGTTTCGGTATGGATTTAGTGTGCCTACCGCTAGAACAACTTGATATCATCCTTGGAATGAACTGGTTGGAATTCAACCAGGTTCATATCAACTGTTTTGAGAAGACAGTCATTTTTCCTGAAGAGGTTAAGATCGAAAATGAGATTATGACAGTTAAGCAGATGAACCTAGCTGTGAAGGATGGTGCTGTGGTGTTTATGTTGTATTCCGCGATTGAAGCGAAGGGAAAGGCAAAGAGTGATGGATTGCCAGTGGTGAATGAATTTCCAGAGGTGTTTCCGGAAGACGTTAGTGAACTGCCACCTGAGAGAGAGGTAGAATTTACTACAGATTTGATTCCTGGAACTAGTCCGGTGTCGATGGTGCCTTATCGCATGTCGGCATCTGAATTAGCTGAACTGAAGAAGCAGTTAGAGGAATTGCTTGAGAAGAAGTTTATTCGTCCGAGTGTTTCGCCGTGGGGTGCTCCGGTGTTATTGGTTAAGAAGAAGGAAGGTTCAATGAGGTTATGTGTTGACTACCGACAGTTGAATAAAATTACAATCAAGAATCGGTATCCTTTGCCGAGGATTGATGATTTGATGGATCAACTCGTTGGAGCTTGTGTATTTAGTAAGATTGATCTGAGATCTGGATATCATCAGATTCGTGTGAAGTCAGAGGATATTCAGAAAACTGCATTCAGAACGAGGTATGGACATTACGAATATTCTGTTATGCCGTTTGGAGTTACTAATGCACCTGGTGTTTTCATGGAGTATATGAACAGGATATTTCATCCGTGTCTTGACAAGTTTGTATTAGTGTTCATTGATGATATTCTGATTTATTCGAAAAGCGATGAGGAGCATGCAGAACATCTCAGAGTTGTGTTGGAATTGTTGAAAGAAAAGAAACTTTATGCGAAGTTGTCCAAGTGTGAATTCTGGTTAGAGGAGGTGAGTTTTTTTGGTCATGTAATTTCCAAGAATGGAATTGCTGTGGATCCTACTAAAGTAGAAGCGGTGTCTCAGTGGGAAGCGCCGAAGAATGCTTCGGAGATCCGTAGTTTTCTGGGTCTTGCAAGGTTACTACCGGAAGTTTATTGAAGGATTTTCCAAACTGGCGTTGCCGTTGACTAAGTTGACCAGGAAGGGTCAGATATTTGTTTGGGATGTTGAATGTGAGAAAGGATTTCAACAGCTGAAGAGGAGGTTGACAAGTGCTCCGATCTTGATTTTTCCAGATCCGACTAAGTCTTTTGTGGTGTATTGTGACGCATCATTAATGGGATTAGGTGGTGTGTTGATGCAAGATAAGCAGGTTGTGGCTTATGCTTCGCGACAGTTGAAAGTGCATGAAAGGAATTACCCGACTCATGATTTAGAGTTGGCAGCTGTTGTGTTTGTTTTGAAGTTGTGGAGACATTATTTATATGGTTCTCGGTTTGAGGTATTCAGTGATCATAAGAGTCTAAGGTATCTCTTTTATCAGAAAGAGTTGAACATGAGGCAGAGAAGACGGTTAGAATTCTTAAAAGATTATGATTTCGGTTTGAATTATCGTCATGGTAAAGCAAACGTGGTTGCAGATGCTTTGAGTAGAAAGTCTTTGCACATGTCGATGTTGATGGTTCGTGAGTTAGATTTGGTTGAGCAGTTCCGAGATTTGAGTTTAGTTTGTGAAACTACTCCGGATAGTGTGAAATTAGGTATGTTGAAGCTAACTAGTGGTATTCTGGAAGAGATCAGAAATGGACAGAAATCTGATGTTGGTTTAGTTGATAAGTTGACATTGATCAACCAAGGTCAAGGAGGCGAGTTCCGAATTGACGAGAATGGTGTTATGAGATTTGGTGATCGGGTGTGTGTTCCGGATGTTGCCGAGATTAGGAAGAGAATTTTGGAAGAAGGGCATCGTAGCGGGTTAAGTATTCATCCCGGTGCAACTAAAATGTATCATGATTTGAAGAAGTTGTTTTGGTGGCCGGGAATGAAAAATTCTTTGAGTTTGTGTATGCTTGTTTGGTTTGTCAGAAGTCGAAAATCGAACATCATAAACCATCAGGGTTGACGGAGCCGTTGTTTGTTCCAGAATGGAAGTGGGATGGAATCTCAATGGATTTTGTGTCTGGTTTGCCAAGAACAGCTAAGAATTGCGATTCTATCTGGGTTATTGTGGATAGGTTGACAAAATCTGCTCACTTCATTCCGATAAGAATGGATTATCCGATGGAGAGATTAGCAGAATTGTATGTCGAAAAGATTGTAAGTTTGCATGGTATTCCGTCTAGCATTGTGTCGGATCGAGATCCGAGGTTTACATCTAAGTTCTGGACAGAGTTGCAAGAAGCTTTGGGTACCAAGTTGCGTTTGAGTTCCGCTTATCATCCGCAGACAGATGGTCAGACGGAAAGAACGATTCGATCGTTGGAAGATTTCTTTGAGGGCTTGTGTGTTAGAAGGGTGGAGCTTGGGATAGCTATCTGCCATTGATTGAGTTTACCTACAACAATAGCTTTCACTCGAGTATTGGTATGGCTCCGTTTGAGGCATTGTATGGTAGGAGGTGTCGGACACCATTGTGTTGGTATGAAACTGGAGAGAGTGCTGTGATTGGACCGGAAATTGTTCAACAAACTTCGGAGAAGATTAAGATGATTCAGGAGAAGATGAGAACTTCTCAGAGTCGTCAGAAGAGTTACCATGATAAGAGGAGGAAAGACCTTGAGTTCAGTGAAGGAGAGCATGTGTTTATGCGGGTTACTCCGAGGACTGGTATTGGTAGAGCCTTGAAGTCAAGGAAGTTGACTCCACGTTTTATTGGTCCTTTCGGATTACCAAAGAGTTGGGAAGGTTGCATATCGTTGCTTTGCCGCCGCACTTGCGAATCTGCATGATGTTTTCATGTGTCTCACCGAGGAAGTACATTGCTTGATCCGTCTCACGAGATTCGGGTAGCGATATACAGTGAGAATTTAAGCGTGGGCGGTACTGCGAGGATTGAGGATCGGAAGTTGAAACATTCGAGGCAAAGAGATTGCATTGGTAAGAGTGGCTTGGGAGGACCATGATGGAAATGTCACTGGGAGCTGGAGAGTCGGATGAAGGACTCGTATCCCGAACTGTTCGTCTGAGGTATGTTTTCGAGGACGAAAACTCTTTTAAGTTGGGGGGAGTTGTGACACTCCGAAAATAATTCGGTAATTAAATAATTATGATTTTAATTATTAAATTAATTGAGAACATAATTCATTTAATATATTGAATTATTGAGATTAATTATGGATTTATTGGATGTATGTTGAGTAAAGTGGGGTGTGAGGAGTAAAAGACTCTACTCACATTAATTGATTTATTTTAATTATGTTAAGAAGGAATAAAAGGAATCAGTTTTGGAGAAAACAAGATACGTGAAGTGAGAAGAGAAGGAAAGAAGGAAAAAGACCTAGGAGCGTCAGAAATCGAAGAACCCACAAGGTAAGGGGTGATTTCGATTGGTTAGTGTTTATTATAGGTTTTGATTTTAATATTATGGATCATGGCATGTTAGGAAATCTATGTTTAGGAATTTCTAGGTTCCCATGGATGTGTACCTAATAGTGTCAGTTGGTGTCAGATTGAGTCGGATTGTGTCAGAATATGTATGGAATATGATTAAGGTGTCAGTTAATGAATAGAAATGATGGAAAGATGATAATTGATGTAATGAATGATGAAAAATGATGTATTTTGGTGTTTCCAATGATGGGATTCGTATGGGTAAAAATGGGTTTGATTGAAAATGAAAGGATGCTGTCAAAAGTGCAGAAAATGACATTTTAACACGTGGGAACCGATTTCTGTATGGGTAGGAACCGGGTTGCCCTTTGAAAAATTTGCAAAAACCTGAAAAATGTACTCAGGAACCGGTTCCTGTATGGGTAGGAACCGGGTTCCCATACATTTTCAGCGTTTTTGAACTAGAACCGGTTCTGTATAGGTAGGAACCGGGTTCTGCCTTATTTTTTAAAAAAATTCTAAAACTTCAAAAATTCATAACTTTCAAACCGTAAGTCCGTTTTGAGCGCCGTTTTGGACGTTATTTCCTAAATTTAATGCTCTACCTTATGAAATGAAAATATTTTAGAAAACTTGAAATTATTTTGGGAAGGGTTGAATTTCGAAATAAATGATTATTAACTGACACATAAGGATGTATGTGTAGTAGAGGAACCTTGGTGATGAGGACACTGGTAATGTGTAGATGTAATAGCATGTTTATGCTGATGTTAGATGTATGTATGATTGGTTGATATATCATGTTGATTGGTTTGCATGTTTATGCTGATGTTAGATGTATGTATGATTGGTTGATATATCATGTTGATTGTTGTGATTCAGTTATGTTAAATGAATGTGTACATAGACTGATTGATGTTGCATGCTAGTGATGTGCGTGCATTTGCATTGTTTGGTGAAGTTAATTCCCATTGTGCGGAATTTGACTTGGATTGCCGATAACCGATACCCGAGTGAGGATGGGTGGTTAGGCTGGATTCGTGTCCGAGTGGTTATGGACGAATCGATGGTACTGTATCCGGTTGATGATGGATCAGTGTTGGGTGACTTGGTCACGTCGGTACCGCATGCATTGAGTGCATTATATTTGTATGAAGTGGTAACATGTTAGGATGTCTTCCGGTGTTACTCTTCGTTGATTATTATGATTAAGCATGATGAATATGGTTGTGTGTGTGAATCTGAATTTATGTTAAGTGGGTGAAATAATATGCTTGTGATATATTATTGATTGAAAGACTTATAATATGCTTTAATTATGAGAAGTCTCACCCTTACTTTACCATTTCAGATTAAATTAGCAACTGAGGAGTCGGTGAGGATGGCTCTAGAGCTTATCTTTTAGTCCGTGTGTCAGTGTCATGCTCTGATTAGATTGTAACACTGGGGAACACTTAGTTAAGAGAATCATTATTGTTTAATTATTCTGGATTTGAATTCTTTGAGAACCTTGATGTTTTATTAAATTTTGATTTTGGTATTTCCGCTGTGTAAGACATGGTCTTATAATGATTGAATTGTTGGATGATGATCCTCAGTGTAGCATGGTTACTGTTTGAATGAAGTTTTGATTTAATTGTTAGTTGTGACATCCCTTATTATACCGTGTTAACTCTGATTAAAGATGATTTAGATATTAATTTAATTAATATATTCGGGGTATTTAGATGGGGTGTTACATGTAGCATAGCAAACTTCACACTCAGCTTGCTGGCAGACAGCTTCCCTTTCAACGGCTAGTGCTTTACTTGCTTGGCAATGATCACTTGACAAACTTGGTTGTCAGTGACTTCTAGCTTAGGTTGAGCTTCATCACGCCTTCCCAAAAACTTGTTTATCACAGAAGGTGAGAAAGTAACCTTCCTGCCTCTAACATACACACACCTAAAATCTTCTGACTTACTATCAGCATACTTATCAGTCAAATTCACAATAAATTCTTTGACAAGAATTTCATAACATCTAGAGAAGAGCAATTGTTTTCATCAATCCAGCAAACTGGATGAGTTCCATAATTTCCTTGCAAGCAAGAGCATTGTTATTCATCTCTCTTTCTAGGGCTATTCTCTTCAAGAAAACATATTTCCACCTGCTAGCACTTTCAGGATGATGGAAATAAATATTATCAACAGGAACATCAGGAACCTTAGCCAACTTGCTTGTTGTGGGCGTCTTCCGGAGAGGAATGTCAGGGACATTGCTCTCAACATCAAAGTCAAAGTCAGAAGTTTCATCAGATCCAGAGGATGCAGTGGCTTTCCTCTTCTTAAAAACTACTTTGCTCAAGGGTCTTGGAGGGCTAACCACAACTCTCTTTGATTCCACCTTAGCCTTTCCTTTTGAAGGTCCAGCAGATTGTTTCTTTGTAGCACCTACACCACCCTTTCTTTCAGGCACAAACCTTCCCAGAATAAACTTCAGCAGCCTTCCCCTTTGGACAGGCTTTAATCAGCTCCTTGTTTCTCTTTTCTAGTCATCAGTCTCCTTGCTATGCTAGGATTAACAGTAGCAATTAGATCATTATTAGAATAATCCTCATCAACATCTACAATAGGAGTATCATCAGCCTTATCAGCAGTAGTCTGATGATCATCAGATTTGGCAGAAGAGTCCTCAATGTTGTCATCCTTTGTCTCAACATTCCGAGTGACATTGTGATCACCCTCTATGCTAGGGTTAATAGTTTCTTGATTCAGAGGTACAGAAACACCAGGGACAACATGGTTTTCATTTAAGATTCTAGTAACTAATCTAGAAATCGCCTGGTGGACATAAGCAGTACCCTCCCTATTAGCTATTTCACGAGGAACAAAAGATGAAGTATGAGAAAAGTTACCATAAGATGAAGTCTGTGATGTTCTTGCATGTGTAGTTCTCATCTTCTTCACTTTAGTAGGACTAGCTGCCATCACACGAAGTGGTGTAATCTCAAGAACATCGTTGGGATTCATGTTTGCCCTAGAATCCATGTCAGTAGATGAGGAAGAGGTCGTCTTCTGAGAGAGGGTGAATGAATGCGTATATTCCTCTTCTGATATATTTGGAAAGAAAGAGGGAAACTTGTTATTTGCCCAATTAAAATTAACTTTAAAGAAATATCTCTCTCAGCCCTTTTATTAAACAAAGTTAATTGCTATGACTCTTCATATTTGTAAATACCCAACTTGCCCCTTAAATTCTTAAATTTATTTGCATCCAAAGCCTTGGTAAAAATATCAGCCAGCTGTAGGTCAGTGGCAACATGCTCCAATGTGATCACTTTCTCTTCCACAAGATCTCTGATGAAGTGATGTCTAATGTCAATATGCTTGGTCCCGCTGTGTTGAATAGGGTTCTTGGATATGTTGATAGCACTCAGGTTGTCACAATATAATGTCATGACATTCTGTGTGATATTGTACTCAGTCAGCATCTGTTTCATCCAGACCAGTTGAGAACAACTGCTACCAGCTACTATGTATTCAGCTTCAGCAGTGGATAGAGAAACACAATTTTGCTTCTTGTTAAACCAGGAGATAAGATTGTTCCCTAAGAAGAAACATCCTCCAGAGGTACTTTTCTATCATCAGCACTTCCAGCCCAGTCAGCATCATAATAACCAGACAAGATAGGATCACATCCATGAGAATATAACATACTATAGTTGTAAGTTCCACTTACATACTTCAGAATTCTCTTTACTTGGTTTATGTGACTGACTTTGGGTTCAGCCTGGTACCTTGCTCAAACTCCAACTGCAAAAGCTATATCAGGTCTGCTGGCTGTCAAATATAACAGACTTCCTATCATACTTTTGTATAGACTTTGATCAACACTTGTGCCACCTGCATCTTTGGACAGCTTTAGGTGAGTAGGAGCAGGAGTTCTCTTATGGATGGCACTATCCATTCCAAACTTCTTGATAATATTCTTGGCATACTTAATTTTAGAGAGGAAAATAGAATCTTTCATCTGAGTAACTTGTAGTCCAAGAAAATAGGTCAATTCTCCCATGAGACTCATTTCAAATTCAGCTTGCATTTGGTCAGCAAAATGTTTAACCATTCTGTCTGACATTCCACCAAACACTATGTTGTCCACATAGATTTGAGCAACCATAATTTTTCCTCCATCATCCTTCACAAACAAAGTTTTGTCCAATCCTCCTTTCTTGTATCCTTTGTCAGTGAGGAATTTTGTCAATCTTTCATACCAAGCTTTGGGAGCTTGTTTCAGCCCATATAGGGCTTTTCTTAATTTGTATACATGATCAGGAAAATTTGGATCCACAAATCCTTTAGGTTGTTCCACATATACTTCCTCATTTAAGTATCCATTTAGAAAGGCACTTTTCACGTCCATCTGAAACAGCTTGAACTTCAGAAGACAAACAACTCCCAAGAGTAGTCTAATTGACTCCAGCCTAGCTACAGGAGAAAAAGTTTCATCAAAGTCAACCCGTTCAACTTGAGTGTAACCTTGGACAACTCACCTTGCCTTATTCCTGGTGACAATCCCTTCAACATCAGACTTGTTTTTGTATATCCATTTTGTCCCAATGATATTTGTTCCTTCAGGTATAGGAACTAACTCCCATACTTCATGTCGTTTGAACTGGTTCAATTCATCTTGCATGGCACCAATCCAGTATTCATCAGTTAAAGCTTCCTTAACATTATTTGGTTCAATCTTGGACACAAAGCAAGAGTTTGAGATGATTTCTCTAGATTGTAGTGACTCCACTGTTAGGATCTCCTATGATGAGTTCTTTAGGATGATCTTTCTAAATTCTGATGGAAGGTTCTTTGTTTGTTGCCTTTGATTCGGAATCTGAGGAAGTAGGATTAGAGTCATCAACTTTTGTAGACACTTGAGTGAGAGTTCAAAGAATATCTCAACATCATATGTGACATTGGCTTTCTCATGGTGATCATCAACAATGACATTTATGGATTCCATCATAACTTTGGTCCTGGAATTGAACACCCTATATGCTCTGCTGTTGGTAGAGTATCCCAGGAATATTCCTTCATCACTCTTAGGATGCATTTTTCTCCTTTGCTCATGATCTGTCAGGATATAGCATTTGCTCCCAAAGACATGGAAGTACTTCACATTAGGCTTTCTCCCTTTCCATATTTCATACAGGGTGGATGATGTTCCCTTTCTCAATGTGACCCTGTTACGAACATAGTAGGCTGTATTCATAGCTTCGGCCCAAAAGTGAATAGAAAGTTTCTTGGCATGTATCATTGCCCTAGCAGATTCCTGTATAGTTCTGTTTTTTCCTTTCCACAACTCCATTTTGCTGAGGAGTTATAGGTGAGGAGAACTCATGATTGGTTCCTTCTGAAGAACAGAACTCATCAAACTTACTGTTCTCAAATTGCTTTCCATGATCACCTCTGATCCTGACAATGCAGCCTTCCTTTTCTCTTTGAAGTCTTTTGCACAATTCTTTAAAGACATCAAACACATCAGATTTTTCTCTAATAAAGTTTATCCAGGTGTATCTGGAAAAATCATCCACAACAACATAGGCATACCTCTTCCAACCAAGACTTTTTACATGCATATCAAATCCATGTGTAGAAGCTCTATGACCTTGGAAGTGGTTAGATGTCTTGTCTTTGGATGTGACATCCTAGTTTGCTTCCCAACCTGACATTCACCACATACTCTTTCTTCATCAATCTAAAGCTTTGGAATCCCTCTAACAGCCTCCATGGATATGATCTTTTTCATCCCTCTAAGATGTAAATGACCAAGTTTTTGGTGCCATAGTTTCACTTTCTTTTCTTCTTTGGCCATGGAGCACACAAAAGAGTAGTTAGTGTTCTTAGACTCCCATAAGTAGCAGTTGTCTTTTGATCTGACTCCTTTCATTACAACTTCCTGTTTTTCATTTGTGACAAGGCATTCAGACTTACTGAAGTTGACTTTGAATCCTAGATTACATAGTTGGCTGATACTGATGAGGTTAACAGTTAATCCATTTACCAATAACACTTCATCCAGGTTTGGAACTCCAGGGCAGTCCAATTTCCCAACACCTTTGATTTCTCCTCTAGCTCTATCTCCAAAAGTGACATAGTTGGTAGTGTGAGGTTTGATATCACTCAGTAGATTCTTGATTCCAGTCATGTGTTTAGAACATCCATTGTCAAAGTACCAGTCTTCTTTGGTAGAGACTCTAAGAGAGGTGTGAGCTATCAGGGCTGCAGTCTTTTTCATCCACTGCTGTTTATTTGGTGCCCTGTTAGTCTTAGGTTTGACATGTGGAGTCTGGTTAGAATATCCATATAATCTGAAGCAGAATGGTTTTATGTGGCCAAACCTTCCACAATAATGACATCTCCATCTTTGGTACTTTCTCTTCATGTTTCTTTGTCCTTGATGTTGAGCCATATATTGTGACATCTGTTTTGACATTTGTTTATCAGGCCTAGGTTTCTTCATGTCAAAAGAAGATTCCTTTGCACCCATAAATCCTAGACCAGACATATTTCCTGCATTTTGTCCAGTCTGAAGTATTTCTTCCAACTTGTCAGTTCCACTTGTTAACATTTTGACAGACTTTGTCATCTGATCCAGTTTGGAGTTCAACACAAGAACTTCACCTTTGAGGTGACTTATAGTTGCAATGTCTACCTTCTTCTCAGCCTCTAACTTCACTATAAGTTTCTTCTGCTTCTCATTTTGTTGGCAGACTTCAGCACTCCTGATACACAACTTCTTGTAGGAGTCAGCAAGTTCTTCAAATGTTAGCTCCAAATCACTTGAATCATTGTCAGAGTTACAAACACCAGTTAATGCAGTAACCAGTTTAGCTGATTCTTCTTCAGAGTCACTTTCTGAATCACCATCATACCAAGTAACAGACATTCCTTTCTTTGGTTTCTTTAGAAAGGTGGGGCATTCAGCTCTAATGTGTCTATATCTTTCACATCCATGACAATGAATTCCTCTGCTTTGGTTGCCCTTTTCTTCAGGTTTAGCTCTTCTGCTTGAGTCATAGGACCTGCTAGTGTTAGGGGAAATGTTCTTGACATTTGACTTTGGCTTCTGATCCATTCTCTTGATGATTTTATTGAACTGTCTTCCAAGCATAGCTATAGCTTCTAATAGATTCTCTTCATCACTCTCTTTGCTTTCCTCTTCAGCATTGGATACAAAGGCTATACTTTTGTTCTTCTTTTCAACATTTTCACTAATTCCCATCTCAAATATCTGGAGTAAACCAATAAGTTCATCTACCTTCAAGCTGCAAATATTCTGAGCTTCTTCTATAGCAGTCACTTTCATTGCAAATCTTTTAGGCAAAGATCTGAGAATCTTTCTCACCAGCTTTTCTTCAGACATCTTCTCTCCCAAAGCTTCTAAAGTATTGGCAATCTCCAAAATGTTCATGTGAAACTCATGAATGGTCTCATCTTCCTTCATCCTCATATTCTCAAATTTGGTGGTGAACATCTAAAGTCTTGACATTTTTACCTTGGACGTACCCTCATGAGTGGTTTTGAGAGTGTCCCAACCATCCTTGGCCAGTTCACACTGATGTACTAGTCTGAAAATGTTTCTATCAATTCCATTGAACAAGGCATTCAATGCTTTAGAGTTGCCCAGAGCTAACTCTTCCTCTTCTTTGCTCCATTCTTCCTCAGGTTTCAGATTGGTAGTTCCATCTTTCTCAATCTTGATGGGATATTTCCATCCTTTGTCAGCAGCTCTCCAAGCTTTATTGTCCAGTGACTTCAAGAAGGCAACCATACGAGGTTTCCAGTAGTCATAGTTTGATCCATCCAGAATGGGTGGTATGCTCACAAACCCTCCTTCCTTGTACATAGCGCCAGAAAATATTATCCCTAGATCTCACCCAGAAAAACAGGCAGGGTGCCTGCTCTGATGCCAATTTAAATTTCTGGCAACAGATACTTGATGGCAAAGTGAATGTTATGACACTGGTATCTGACAAACTTTTTAACAATCTAAATAATAAATCAAAAGCAGTAAAGAAGACAATCAATTGTTAACCCAGTTCAGTGTGCAACTACACCTACATCCGGGGGCTACCAAGCCAGGAAGGAAATCCACTATAAGAGGTATTAATTCTGGAATAAACCAACAATTTATGTCATTCACTTAAGACCTACCCAATGCAATTTCAATCTAAGTCCTACTTAAACCTGAGAACCTACTCACTACCCCTCAATCACAGCAGTGATACTTATGTAACACTTAATAGAATTGTGAAGACATCCTTCAATACACATGCTTGATTTTGCTTTAAAGCTTTAATCAAGAGACATAACACTCGTGCTTCAAAGCTTTGAGTGATAAAACTACCCTTACAGAAAAGTCCTACTCCAATGCACTTATCAAAAGATAATTGCTTGGCTCACAAGAATTACTAAAAACCCTTATATAGCTTATTCCAATCTATCCTCTTCTTCTTCTCTAAAAAGCGCAGCTCACACAATCAAGATTCATGAGATAATATAGAAGCAGTAGAGACTTTATCTTGGGCTTCCACAAAAGTAGCTAGGGTTAACCAAAGTTAACCTAAGGACTTGGTCTTGGGCTTGCAACATAACAAATTAGGGTTAAGCAACGTTAACCTAATATCCACGTGAGCATAGGATCTGAACTTAACAATCCAGCTCAGGACAGCCCAATAGAATCCTGAAAACTCTCAGGAAATAAAAACCTGCATAATGTCTTATTCAATATAGAATGTCTAAACATTGGTCATGACATCACACATCCTATATACTGATCTTGCAGAATCCAGTACATCTGATCATAGCATAATCATTGTGTTATGCAAATATTCTGAGCAGCACCTGTAATACCCTCCTTCTGCAGAATTTGTCTTCAAGCCAGAATGTCATGACATCAGTCAGGACATTGTCATATCAATCTGGTTTTACCAAAAATTACCGCCAATATAAAAACACTTACACATAAAATCCCACTAAATATCATATTTAATAATAACCAAGGTGAGAGTTTTAATGTCCAATTTTGTTCCACAATTTGGATTTCATCTAAGTTCTAAATTTTATGATCAATGAGGAAGATTTTGAAATATTGGAGCAACGGAGAAAGGGAGAAAGGAATGAGTAAATTAGAAATTCATTCCTAATTGTTTACGAGTTTTAAATTAGTTCTTGTATTAAATATGTAATTAATTCCTTAAGAAAAATGGCTAGTTACCTTATATTATACCCTTAGATGAATTTATCCCCAAATAATATTAATCATTTGATTGATTTACATTTGCTATATGTAATAATGAACTGTTTATAGTTATTAAAAAATTATGCTTAATGTTTATCATTGTAACAACTATTTGTTTTGTGCTTCACCTTTTACTTGTGAGACAACAAGTTAAGAATGTATTCTTAATCTGACATTTTATGCCCTCATTTTGGCAGCTAGCGCAAGGCCGACAATGATTGCTTCATAGTCGACTTGATTACTAGTGGTAGAAAATTGGAAGCATAAGGATATTTCAACCATTATGCACACTTTGTTATCTAAAATGATCCTAACTCCACTTCCTCGACTATTGGATGATCCATATATGACTGGGATCTGGCGTGCTTGGGGTCATCTCTACTATGAAATCTGCTAGTAATTATGGCTTCAATGTTTTCTTTGATTCAAAGGGGAACAACACACTCAGAAATTTTGATGGATCACTTTTTACCCTTCCTAATAAATATGGGTGATGGAGAACTTACTTTAAGGGTAAGTCAATTCAAACTATGATGGCATGTTTTATGAAGTAACATAGCAGCTTGTTGGATGCATTTACCAACGCCAATGTAGCCTTCTCTATCTTTTGATATCATATTTTAAGGCTTTAGAGATAAAATAGAATGTGATCTAGCTAGATCTCAACTCTATTACTAGGACGACGATTATTGCTTCATTGAACATGGCCAAATAAAGATACAAAATCTCCCTAGGGGTTGGCCAAGTTATTACTAGTGGGTTTATATGGCTATATTCAATGATGCAAAGGATTGCTCGTATTCTGGGGCCCGCTCAAAATGTGCCTCTTTATCCAACAGTTTGTAAAAGCGAAACGCGTGTTGAATTGAATTCAAGATGAACCTATATAGAGGTGTCAACATTCCATTAAATTTCATCATTTATTTATTTGTCGTTGGTGAATCCATTCGAATAACCACCTCACACTTGTCTATGTTAGATTAAAATCCACGAATTATGTCTCTAGCCCCAAAGACACACTTTTCCTGGTTAATCCCCATATTATACTGATGGACTCTTCGAAATATATAGGTGACATGCTAATCATGTAGTTCATCTTCCCTATATTTAACGATCATATTGTTCATATACACCTCTAGTGTTTCACCTATTTCTTCACTAAGAACTTTACTCATCTTCCTCTAGTATGTCGCTCTTGTGTTCTCTAGGCTAAATGCATCACTTTATACTAGTAATTGAATTGTTAATTCATGAGGTAGTTTTCTCTCTATTTGGCCCATACATGGGTATCTGATTATATCCAAAATATGCATCCAAAATGAAAAAAGTTTGTATGTATCTGAACTATCAATTAAATTGTCTATGTTTAAAGGCGAATGTGGGTTTTTGGGGTACGCCTAATTAAGTTCGGTGTAATCAACATATACTTTCCACTTTCAACGAGCCTTCTTAACCAACACGGAATTGGTCAACCACTCAGTATATATAACTTCAAAGATGAAGTAGCGTCCAACAAACCATAAACTAACTTCATATTTCCTCAGCCTTCTTGGGATGATATTGTTTTCTTCTCTAGGACATGTAACATGCACCGGGATTAATGTTTAACTAATGGCATTCCACACTTAGGTCTATGTTGGCATCCTGTCGGAGGAAATGGCGAAGAGATCAATATTGGCTCTTAAGCATTCAACTAATCCTTTCTTTACCTTGACTGTTAGGTATGAACCTATTTTAATCGACCAAAATGGATTATCGTCGACTTGAATAATTTTGAATTCATCATCTATAACCAGTATCACGGTCTACTCCTTAGTTCCAATGAATGGGTCAAGCTCATCATCTTGAAGGATTTCATCGAACCGTACATTGAGGTCAGCTATGTTGATTGCTTCATGTTGGTTCTGTTGATTGACAGCAATTTTGGAAAAACATTCTGCTCTAAAAAATGCCACGAAGTATACTGAAACAACAGTTTTATGAAGATGTCATAGCAGATGTCCTGACATGTGAAACTGAACAGAACTGGTTTTTAAGTTCATATATTTTAGGAGTCGGTTTGTTTTTAATTGTATGATTTGATTAAGCAAGCTTAAGAACGATCTTCAACAATATTATTGGAGAGGTTTTGTCCTACTTTCATGGAGAAAGATCAGGAACCACTGAAGACTAAAGAGTGAAGCAACCCTAGATGTTGTCATTCTATAAATAGGCTGCTAACCCTGTTTTTTAGAGTTGGTCATTCCATAAGAACTTAAGCGTACTATTTTCATTGTGGGTTATTATTTTTATTGGTTGTTCATTGTGAGTCTCTCTAGTATTATTTAATATTTGAGTAGGACGTTAGTAGAGTTGTAACTCGTTAATTATCATAAGCTTTGAAGCAAGGATGATTATGTTTCTTTGAAGAGTGTCTTCACTATTTGTCTTTGTTAATTGTCACCGCGAGTGACAGTGGGGAGTGAGCAGAGGCTCTCATATCTAGGATAGGTTTCTTAGGTAAAAGGGTCATTGGGTAGTGATTAAGTGAGGAGTGTAAACAAGGAAGTTTAACTCTGAATTAATAATGCTGATAGTGGACTTCATCCCTGGCTTGGTAGCCTTCAAACGTAGGTGTGTAGCACCGAACTGGGTAAACAATTCAATGTGTCATTTAGTTTTCTGTCTTTAAAATTCTGCACTATTAGTTGTTCATGTAAAAGATATTAGTGACGTGAGATCATCTTTGACATCTCATATTTGATACCATAATTTCAATTGGTATTAGAGCAGGCATCCTGCTCTGTCTCTGGGTGAGATCTAAAGAAGATACTTTATGGTACCATGGACAAAGAAGGATATTCATGAACAGACCACCCATTCTGGATGGTTATAAATATGATCAATGGAAGCCTCGTATGGCAGCTTACATAAAGTCCCTGGACAGTAGGGCTTGGAAAGTTATTTTGAAAGGATGGACTCATCCTATCTTTATTGGGGAAGATGATCAACCTACTGGTGAGTTGAATCCTGAAGAAGATTGGTCAAAGGAATATTATGAAGTAGCACTTGGAAATTCAAAAGCCTTGAATGCTATATTCAATGGAGTGGACAAAAACATCTTCAGATTGATCAATACATGTGAAGTGGCCAAAAATGCTTGGGAAATACTCAGAACTACTCTTAAATGCTCCTCTAAAGTTAAAATGTCAAGGTTGCATCTACTCGCCACAAAATTTGAAAATCTAAGGATGAAAGAAGAAGAGATCATTCAATAATTTCACATGAACATTCTTGAAGTAGTTAATGCATGCAGTGCCTTAGGTGAGAAGATATTAGAGGAGAAGTTGGTGAGGAATATACTCAGATCACTACCTAAGAGATTTGACATGAAAGTGACAGCCATAGAAGAAGCTCAAGAAATCAACAACATGAAAGTGGATGAACTAGTTGGTTCAATCCAAACATTTGAGTTAGGCATTAATGAGAAAACTGACAAGAAGCAGAAGAGTATAGCTTTCAAGTCAAACACTGAAGAGAGAGACGAGGAATATGACCTGGACACCGAGGAAGGACTATCCAACACTATAGTCTTTCTTGGAAGACAATTTAACAAAGTGTTGAAGAGGATGGAGGGAAGCTCAAGACCAAATGTCCGGAACATCCCATATGACATCAGCATAACAAATAACTTTGTGAAGAAAGCACAAGATAAGGAAAAACCTACTCAAGGCAGAGAAATAAGATGTTATGAATGTTAAGGTTTTGGTCACATTAAAGCTGAATGTCCCACTTTCCTTAAGCGACAAAGCAAAGAACTAAATGTATCCTGGTCAGATGAGGATTCTAAAAATGAAGTGGAAGAATAATCAACCAAATTTGTAATAACTCTGACTGGTACTTACATCTCTGATGGAGATTCAAGTGATGAAGAATTAACATTTGAAGACCTAGCTGCTACATACAAAGAATTATGTGTTAGAAGTGCTGAAGTATGTCCGGAGAATGAAAAACAGAATAAGCTCATAATACAACTGCAAGACAAAAAGAAGGAGCATCTGAAGACTATTTATAAGCTGAAAAGTGAAGTAACTATGCTGAAGTCTAATCTTGACAAAATGTCCAAATCTGTCAAGATACTACATAGTGAATCTGAAACACTGGATAAGATACTTCAATCAGGAAGGGTAGCAGGAGACATGAGTGGTCTAGGATAAAATGAGACAAATGAGCCTTCTACAGAACCTATTCAGACCCAGGGTAAACCAAAGATGTTGAACCCAATGTTTCAACATCGTAGAAGAAGCAACCACATGCAACCAAATAGAAGACCTCAACGCTGGAAATGTCATTACTGTGGGAGACATGGTCACATAAATCCATTATGTTTCAATTTGTATGGTTATCCCAACCCTACACCTCAACCAAATGTGACTCAGGCTATCCCAATTGAGAAGAAACAATGGATCCCCAAAGCTAGCACCTCATGTTTCTTAGCACACACGTCACCAACAATCAGAACCATGGAAGACTGGTATTTTGACAGTGGATGCTCAAGGCACATGACAGGAGACAAAAATTTGTTGTTCAATATTCAAGATCATCCAACTAGTTATGTCAACTTTGCAGATGGAACGAAGGGAGAAATCAAGGGAGTAGGCAAGACAAAATGCTCTAAAATTCCAAACATTGAAGATGTATTACTTGTCAAAGGATTAACATCCAACCTGATTAACATAAGTCAACTATATGATCAAGGGTTCAAAGTAAACTTCACAAGAACTGAGTGTATCATTACAAATAAGAAAGGTGAAGTTACTATGAGAGGTATAAGGAACAAGGATAACTACTACCTATGGGTTCCACAAGATACAAGTTATCCCACTTGTGTTGAGTTCAAACAAGTTGAAGGCAAGAAGAAGAAAAATCTTAACTCAACTGATCTCAATGTTCCACGGGATGTCTTCACATTATATAACCCGGAAATAGTTAATGATCAATCTACTGAAAGAATAACTATGGATCTGGACCAGAATTTTACTGAATTAAAATTGGTCAACTGTTATTCAAGAGGATGAAATGTATGTGAAATTTCAAGAAAAGAAGGGGTTTGTTTGCTAAAGAAATTATACCAATTAAAAGCGTGTGAGAACGTCATTAAAGGGCTTGAATTTTCAAAATATCAGTTAACTATGTTGAAACGTGACACTCAACAGATAAAAAGCTCATACCAAGCTCAAAAATTTCAAATTTCCCCCACACACTACACAAATACTGAGAACTACAGTATCATCATCTCTTGTCTCCATGATACCATGCCCAAATGCAAGACCTAAAAAGTTTCACACTAGCCATGCAAGACGTCCAAGAGATACTTTTGTCCCCGTAGTAGGTAATACTTATAATCCTACTCATAATGAATCAGATCAAGATGCCATAGATGTGGATAGGGCCATATGGAGATTATTCACCAAGACCCTGAATGTGGGTATAATTATTCAAGGGATTATTATCCATCTTGCCCAATTTCCTGTCGAGGCTGCCCCTGAAGGGCTTGTTGACTCTTATGTAATGGAAGACGAAAATGTTGAAGGGAGTCTTGGAAAAAGAACTAAGACCAATCTTGAAAAATTTACACCTGATGTTGAAACATTACATGTGAAAGAAGTATCCTCTAGAAAGAATAATGACATGAGTGTCATACCCCAAAATTTGCCCTTTTACTTCTGAAAACATTTCATACATCCATACTCAAGGATTCCTCAAGGGTTGATCAGACAAACCCTCTCCTAGACAATCAACCCAAACTAGGGTTTGGCTATCCTCATATCCAGATGGGCTTCCAACATCTCCAGTGATCATCATGCCTCCTCATATGCTTCAGAGATTCTCCATGACAAGTTTCAAGCCTCACAAGTCAAGTTTCCTCAAACAATTGCTCAGGTGGTTGAAAATCAGTTGTATTGGACAAAAAGTCAACTGTGGTCAACATACAGTCAAACTTCATGATTTTTGGTCAACATCCTCATTTTGAAGTCACATTAATCATTTGATCAAGGGTTGATCATGATTCATCAAGAAAACTCAAGATTTGCTCAAAAGTCAAACTTTTCAAATTAGGATTTTTCAATGAAAAGTCAACTGAACTTTGACTGAGCATAACTTCTTCAGACTTTCTCAGAAATTTTTCCACCACCTCTCATTTTGAAGGAAATTTAATTCTCTACAACTTCATGTCTCACAAGAATGTTCAAAAAATGCTTCATTTGGAAGGTATGGATCAAAACATTACAGGTCCTTTTCAAAGTCAACAAAAAGTCAACTTTTTGTTTTGAAGATTTATTGAGCATGGAAACTCCAATTGAGATGAAACTAAAGAGGTTGTTTAGAGTACACCTAGATCTTTCTAAAAAGTCCAAGAACACTCAAAAATGTGGAAAATTGAGCAAAATACACCTTGCACAAGTTGGGCATTTTTGAAGAGGTGCACAAAGAGAGATACTTGTCAAAATCCAAAATTTTGCAAATGGGCCTAGTTTTTCTTGGTTTAAACTTGTTCCTTATCTTATTTGGAACCTTCAAGCCCAATGCCACGAATTTTATCTTTACTTTTCTATTTAATTTGGATTTTATTCATTTAAAAACAAATTAAATTAAAAAATAAGGTATAAAATCAAAATTAAATGCAAAATTGATTTTTCTCTCATACTTGAGATCCAAGTAACTCACACAAGCTGGAAAATTTCGAAATTTGCATTGATTTGGCAAGAATTTGATTGAAATTGGATCAAAAAAGGAAGATTTGATTTTGTACAAAATCAAATAATTTTTGCATTGATTGATCATTATTTGTTCTTCAAATCAGCCCAAAATCCATCTACTATAAATGTACAATGCATACAACATGAACAAGGACAGAAAAATTGCTTGGAGGAACCCTAACCTAAAGCCAAAAAACCGTGGAGTTCAAGCAACTTGCAACCTTGTTTTTGCTTCGATTCAGACGATTCCAAGCCTTGCAATCGATTCCTGGGGTACTCTGATCAATCCCAGATACTCACAAGCAAGCAAAACGTGCAGAAACGCCATATCCAACTCACGGTTCTGACACTTTTCTCTTGAAATTGATTTCTGTTTTCCATGCATATCTAACATAATTTGATTGTTTGTTTGTGTTTAGGATGATATTTCGAAGCTTTTTGAATCGTTCAATTGAGTTTTGAGTGCAGGAATACCATGATGCCATTGTTAGGGTTTGAGAGCTCGAAATAGGGTTTCTCAAAATAGGCAAAATTAGGAGAAACCAGTGCTACCAGCATGTTCAGTGGACCAAAACGAGTCGATCCATGTCCTCATAATAAATTTATATTGCATATTCCTTGAGTTTTGATTTTGCAGGGGTATAGCTACGGAAATAATCCGTGGGCAAAGGGTTCTAGCTACGGGCAAAAACCGTAGGTAAAAACCAGGGTTTTAAAAATTCAAAAGGAAGAAGACGAAGGCTTTTGGCACGTGATTTGAATGGCCAGGATTCAATTTCGTTCAAAACAACTACGTTTCATTTTCATGACACCAAGTGCGCGTTGGCCCAGTGGTTAAGGCAGGGAAGCATGACGTGTTACCAGTGGGACACCGGTTCGAGCCTGACCAGGACCATATATTTTTGCAAGTTTGAAAACTAACTTCTTTCTTTTCTATTTTCTATAATATTTTCTATCTATTTTAATTTATCTTCAAATATTTTTATCATGCATCTAAAAAACCCCAAAAATATTTCTTTTTTGCATTATCATCAGAAAAATGTTTATTTAATTTTTAGCATTAAAATTATTATTTTTGCATGCATATTTAATTTAATTATTAATTAATCGTTTAAATGACTTTTAATTATTTTTAAATTATCAAATCGCGAAAATTACCAAAAATTTATCTTATCTTATTAATGTCATTACTAACACAAAAACTTTTTCCTCATTCAAAAATATTTGTTTTTACTAACATTTTCCTCTTATGCAATTTTCTCGTATTTCTGATTATGTATCTCTATTCACAGGTTGTAACGTTTCGGACGATTTTTCTTGCTTTTCTTTTTCAATTATGTAACTGCCTATGGGATGTAATAGTTTAATTAGGGCTTTTATTTTCCGCACTCTCATTATGTATCTGCCCCAAAGCCATGTAATAGCGTAGGGCATTTACTTTCCGCACTTTACGTTTCCGCAATTTACTTTCTGTACCCTATAAACTGCTAGTAACTAGGCGTGTATGGCAAGATAAAATTGGACATAGACCACTCATAATTCCAAGATAAAATACCTGAAATCAACACACTCTTTTCACACATGCATCCCTTAGGGTAATTCTTTCTCGTTGCCTTTACGAATACAAATGGTCAAGTCCCTCGAACGTAGAGGTATCCTAGCACCGTTGCCTTCAAAACAAATCATCATAGTCCCTTCGATACAAAGATCATAGACCCACGATGTCGCCTACGAATACATGATCTTGACCCTCGATTGTCGCCTACGAAAAATGATGATAGTCCCTTCGAATGTGCTAGGATACTCCTACAAGTTGCCTTCTATGACCATCCAATGTCCCTTCGAATGTCCCTTCTACATCCAACGAATAGGGTTACCTACCAACTAATGGTATGGATAGCGCTATTCTAAAGGAACGTAAAATAACACGAAAACGACCATTCTGAGTAGGTAATAAGACTTTTAGTTGCTTGCTCAAATCAAATACTTTTCACACCTCACACTTTTATCAAAGTTCAAACTCTTTTCAAAACGAAACAGTTCCGAACACTTTGTATACATTCCTACATGAATCATTACAAAGTCAAAGCGAAATGCCTTTTCAAAACATTTTTGTCAAACACACAGAAAGCACTTTTAAAAATGATCTAAAGAGCAACTAAGAGCCCGTAGATAACTACGGATGGAAAGGGGTGCTAATACCTTCCCTTTTCATAACCTTCTCCCTTACTCAGAATCTAACGAAGGTCTTTTTCTGTACTTTTTACCTTCCCTTAATTGGATAAAAGAAAAGTCGGTGGAGACTCTTGCTATCCGCACATTTGCGATACAAAAATCTCAAAGTTAGTTCACCGTATTACAATGAGTCCAACAAGAGCATCTAAAAAAAAAGGATGATTCAAACCCTAAAAGGACTGAGAACAATGTGGCGGAAGAAGTTGTAGATCTAGATTATTTGTCTGACATGGAGCTAATTATCAATGTGAACCTTGGGATTGTAAAAAGGTTAAAGACAAGAAACGACAAGGCAGCTATTTAAAGCACTTCATCCAAGAGTGTCAGGAAGAAGATTATGTATGGACCACCCAAGGCATGGAGCAAAGTTGTTCCATCTTAAAGCAAGAGGAAAATCGGGCCTAACTCATACTCAGACTGTGATCTTGAGGATGATATCCCAAACATCACATCTTTGAAGAAGTCCATAATTCAAAGATCTACTGATGATGTACATGATGCTCCAACAAACAACATATCTTTTCACTCCATTAAATTTGCTTCAAGATAGAAGTACATCTATCAAAGGAGAATAGCCTTGGAAAGGGAACTAGGAAAGGATGCCTTAGCATACAACGAAATCATCAAATTAATCACCGACGTTGTGTTGATAAGGACTGTGACCAAGCTACCAAAATGTTATGATATTCTGGTCAAGGAATTCATTATTAACATCCCCGATGACTGTGATGACAAAAGAAGCAAGGAATTTCAGAAAGTCTTTGTTAGAGAAAAATGTGTTGAATTCTCACCTACCATTATCAACAAAGACCTAGAAAAAAGTGAGAAAGAGAGGTGTGAGCTTGAAGTAACTGACAACCAATTATGCAAGACCATAACTGCTAACCAAGTAAGTGTTTGGCCTATTAAAGGAAAATTGTCAGCTGGAAAGTTAAGTGTAAAGTATGCAATCTTGCATAGGATTGGAGCTGCAAAATGGGTTCCCACAAATAACACCTCAACAGTTTCAGTGGGGATGGGGAGATTTATTTATGCTGTAGACATGAAGATACCATTTGAGTATGGTACCTTCATATTTGATCAAACAATCGAACATGCTGATACCTGTGCTACAAAGTTGCCCATTGCATTTCCGACTCTAATATGTCGCATAATTCTCCAACAACATCCTGGAGTCTTGTCCACACTTGATACAGGAAGCAAAAGATGAACTCCATTGTCAATTCACCAAAAACTGCTTGCAAGGGAACATGTCCCATACATTGTTTCGACATCTGCAGTTGCTGCAACCAAGGCCACAAGCAAGGGTAATTTGATTGTTGAACTGACAAAAGCTTGCAAAGAAGTGAATAAAGTCATATGCATAAGCTCAGCAAGAAAGCTGAAATTTGAAGAAACCATCCAAGCTCTTAATAGGAATGCTGCTGCAAGTGCTGTACAGGAGGTGCAAGAAGAGAAAAGCAGCTCTGAAACTCAAGGCTCTTCTGAAGATGGATCAGGAATTGAACGAAGTAGGGAGTCTGCAAATTCTGTAGAAAACTGATTATGCTTGAAGAATTTTTTGTTGTGTTTCCAATGGCTCAAATGTTGAATGTTTCTTATGTAATTTTGGCACTTAAGTGCATAAAATTTTGTGTGGTATGTAATTAACTCTAGATAACAGTTATCAGTAGTTGAATCTAGCATTTAATTTTTGTCATCTTTTAATTATGAGTTTTGCATATTATGGCTAAAAAGGGGGAGAATAAGTGTACATGTGAGTGAACCTGAGCCTGAGTATGAATATGCAATGATGTGTGAGAAGATGTGGTGATGATGTTGATGGGGAGCTGCTGCTAACTGTGCTAAAATCGTGTGTTTCAAAATGTGAATGATACTGTGTGCATGGGGAGCAAATGACTTTATGTGTGTTTCCAAATGTGACTGATCCTGTGTACAGGGGGAGCAAAATGTTGCATTTGTGAATGTTCTAACTGATGTTTAAACATCTATTTTTTGCACAACTATATCTTTGACAATATGTGATGCTAATTTTATTGTGCTACTCTGCTATATGTTCTTAATTGCTATATATGTTTAACAACATTGTCATGTTGTTGTTAATTGTATGGCTTGTATCCCAAGCAATGTTTTAGCCAAAAAATTTCAAAGGGGGAGTTTGTTGGTTCTGTTGATTGGCAGCAATTTTGGTAAAACATTCTGCTTAGAAAAATGCCATGAAGTATACTGAAACAACAGTTTTATGGAGATGTCACAACAAACGTCCTAACATGTGAAACTGAATTGAACTGGTTTTTAAGTTCAGATATTTTATGAGTCAGTTTGTTTTTAATTGTATGCTTCGATTAAACAAGCTTTGGAACGATCTTCAGCAATATTATTGGAGAGATTTTGTCCTACTTTCATGGAGAAAGATCAGGAATCGCTGAAGACTAAAGAGTGGAGCAACCCTAGCTATTGTCATTCTATAAAAGAACTTAAGCGTACTATTTTCATTGTTGGTTGTTATTTTTATTGGTTGTTTATTGTGATCCCCTCTACTATTATTTAATACTTGAGTAGGACGTTAGTAGAGTTGTAACTTGTTAATCATCATAAGCTTTGAAGCAAGGATGATTATGTTTCTTTGAAGATTGTCTTCAATATTTGTCTTTGTTAATTGTCATCACGAGTGACTGTGGGGAGTGAGCAGAGGTTCTCATATCTAGGATAGGTTTCTTAGGTAGAAGGGTCATTGGATGGTAATTAAGTGAGGAGTGTAAACGGGGAAGTTTAACTCTGAATTAATACTGCTAATAGTGGACTTCATTCCTGACTTGGTAGCCTCCAGACGTAGGTGTGAGCACCGAACTAGGTAAACAATTCAATGTGTCATTTAGTTTTCTGTCTTTAAAATTATGCACTGATAGTTTTTCATATAACAAATATTAGTGTCGTGACATCATCTTCGACATCTCACATCTGATACTAGAATTTCACTCCGTCAATATTATTTTTTCCCTTTTTAAAAGTGATTATGGTTGGTAGGGGATATTTCATTATTGTCTCATATATAAGACATTCTCCATGTATGTTGGTCGCAATTAATACTAGCTTATCGAAATTATTGTGATACTTCATCTTCAAGTGGACAGTGGAAGCCTCAACATATAAAACTCCTATGAATAACCTTCCAAGAATACACTTGTAGACGTTTTCAAAATGAATCACAAGGAAGTGAACATACGTGGTGCTCTTATTTTTTTCTACTCCAAAAGTAAATGATTGATCTATATATTTGCATGGACATCATATTGGAGAGATTAAACAAGCTTTGGAACGATCTTCAGCAATATTATTGGAGAGATTTTGTCCTACTTTCATGGAGAAAGATCAGGAATCACTTAAGACTAAAGAGTGGAGCAACCCTAGCTGCTGTCATTCTATAACAGAACTTAAGCGTACTATTTTCATTGTTGGTTGTTATTTTTATTGGTTGTTCATTGTTCAAGCCTAGCTTCACGACTAATTGAGATACATCATATTGCATGAGATTCCTACATTAACAAGGATTTCTAATATAATGATTTATTATGGTAGTGGTTACGATTAGCAGAGTCGTGTTAAGGATTCTATGCACCTTCTGGTGGTCATGAAAACCTAAGAGCGATTTATCTTCCTCTCACCTCTCGATTTGTGTTAGTTCAAGAGAACTATGTAGTAGAGGTTGTCTCTCGACAGGTATTTCTTCATCGATTTCATCTACGACAAAGATCTGAGGTGATTTGGACTAGAGAATTCCAATATGCTTTTGGAAACGAGATATGAAATTATTTTCTCCAATTTAGTGTGACTGTTACAACAGTTAAGGATTTTGGATATTAAGAGGTTTGATTGTGGAAATTTGTAAGAATTCAAATTTAAATTCCCATAAAGCTATTGTTCCTTTTAAGAATCAAAATTGTTGCAAATGGATGAGGTGGAATCTCGATGTGGTGGTGCAAGTTTCAGATGCATTAACGAGGGATGGACCTACAAGGTTTGCACTCAAACGCCCAAGTCAAATATTGAATAAAAAAGGGGTATAATGGATTATGGTGAAAATCATACACCATGTTCCACACGCAATGGTGTATATATATGATAAGTGGTCGGGTAAATCATTTCTCCCATGAGGATCAATGGAAATTGTTTGATTATATCTAACAATCAGTATCCTTAGGGGTGGCAAACAGACATGTCCAATTCGTTTAGGTTCGTCCAATAAAAATCCGTAAAAAATAGAGCAAGCATAATTGAGGGTGCATGCCTAAAACCTTGGCCATCCTCACATAATATTGAGGGCGGGCCAGACCTGCGATCATTGTATCCCTTAAGCCTAAAAATGAAAAAAATTAATGTTAATGTCAGCTCCTGCAAAAGTCTGCAAAAACAAAACGAAGCGGGAATGGAATATTATATGATGCATGTCCAAAATTTTGACTCGCTCCTCACTAAAGTGTGGGCAAAATGAGCATGCACAACAGACCGAGTCCGTTTTGGTACCATATCCTTCAGAATATACAAGAACAACCTTGAACCTTCATGACTTAGGTTGGATGGTCTCAACATGGAATTGAGTACTTTCATTATTGGGCCTTGCAGATGGTCCGAAACAATAATTAAATATAAAAGGCTTAATTGCAACTTTCGTCACTCTATTTAACATTTTTCTTGATTTTGATCCTTCTACTTTAAAAACTACTATTTTAGTCACTTTTTAAGATTCTATTGAATTTTCGTCCCCCATGAGATTTGAGATATTTTTTAATGATGTGGCATTATTTATGATGACATGTCAATGCCATCTAATTTTAATATTAATATAATTCTAATTTTTATTTCATATTTACTTTAATGTTTTCAAAAAGAAAAACTTCAACAAAATCTTCAAAAATCCAAACTTTAACCAATCTCCCAAAGCAACAAAATCTTTAACAAATCATTAACCGATAGAGCTTAAAACTCCAAACTTTAACATATCCATGTCTCAAAATCCTTTCTTTTGTTATTTCAGATGCCCAAAAATAATTAATGAAGCTGAAAAAAATGAAATTCACTACAAATTTTTTATCTCTAGTCTTTAGTGTTTTTTTTTTTGTTACCTCCAATTCTCAAAAGTTGTTTCATTTTCTTTACCTTTTGAACAGTATCCAAAAGAAACCCCAATTTCTTCATCATTTTCTTTACCTTTTCGATCGTATCCAAAGAAATTCCAACTTCTTCTAACACATCAGTAATGTGTATTGATTGTCAAAGCGTCACTAACTCACTCTGAATATCTTTAATTTTAATATTCGTCAATGTTACAACACCTTTAAAAACAAATGAAACTGATTTGTGATGTTCACTCACTACATCATTTATTAGTTCCTTGCAATCATCAATATCGTGTGTTGTTGCAACTGGATTTTAAATGGAGGAGAGGAAATAGAGTTTGAGGATGGGTTTTGTGAGGAAGAAGATAAAGCGATCCGTATGAGTTTTGTTTGCCAATTTAATTTTGTTAGTTAGCAATTTAAATATGTTATTAAATATGTTATTTATAATATTAATGGTATTACGAAAGTATTTAAAAATAATAATTATTGTAATTATAAATTTAAAAAATGATATGGAAAAAATACAATGTGATTTGACAATGACACATCATCTTCTTATTAGTGTCGTATCATTAAAAATTGATTTCAAATTTGCAGAATTAAATTCTAAAAAAAACTTTAACAAATGACTAAAGTTCAAGATTTTAAAATACAAGTAAAAATAAAATAAATAAAAAAATAATCAAAATTGTAAGTAAGTGAATATATAACATTATCTACTTCATCTAAATTTAAGGTTGTCATGATGATAAATTTGGACACGGCCCTAATTTTCAATGTGATGTGACATCTTATTAAAAGTTTGAATTTTTATTATCAATTTTTTTAATTCTTCAAACTAAATCATTATATTTGTCCGATTCAATACCACAATTTTATTATAATAAATAAATAATTTTTTTAACACTAACTCTATTTCATTTAAAAATAGAAATTAACACCAATTCTATTTCTATTATTTTAAAATTGGTTAATTAATAATAAATAATAATAATAATAATAATAATAATAAAAGTATTTTAATTTTAATATTTAAATTGATCTAATATATGAGTTATGAATAATAATAATAATAATAATAATAATAATAATAATAATAATAATAATAATAATAATAATAATAATAATAATATAATAGTATTCATATTCCTATTTCAATTCTATATATAAATTAAAAAATAAAACTCATAAAATCTTTGCTTTTTTATTTTAATTCTAAAAATAAAAAAATTTAAAAATTTCATTTTAATAATCACTAAAATTTTAACTTATACAGTGCAATTATGATAATATAAAAAGTAAAAAAAACAAAAAATAATTACATCTTGTCAAAATATTAAAATAAAAAGAAATTAAGTAAGTCTAAAATTATTTACTATTTTTTTCTTATTTTTACATAAATTTTGAGTAAAGTGGATTTAAAAATAATAAATAAAATCATAAATCATAAATATAATAAATATTTTAATAACAAATTATGATAACAATTACTTTTCACTTAGTTTTTATCCAAATTATAAGACGATTTTGTCTCAACTTTATTTAGTGACTAAAATAAATATTTAATTTAATTTAATTGAAAATTTAATTATGAAATATAATAAAAATATTATTCATTTATAAAAGTTAGTACTATAATTTTTAATAATCAAATTAACAAATTTATTTTTTACTTTAAAATTGTTTTTGAGAATTTGTTTATCAAATAAATTTATGTATGTATCATAATAAATAGTAAATAAATAGTATTAAATATATTTATAATTATTATTACTATTATTATTAATTTATATCTCATAACTGAGTTATGGTTTATGAAAAATAATAAAGATAATAATACAATTGATATTTCTATTCCTATTCCAATTCCAATTATAAATAAAAATAAAACTTCTAAAAATATTTACATTCTTATTTCAATTGTTAATGGCATCTAATAAAATAAACCGTAAAAGTTATAAAAATATAAACTTATATATAATTTTAGAATATATTTAATTCTTATTCATAAATTTATATTGAATTGTCCGTTTCACAAACCTCTCAAATTTTGTAAACTTAATTCTCATAAATTTTATTTTTTTAATTATTATTTAATGGTTATTAAAATTATAATTATTATACACTATAAATTAATGATATGTGAACCGTAAATCATTAGAATTATTGAATTTAAAATTATTTTTTACTTTTTCATAATTTGAAATCACTTAATTTAGTCATCATACTACCGCCGACTTTTGAGGAAACTATAATATTTAGTTTGGTTGTCTTGCAATCAACCCTATAAAATTTAATTTGGTTGTCATGCAATCAACTCTCTTGAGAGGTATACTTCAAGAGATTCTAATATATAAATTGGTAAATTATTTTAACTCTATTTTTACTGGTATCAAATATTTTTTCACTTGCTTTTCTAATTTTATTTATTATTTAGTTGACTTTAATTAATTAATTTGTGTTACTGTAATTTTTGTGTGTACTATTTTAAAGATATTTTTATATATTTTATAATAAATATTTATTGATTAAATTTTTTTTTTAAGGAGTACAAATAGAACGGTGGTTCAATTGAAGCAAAAGAATGGTGGTTCAAATTATATAATATTGAAGAAGCATGTAGTAAAAAAATAAAAAAATAGAAAGAAGAAAAGAAAAGATCAAAAGTACCATTTAAAAAAATATATAAAAAGAAGAGAATATCAATTTTAAATATAATTTTATGGGTTAGGATAACATAGTGATAATTTCTTATGATATTAATTTCTTTATTTTTAAAATAGTATAACTTTTGTTAAGTGTTAATAATAAAAATATCTTTGTTTTAATTATGATCATTCAATTTCTAAAATAAATAATGTATACTAATTAATTTATTAATAAACATATAAATATTAAAATAATTAATTATAGTTTATATTGAATGTAATTCTACCAAAACAAATATTGTTTGTATCCCTAATTTAATTATAGGACCAGAGTGTTTCATAAATTTAATGGTATATTCTTATTTAATCAATTACTTTTTATTGAATTTAAATCATATGGTGATAAAAAAATATATGTAATAATAATTTATGTTTTTAAAGAAAATATATTCATGACAATTAAATTGATATTTATACCTAAATTGAATTTAGGTGAAAGTTAAACTTTTAACTTTCTCTATCATAATATATAATACTACCTCTGTTCTTATATATAAGAGACAATTCATTTTTAAATTCATTGAATAATCAATGTATTTGGTCAATTTATAGACTAGGTACATTGATTATTCAATGAATCTAAAAATTGAATTGTCTCTTATATATAGGAACGGAGGTAGTAATATATAATCAGTATAAGTCTGAGATATTATATAGTGTCATTTATATATCTAAAAATATGAATTTAATACAATATTGAACATAAAAATGATATTATTTATCTTTCATTAAATTTGTGATTGGACGATAAAATAAATGTAAATATATAAAATAATATCAAGATAAAAAAATACTTATAATAATGTAATTAAAAGTATCATATTGATGAAAAAATTCGGCGGTCTAATATTAGGTGTAGGTTGGAGTCTTATTCAACAATAAAAAATTTGATTAGTACGGATTGAGAAGCCCAAATTACTCTTGTGTGCGGAGAAGCTAATATTTGTGCAGACGTCGTAGCTTGAGTTTGACTCACGATTGTGGATTGAAGAATTATGAGGAGTGTCTAATTGATGTTTTACCTTTGTTCTCTGATGTATTACGAGTTATCATCCCTATATTTATTTGTGTTTAGTTTCTCTCTCGGTTTAGACTTTAGATCTTCCATTTAAAAAACAATCATAAATTTTATATATATATATATATATATATATATATATATATATATATATATATATATATAGGGGTTTGCTAACATAGACCCACTTGATTTTATGAAGGTCTATTTTAGCGACATGCACCTTAAGGTGTGTTTAACTATTTTTTAGTTAAAACTTGCTATAACACACCTTTATAAAAATAAGTGAGTGTATTATAGTAAACCCCAAAGAGGCTTGCTATAACACACCCACTTATTTTTATGAAAGTGTGTTTTAACAACATGCACATTCAAATGTATTTAATCATTTTTTAATTAATGTTTGCTAAAAATATCATATATATATATACGTTAGCAAATATATTAGCACCTTCATACCTTAATAAAAACAAGTGGATCTCGTTAACAAATCTCATATATATATATATATATATATATATATATATATATATATATATATATATATATATATATATATATATATATATATATATATATATATATATAGAGAGAGAGAGAGAGAGAGAGAGAGAGAGAGAGAGATCGAGAGAGAGATCAGAAGAGTTACACCATTACAAAAACGTCACTTGGATTAATATTTTTAAAATCAACGTTGGATTGAAACATATCATCATATAGATCATACCTATAAAGTTTGAGATTAATCTATAATGATTTACTATGTCATTGAACTACATCAAAATTAACGTTATATGAAAGTCCATTTTGACGTTAATTTTTAGATATCTTGATTGTATAGTAAAATTTTATAAATTAATCTCAAACTTTATAGGTATGATCTATATGATGATCCATCCAACGGTTGATTTTAAAAATATCTGATGACGTTTACAGTGTAAGTCATGGTGTGCATTATATATATATATATATATATATATATATATATATATATATATATATATATATATATATATATATATATATATATATATATATATATATATATATATATATATATATATATAAGAATTTTAAATGATATAGATTTTCATACATTATCTTCTCATAATTTGAAAAATTCTACGAAAAACATTATAGTCTTAATATTTTTTCTTTTTGTAATTGCAACACATGTATTTAGTTATCTATACAATATTTTATAATTTTTTATTTTTTATTTAAAATTATATATTTTTTAATTTTTTAGTATTTTTAATTACAAAATATTTTTTTTTCAAGTATAATCTAAATGGCATAAAGATAATTTGATACACAGATAAAAACTTAAATATCAATTATTATTAAAAAAAATAAAATGTTAATTTTAATATATTCGTGCGAACTACGAGCGAACAATTAATTATACCAAAATATAATGACATAAATGATGTCATTTGATAAGTCTACATAGGAATCAAAGTATTTTGTCATCCAATGCATAGAGACTTGTGTATCTTCTAATCATTCAGTAATTTACAAATTTGTAAGTAGGTTTGTAAAATAATTTCTTTGTAAATGAATTTAAACTAGAAATAAACTAAAATCACATGTAAGAAAATGTGACTTTACTTAGTGGAGTTTTAATTCCACCACCTCATGACCTTCTTATCCACTCACGCGAATGCTTTAAATTGTTCTTGAAAATTGAAAGTATATTTTTAGTGTGCGCTACCATCTGATAAAATCCATATCAAATTGGAACTTAACTTTCGGTTTTGTACCGTAACTCATTCATGGTTTCATCATGTCATAACTTCTTAAAATCGTAGTCGATCTTGAGTTCCTCCACGGTTCATGGACTTAAGATTCCCTTCATTCTCATTAGATGGCGAGCGGTACTCTATCTTCTCTACCTTTCGACCGTCGTTGTAAGGTACAAGCTCCTGCAATGTTTCATGCACCTCTTCAATTGGGGTGTACACCATGATCTTGAATTCGTGATATGGTATGTCGTCAAAAAAATGAACAACTCCAACAACCCATGTGTTGTCTAATTTCATGTCCATTTCTGATTTTTTGTGTTGGGTAGGGAAAAATATAAGAGGAAATGTATTTTTATAGTAGAAGGAAGTAATCATGGACCACAAAAATCCTATCCTTGTTTCAGTGGCAAAATCGTAGGTTAAAATCTGGTTTCCAACTTAACCAAAAGCCTGAAGTAAACTTTCGGTAAATGGCCCGAGGTTGAAAAACCAGAAACAAAACAGAAACAACATGTATACTCATAAAATCTCATATATTCAAAAAAATTGCATTTGGTCAAATTACAAAAATGAGTATATTTCCACATCAAAATATATTAACAAAATGAAGTTTAACATTAAAATGCTACATAACTACTTGAAAGAGTCAAAAAAGTTTCGCCGAATAAATCCACCGGTGGCACCCCTTTTGACTTTTTCCTATTTTTTTCTATATCTATTTCCCTCAACTTGTTGTATTCTTGCTTCCTTTCCATGAATTCGTCCGACCATGTCTCTGATGGTTCTGTGAAATGAAGTGCCCACTATGGTGATGTCAGTGGTATATGGCATCCCGGTTTCAAGTAGACTTGAACGAAATGCCGTGGATTTGAAATCCACCCAATACAAATGATATGATTAGTGGGATTTGGTGTAGGAGTAGTGCACAAAGGAAAATAAGTCTCCGAAAAACCGTATCTTGTCAGATTAATACACACCCTGTCATATGCATTTGCAATGAGATGACCCATTTCAAGGAAGCGCATCCATTTATCCTCCGGTGCAAATCCAACCTTAGCAGGTATAAGAGCGTGAAATATTTCTTCAACCTTCTATTTACTCCCTAGCACACGTGTGTACAACTCTCTGTGTTTCGTCAACTCTGTGAGTAGGGTCTCTCACACAACATTGTAATACTCTTCACAACTACAAAGCAAATAAGAAACAGCTCGGAAACCACAATTACCGTCACCACCCACATTGACGATCCGTTCAACGTACTTGTGCATGAAAACCGACATGTGATCAATAAATAGTATTTTTGATGGAGTCGGTGTAGACGGTGGTTTGCTAATACGAACACCTTTGGAAGCACTTTTTTGAGATTTCGGTGTAGGTGAATTGAGAAATATTTTGGCAACATGTTCAAAATACAAAGGACTCCTCGTAGTAGAATTATCGCCCGATGTTGGTTTCAACTTCTTTTGTGCACTTTTAGTTTTTACCGGTTGGGAGGGTGGTTTCAAATCTGTGGTCTCTGGAAACACAAGCTTTCTCAAATCTTCTTTGATGTGGATTTTGGTGGCGTCATCGACTCTCAAAAATCTCACTTGTATCGCTTCCCATTCGATAACGACGGAGATATTAGACTTGTCACTTTTCATTTTTCCGACATCATCAAAACTAAGTCTCTTCCAATGACTAGAGACCTCGTACATACATATCGGGATATTATCACTCATCTTCTTGGATATGACACAAGCACAAGAGAGACCATATGTTTTCACAATAGTGAACCCATACTTTGAGGTGTTATCACCCCACATTTAAAACTCTTTTGGCCTCATAAAAAAATATAATTAAGCGCCGCCCGAGAGATGTTACTGACCAATTGAGAATATAGCATATTATCTTTGAACCTGTGTTCCAACACTGTGACACTACGACCAAATTTCGTTTGTATCTCATTATGCTGGTTCAGTATCATATAGTTCACAACTTCCCAACCCGTAACCAAATCACCCTTGTTATTTGCCAACCAATTCTTGAGATAAGCATGCGCAGATTCAACTCGGTTTGATGTTGTACGAATGCGAGGTGTATAACCTGATCAATCCATGCACAAATAAAATTCTCCTTCACTTGATCAAGTATAGTGCTCTCAACATATTTCAATAGATTAGGATATTTCACACAAACAACTCGGAATTGTAAAACAACATCAACATACATCTCTTTTGTAGATGCATTTATAATAACATTCTATGCAACCATGATTTTATCCACAATAACACCCGACTTAACCAGCTTTCCATTTTCACCAGCTACTTGTTTTTCCCTGACAATGGGTTTAACCTGACTTCTCACATTTTATTGTAATATGGTACCGACAAAGTAATGCGAAAGAAGTCAGAAATATGGTTGCAACGACATTCATTAACGTCGTATCTCTGTCGGTAACAATTAATTTTGGCATATCCTCTTGGTCCTTCAATATTGACCTACACATCTCTAAAGCCCATTGAAAGTTGTCTTCCTTTTCGCACTCTAGAAATGCAAAACCAACAGAGTAAGTCTTCTCGGTAGACGTAACACCAAAAATTTCCAACAACGGTAGCCTATACTTGTTGGTTTTGTACATCGAATCCATTTAGAGCATGGTAGGAAACATGTTGAACAATTTAACGGAATCAGGATGAGTCCAATAAATTTCTCTAACAGTTACTCCATCATCACCCCATCGGTGCCTACAAGCATAATTATTCTCATCTAGAACTTTCAAAAGGTGTTGCATTTCGGTTCGATCCTCCCGAAGGCTAACTTTGTTTGATAGCGCTTATTGTACACTTTTTTTATATTTGATGCGCTCTCCGGTCTTTTGCACTTCAAAGTTGCAAGAATGTTATTGGGAGGTACCAAATTCAAAGTCATGTCAGAAACACAAGTCTTCTCATCCGGAAGTAGTCGATATGCTATTGGATGACAGGACAACTTTGGAGTTAAATCATGGTTGTGTTCACCGCTAATCACATTAAATTTCCACTTATTGTTGGTCATGAGATAACCACGCAACTGAAACATACACTCACATTTTCTTGTACTCGTTTCCTCGCGTTTCAAATTTTGAATGCGAGACACATATTTTCCACTCTTTTCGCAAGTCAAAATAACAAACACATTTCTTATATCAGTGTCGTTATCGGACCTTGCTATCATAGTACCAAATTCAATCCTCGTTACCTCTAAACGAATCCACTGCAACATATCGTCCCATAATTCAAATTCTTCAACATTTTCAAAATGTTCACGAACATCGACCGCCTTAATTACAAGAGTCAGAGCTACGATCGACGAAACAAACGCATTCACATCGGGTTTAGGAATATTATCGGGGTGCACCATACGTATGTTACATAAAAAACATAATTATAAACCAGTCACGGTGAAAGCTGCTGGAAAATTTAAAACAGAGACAAAACCGGAAATAGACTTCTGATTTAGTTCAACAAGAAATCGGAAGTATACATTCGGTTTGTACGTAACCTTATTTTCAGCAAAAAGTTACAGATTAATGTAGTGAATGAGGGATAAAAGGGATGAAGTTTACCTGAAATTCTTCTTTGTTGAGCTATTCCTGATATGATGAACTACAAAAATGAGGATTTGGAGTGAAAAATGGATTGGCAATGGAGAAGATTTTTGAGAGGTTTGAAGGAGAAAGAGTATTATGGTGGTGATCACCATGGTTATTGTTTTAAGCAATCAGTCTCGTGACAAAACCGAAAGTTTGCTTCCGATTTCATACAAAATATTCAGGTGGCATACAATTCAATGTTCTCGCTTCTATAGCCGGAGATATACTTTCGATTCCAAATCGGAAGTGCATCTCCAGTTCAATTTTAAAGTGATTTCAGGGGTCACATTATATTTTGACTAATTTGTTCAAAATGAGGGTGCGAACCATAAATAAATTACCGATTTTGTGAATAACATTTTCGAATTTACATAGGGTGCGCTCCACCCCTATGGAGTGGATTAAGAAATTCGCCTTTCCTAAATATTAACATCTGTTTCTGTTCTAAAAAAACATGAAATATATTAAAGTTATTAACTTGAACTTATTAACTTATAATTCCTTGATAAATTAATTAATTCACTAGCATTAACGATTCAATAATACATTATAGTTGTAAATCTAACTTTATTCTTAACATTTGTAAATGATATTATTCTACATTTATTAAGTAGACAATCTATGTTTAGCATTTTCTTAATCAAAGAATCATATTCAAATTTAATGTTGGAAAAACATTAAAAACAAGAATAATAACATCAATATATCAAAAATAATATTTTATATAATTATCAAAATAAGAATTCTACGTTAAATTGATAACTAACTACATATAACCTCAACACAAAGAAAATTACATAATTTTACTCATCATAGCCTTGCACAAAGACGAAGAGAACATGAAATTGCATCCAAAGACTTGAAGATCCAAAGGAGATGAGTTTCACCTTGATGATAACCAATGCTCAATTTCTTTGTCATATTTGTGTCTTTTCTTGTGTTATAATTTTAATGTAAAATCTTTGAGTTATTTATAGAGTTTGGATGAATGATATTTTGTCCGTTAAACAAAATATGTACTCGCTTTGCAAGTAAGTTTTTTTTTATGGTGATGTTTTTGTCACCTCCACTATTACGAAAAACACCTTTCATCAAACAATACTACAAGGTCCTTTTTTAAAATGTGGTGAAAACAGGGTTTTTTTTTTTGTTTTTATGAAAAGGTATTTCACTACGGCATATGTTAATGTTCGTAGTAATATGTATCAAGAGTTGCAGGGTTCAAATTTCAATTCCTTCATTCTCCCAGCTCCTTGTATATCATTACGGTTATTCTTTTCAACCGTGTTGTAAAGTCAAATCATTGTATCACGGTTCTTCTTGTTAACAGTGATAAAAAATGATTTTTTTTAATATATAAGTGAAAGTATTTTCCGCTAAGTACATAACAAATGTTTATCTCTAAATAAAACCCTAACATATTTCACTATTCTCTCAACACATAACCCTAACATCCATGTCTCTCTTCACCCATGATGCAACCTTCAGATTCGTCTTCACCATTGGCTACCTTGAGGTTCGTTCATTAAACTTATGCTCCAATTTCGTTTACGTTTCTTGTTAAAATTGGATTCTCCATTTTTTTATTTGGTGAATGTTCTCATTTTTCAGATTCGTCTTCACCACCTTAACAAAGCGCGTACTTTGGCTATAGTACATATGATTTGCGTGGCTATAAAAAATACAACAAGTACGAAGTTATTGTGTAAACTGCATCCACCTTGTATTTCTTTTTTATAGCTTCATAAACTAGATGAACTTCATAATTTGATATAGTTTCACGATTAGTTTCAATTAAAGGTACGTTCTTGAAACATTTTATCATATCTTGTGTTGTTGTATGTTGTTAGTGTTTTATTGCTAAAAGATATGTTTTTTTTATTTATTTTGTTATATGTATTTACCGTGTTGTTTTTGTTGATAAATATTCCCAGAACAAGAACAAAACATTTTTAAGTCACGAGAAAAGGCTTCTTGTGACTTAACAATGTTTTATTCTTTAAATTCTTATGCAGGTTGGCAACAAATGAAGTTGAGTTATTTATTAAATGCTATGTAGATTGTTTGTTTCACTAACATTTCATTAAAAATACATTCATTTGAGTTGACATAGAAACTTATACACTACTACATAAAACCCATTTCACAACGGTTGTAAATAAGGTACCATCACTAGTGTCATATCGTTGTTAAGTAAGGCGTGGTTGTAAGTTCAATCACGCTTGTATTTGAAAGACTTGAACGAACGAAAGGAGCATAAATCTTTGACAGTTGGTGAAGGTTTGGCCGTTTAAGAAAAATTCTTGCAAAAGGATAGTAAGTTCGACAAGAAGAAAGGTTAAAGTCAATCAAAATCTTATAGTGGCGAAGAATTTGGTATTTGATGCTATCACAGTAAGAAGGAGGGTCATACAAGAAAAGTATACCTTGAAAGCATGAAAGATCATGGAGGTAAGGATAATGGCAATGCAGCTATTGTTCAAGATGATTTTGTCTCATCTGATTTCTTATGGTTTCGAGTAGCAACTCATCGAAAGAGTGGACTATGGATTCTAGGTGAACATGACACATGACTCCAACCAAAGACTTGTTTGAAGAGCTATGTGATAAACATGGCGGATCTGTATTGATGGGAAACAACAAAGTTTGCATGATTGTAGATGTTAGATCTGTGAGATTCAAGCTCCATGATGAGTCAATAAAGTTGTTGATTGAAGTCAGGTATATACCTGATTTGAAAAGGAATTTGATTTCTCTTGGTGAATTCGACAAGAAAGGATATGTTTTTCAAGAAAAGAAAAGTATCATAAGATCCATCATCTTTATAGATTCCTTCTATCTGAGGCATGGATCACCAACTGGCCTGTTGGAAGCCAATGGTGTCTAGACAAGAGCTTGTCTGATCACTGTCCATTAGTGTTGCGCGAATCAAACTTGAATTGGGGTCCAAATCCGTTTCGCATATTGAACTGCTGGAAATAAGTTGAAGGTTATCACAACTTTGTTAGATAACAATGGAGGGAACTGAAGGTGGAAGGGTGGGGAATGTGCGTGCTGAAAGAAAACCAAAACAAATAAAGGTGAGACTTAAAGAGTGGCACAAAAATCATACTTAGAACATAGGAGAGAAAATTAAAGTGGTAAAAGAGGAAATCAATAGACTGGACATCAAAAGTGAATATGACAGACTATCAGAAGATGAGCTTCTAATTAAGCGAGAGCTCTCTACAACATTGCATAAACTCTCTAATCTTAACTGTAGCATTCAATGGCAAAAGGCAAGATCTAGATGGCTAAAAGAGGGCAACACGGTCACAAAATACTTTCACGAATTTTTGAACAAAAGAAGAAGCAATAATGAAATTCTATGCTTGGAAAGGAATGGTAGGAGGATCACAGAAGCGAAGGAAATCAAAAGTGAAATTTACCACCATCTTCGGGATCACTTTTCAGCTAGGGGAACGATACCAAATCCAGAATATATGCAAGTGAATAAATAGAATAGGCTCACATCTTGGAGTTGACCAAAGAATTCTTGGAAGAGGAAGTCAGACGGGCAGTTTGGGAATGGGATAGTTCAAAAAGCCCAGGTCCGGACGGGATAAACTTTGGCTTTGTAAAGGAGTTTTTGGAAGATTTAAAAAATGAATTTTTAAGAGTCATGTCAGAATTCCATTCAAACGGCCGTATTACAAAGGGGGCTAATAGCTCATTTGTAGTAGTGATTTCGAAGAAGAAAAATCCAGTAAGAATTTCAGATTTCAGGCCAATTTCGTTGATCGGGTGCATATACAAAGTGTTATCCAAAGTGTTAGCGGACAAATTAAAAACAGTGATAGGCATAATCATCTCAGAATCTTAATCAACATTCATTTCTGGGAGACAAATACTAGATGGGATTTTGATTGCAAATGAAATAGTGGAGGAAGCCAAGAAAAAGAGAAAAAAGGTGTTGTTTTCAAAGTGGATTTCGAGAAGGCGTTCGACTTAGTTGATTGGAAGTTCCTTGACTGTGGAGGAGCTGGATTGTAGAATGTCTAAAAACTGCCTCAATGTCGATATTGGTGAATGGAAGTCCAACTAAAGAATTCGAGATAGGGCATAGCCTTAGACAAGGGGACCCGTTATCTCATTTCCTCTTCCTAATAGCTACAGAAGGTTTTAATCTGCTGATGAAAAAGGAAGCAAAATTGGACAAATACAAAGGATTTAAATTCGATAATGGCAATGAGAGGTTTACCCATTTACAGTACGCGAATGACACTTTGATTATTGGTGAGAAGGGTTGGACAAACATCAAAATTATTAAGGAAAACTTGCTATTGTTTGAAGCGATGTCAGGATTAAAGGTTAATTTCCATAAAAGCAGGTTGGAGGGAATCAACATTGATCAAAATTGGATAGAGGCTGCAGTTGCACTTCTCCATTGTGAAATTGGGCACACTCCTATAAACCATCTTGGTCTCCCAGTCGATGCAAATTCGAGGGAAAAATCACTTGGAAGTCGGTAATTGAAACACTTAGAGCGCGTCTCTCAAATTGGAAGAACAATCAGCCATAAATAGGGGGTTGGGTGGTGGTTATTAAGTCAGTTTTGTTGGCTCTCCCAGTCTACTTCCTCTCTTTCTTCAAGGCGCCGTCAGGTATCATCCTTAAACTCGAATCTCTTTTTTTTAAAAAAAATTATGGGGAGGGAGAGAGGATGAGAGGAAAATTAACTGGATAAAATGGGACACAATCTGTAGACCAATTAAGGAGGGGGATTAGGCATTAGAAACTTACGGATTATCAATATATCGTTGATGGGAAAATGGGTCTGGAAATTAAAAAAATGATAGGGAAGGTCTTTGGTATAGATGTTTGGTGAATATGTATGGGCTAAGAGATTTGGAGTAGAGATCAGGGGGAGAGGTTGCTCCACTTGGTGGAAAGATATGCGTGCCTCAGTCACAGACGAATGGAACGCCACTGTGTTCTATTCTGTCAAAGAGACTTATAAGGATCTTATTAGCAATATCCCAAGCTTTTTGCATCCAATATGGTTGAAAGCTTGGAAGAAGGATGTCCCGTTCAAAGTTTCATTTTTGGTGTGGAGAGTATTTCAAAATAGAATAGCAACTAAAGATAACTTAGCAAAGAGAGTAGCGATAGGAAACAATTCTCTGTTGTGCAGGGGTGGTTGTGGTTGCGAGGAATCGATATCTCACTTATTTTTCGAGTGCCCAAGTTTTGCAGGTATATGGTACTTAATCAATCGTTGGATTGGGATTAAATCATCATTCCAAAAAGAAAGCTTGTTTCATTTGGAGTAGTTTAATAATATAGTAGACTCTGTTAGGACAGCTATGCAGGCGGTCACCACAATCTAGTTTGCTTGTATATGGAGCATTTGGAAGGCTAGAAATAACAAATTATTTCGTAATGAGGAAGTGTGCTTAGACAAGATGATGGAGAACATAAAGATTACCTCATAGAATTGACTAAAACTTAAATCTAGCAACATCAAAGCAAACTTAGTTATGTGGTCGAAAAACCCAACATCATGCTTAATCTCCCAAGGTCCCTAGAGTTCTTCGCGAGAGGAAATGGCTGCATCTGACCAATTTCTCATTGGAATGATGGTTACAACTTGGTGTCGCTTTCTCTGGTGCATTCTTGTCATAGATGGTGGAATATAACTCGTATTGGAATGAATTCGTTCATGATTCTTGGTCATTCTGGATTGTTGAGGTGGCCTTGGCATTTCATTTTGGTTTGTTCTAAGTTTTTGGTTTGGGTGCTCTCGGTTCTACATTAGTCTGGTGCATCATTTCATCAGTGTTTCGACTCGATATTTCTACATTCAATGGCAGTCCCATTTTATTATGTCTTGTACCGTGTGGAAGTGGCTGATATGTAAACTTTTTTTTTATTATTGTTTTTCCTTTAACATTAGGAGTCTACAATAGGAGTTTCTCATTGTGATTTTTGAGCTATAGGAGTCTGTAATTTGCATATGGTGTTTAGGGTGATATAAGTAAGAAAGGTCCCATATGTACTGAAATGTTCAGTTTAGCCTGTGTACTCCTTGTGCTTGGCTAAATCTTTTAATAAATTTTGCTTTTTTAAAATAAATAAAAAAAGAGTCATGAAGGAGTCGAAGAGAGTCTAGAGAGGCGTGAAGAAACAAGACTTGTATACCTTTGAGGTTGAAGTTGTAAATGGTTTGACAAATGTTGCATCCACTAAAGCTTTGTCGAAGACACAAATCTAGCACATGAGATTGGGCCATGTCAGTGAAAGTAGTATGATCAAATTGGGGAAACAAATTTTGCTTGGTGGAGACAAAGTCGAAAAGGTGAAATTTTATGAATCTTGTGTACTTGGAAAATCCTATAGAGTGAAGTTCAATAAATGCAAACAAAGAACACATGGATCCCTTGATTACATTTATGTTGATCTTTGGAGGCCTGCAAGGTGTCCATCACATTCAGGATCAAGGTATTTTCTATCCATAGTAGATGATTATTCTAGATAGTTAAGGGTATTCATCCATAAGACTAAGGATGGAACTTTTGATAATTTCAAAAGTTGGAAGACTCTGGTAGAAAATCAGACTGGAGGAAAGGTCAAGAGGTTGAGAATAAACAATGGCCTTGAATTTTGTAATGAGGCACTCGATAACTTTTGTACTGCCTCTGGGATTGCAAGTCACATAAATATCGTAGGTACACCACAACAAAATGGTTTGTCAAAAAGGTGTAATCAAACTATTTTGGAGAAAGTTAGATGCATGTTGACTAGTGTTGGATTAAAGAAGGTGTTTTGGGCTGAGGCTATTTCGACAACAATACATCTGATAAATATATGTCTTTTGACAAAGTTAGGTATGAAGACAATTGAAGAAGGGTCGAGACATCCACCAGATGTCAACAAACTGAGAGTATTTAGCTGTGTAGCCTATGCTCACATTAGGCAAGACAAGGTCGAGCCTGGAGCTTCAAAATGCATGTTTATGGGATACCGTGAAGGAGTCAAAACTTATAGGCTATGGTGTAACACCCTTCTAAATCCCGTAAAATAATATAGAAATAATCAAAGTAAATTAGCATGCATATCACATAAGGGTGTTACACATATTTCATACATCACAAAACACCTGTCATGCTCAATAACACTAAATTAAATTCATATTTTTCAAGAACTTCACATAAGCATGTCGCAACGAGATCACTTTTCTAATAGTCTCAAATAAACTTTATTCATTTAATCAACTTAGACATAAAAGTCAATTCTCCACTTAATCAAAAGAAATAACAAAATAAAATAGATTATACAAAGTATCTCTAAAAACATGAATCAAACGGTTCTCATCCCGATGTTACATGATCAGAGAATAACCCTTCTAAATTAAATGACACTAAATGGAAGACACTTCAAGAGCTATCATTCCACTTACTTCAGCAACGCTACTCCTAAGAATCTTCATGTTACCCACGTAGAGACAACATCACAACAGAAGGGGTGAGAATTCACATAATTATTAAGAATCATATAATAATATATAATGTTTAGCACACATGCATACAATAATATTTTCACACTTCATATGCTTTATAAACATAACATCACACAATTAATCATATTGTTCTCAAGTATATACCAACAATTCACAATTATATTAATTTGAACAATTTCGCACAATTCACATAATCTCAAATTACGACATAAAACATGATTTGACTCAATGCAAGACTCAAATGCAACTCATGCATGTGGTACCAAACTCTTGTTATCATTTTTCGGTTTTTACTTTAAACCGGGTCCATTCTCTAAACTGACAACACACCAAAAGCACGTCCTCTAAGCTTTCAAACCCCTATCTACTTTGGGACAAGTCACTAGCTCCCACGGAACTAACAAGCATTGCCTCTTGACAACAAATGATGCATGTGCAATTACAACAACCATATGCAATTAAGACCGTTCTCTAATCTTAACATTCATGCATATCTTCAATAATTCATCACACTTGAATTACCACACAATTGCACAAACACATATTCATAATCATAGCATCCATGCTCCAAACATCATCATCACACATAGCAATTGATACACAAAGTATCATCACAATTCAACCTCAATTCACAAAACACGCATCACCGATTCAACATATTATAAATAATCAATCATCAATAATTAAATTCAATAATAATATTATAACTAAAAATTATCAATAATTTAGTAAATATGTATTATTATCCGACAGCTCAAAAATCAATATACATGCCCGAAACGTCTTAATAGAGTATTTTCATTGATATAATATAAACTCTTAACTCGTAAAATAGTTATAAAAATATATAATTATAACTCAACAAAATACTCCAATAACCATAAACTACTCTACAACAACTCTTACAACTCTAAAATAATTCTAGGGTGCTTAAAATTACTCACTGGCAACTCTGACATATAAATATAATCCTTACAAAACTGATTGATTGATGGTCTGACTCAAGTAATAATAAAACAACTCTAAAGGGTCAAATATATTTACCTTTAATTCTAATTCTATGGTTCATTAAATTTGACTCTAAACAACTCAAAACCAACACTGACAACTCTAAACATGTCATAATTACCCAAAATAATTAAAATATAACTTTTAATAACTCAAAACAATTCTGATAATTTTATTGACAACTCTAAAATTACTATTGACAAATCTAACAACTCTAACGGAATAGAAATTAACCCAAATTAATTATTTAGCCAAATACTTATTTCTAATTCAAAACTTCTACAAAATTATTCCAATGAAACACTATATATTATAAATTTTTAATTGTGATTCTCAATTAATTAATTGTGCCACTTCAGTATTTAATATATTGATATATATCATAAAATTGTGATCTAGTTATATAATTCCACTGCCCCTACAGTATACAAATTGTCATTGTCAATCTACCTCCTAAAGTGCCACTGCTATTTTTATTTTGTTTCTTGACCAAACATGCCTTAACAATTTGTAAGTCTATCTCTAAATTTTCCCTGCAGTGCAAATATCTATATGTGGCTCTTATATTTTTGCTACAGTAGAAGAGCCTATAAGTCTCTTATATTACGCTACACTAAGATAACAAATTAGCACTTGCAATTATATTTCTCATAAGCTACACTAAGGTAATATATATACTTATTTATAAATTTAACACTATTGCATCTTATAGAGTCTAATTAATTTATTAGAAACAAAATTAATCATCACATATTCAAAAATTATCCTCAATCTAACAATTACAAAATCATAGAGATTAGGGATTTCAACCTAAACATGTTCCTACCCATTGATACATTATCATACAATTCTCATAACTATGTAAAAATTCACCCTTATCTTGATTGTTGATCCTCTTCAAATTTTCTCCTCAGGATTTCTCTTCTTTCTCCTACTCTCTCTCTCTCTCTCTCTCTCTCTCTCTCTCTCTCTCTCTCTCTCTCTCTCTCTCTCTCTCTCTCTCTCTCAAACTAATTCTAGTAATTAACGGGATTACTCATTATATCCCCAGTTTACTCTCCATATTCTTACTATTAGGCCAAACTACCTTATTTCAATTTATTTTCTACAATTCTCACTAAATAAAATAATTATTTACTACCCGACATCAAAAATAACTATAATTCTACAGTTCTTCATTTAAGCTCAACTAACCCGTCACAAAACACACATTAATTAATTTAAATAAAATCAATTATTCACAAAATCAAATAATTAATTAATTAATAAAATATATATTACTAATTAATAAACTATACCACTAATTAATAAAATTGTGGTGTTACATATGGTGCCTAGAACCAGGTCACAAGAGGTGTATCACTAGTCGAGATGTAGTTTTTAACGCAACAAGTTCCACTCAGAAAGAAGGTGTAGACTTCAATGATGTATTTTCTCCTGTTGTGAAGCACAAGTCAATTCAAATGTTGTTTGCCATGATGGCACAATTTGATCTTGAACTAGAACAAATAGATGTGAAGATTGCGTTCTGGTATGGTGATCTAGTTGAAACAATCCTGATGAGGCAACCTAAAGGGTATGTCGAAAAGAGGAAGGAAGATTATGAGTGCAAGCTGAAAAGGTATCTATACAGGCTGAAACAATCTCCTCGGCGGTGGAATAGGAGATTCGACAAGTTCATGACACACATAAGTTTCATTAGAAGTCAGTTTGACCACCGTGTTTACTTCAGATTTCGAACTTGTAATTCATTTGTTATTTTATTGCTTTATGTTGACGATATTCTCATAGCAAGCAACAATATCGAAGATGTAATGAGGTTGAAGGTTGAACTTAATAAAGAGTTTGAAATGAAGGATATGGGAGATGCATCCAAGATTCTTGGGATTGACATTCGAAGAGATATAAAGCAGGCAAAATTATGCATATCTCAAGAGGCATACCTATGGAAAATTCTCGACAAGTTTGGTATGTCGAATTCAAAGCCTGTTGTGACTCCAACAAATCCTCAATTCAAGCTGAGTATAGATCTGTGTCCCAGTATTGAGATTGAAAGAACTTATATAAATAGCATCCCATATGCTAACTTAGTAGGTTTTTTGATGTATGTTATGGTATGTACTGGATCCGACATAACATATGCAATAAGTCTTGTAAGCAGGTACATGGCGAATCTTGGAAAGGATCATTGGCAAGCATTGAAATAGATTGTAAGGTACATAAATGGGTCTCTTAACAGAGGCCTAATTTATGGTGGAGCCTTGGGTGAAGATAATAAAGTAGTAATCGAAGTATATGTCGACTCTGATTAGGCAGGTTGTATGGATTCCAAAAATTTTATTTTTGGATATGTTTTCATTATGTTTGGTACAACAATTAGTTAAAAAGTAACACTTCAGAAGTTTGTCGCATTATGAACCACTGAAGCGGAATATATTGCTTTAACTGAAGTTGTGAAAGAGACTATTATGCCTTGCAGGTTTTGCTAAGGAGTTGAAAGTTCAAAGTCAAGTTATCATTGTTAAATATGATAGTCAAAGTGCAATACACGTGTCGAAGAATTCAGCTTATCTTGAGCGAATCAAGCATATCAATGTGAGGTTGCATTTCTTCAGAGGGGTAATCGAGCGTGGAGAAGTTCAAGTGCTGAAGGTTTCGAAAGAACACAATTTCGCTGATATGATCACCAAAACATTGCCAAGTTGCAAGTTTTTTCACTATATGCAGTTGATAAAGCTGCATGAAGAAAGCTAGTTCGTTTTTTGATAATAGATTTTATTCCAAGGTAGAGATTTGTGAGATATTGGATCGAACTCTATTGAGGTTGAAAGGTAGCTTATGATTCGACAAAGTTTAGTATGCCGTCGAAGATTGTTCACATGCTGGTGTCAAAGATCTTCACACTGTAGTCGAAGTGTGTTCTAGTATGTGGGTGTCAAAATGCTAGGGTTGTTAGTATTTTGAATTGGGTATGTTTGTTATGTCAAATTGGTTAAGTTAGCTTGTACACTAAGTTAGCTTGTAATGGGTATTTGTGATAAAGCCCATTAGTTTAGTATGTTGGATTTATTATAAATAACATGCTAGTCTCTTAATATTGTATACTGCAAATTCTAATTCAGGATTAGAGGGTTATTTGTTATTCTCGTGTACTTGTAATCTTGATTAAAGAGAAAGTAAAGAATAACAGTTAATAACAAATCCTTGTTGTTCTTCGTGTTCTTCATTATATTATACCATATTTGTTTCTTGATCATAAAGAAACAAGTCTATACTTTATTTCCAAGGTATTTGTTTCACAACATAATGTAATTGTGATGAAATGCTATTTATTTTTTAAATAAATTATTGTTGATGACATTTGAACCGATTACCTAAATGTATTATGTATATATTACAAAGGTTGGTTAGCGTAATCGTTACTATATGTCGTGCGTGTCTTGACTTATAATCATGATCTCAAGACCGCGGTAGAAAATACCAGACATACAATCACTCTTTACCTCACAACAATTGGTCAAATATTGTGGTATCCATTTTCTAACTGTTATTGTATGGGTGAATTTTCGTAGTAATGCTCCTCCAAGTGAATCACTATACCGCCCACATTGCTTATTTCAATAATGTCTTCTTGCAATTTTTTAAAAATTAATGTCTTTGCTTCTCTTCGTAAGATATCCTATTGGAGGTTGATTTGTTCCAAAATCCCTCAAACTCTTTCTATTTGCATGTTAGACCATTCATATCTCTCACTAATGAATTATTGTAATTTTTAAATAAATTATTTAATTTAATCTTTGATAATTTTGTGTGTATTCCCTTCTTGAAAAAATGTGAAAAAATGTCATAATAACTACAACTTAACTCATTTTTAGAATAAGAGGTTACATTATGATTTATTGATAAAACAAGTTAATAAGTACTCCAATTTATTTTGCTATAATAAAAGATTTTTTTTCACCACCCAACTAAATAACTTAATTTCAAAAATTAGTTCGAACTTCAAATGATTTCAGCTCCTTCTTAATTAGAAAAAAAATGTAATCCCATAACTTTTGTATAATTTTTTAACTTATCCATATTTCACTCAAATTTATAGTTTTTTAAAACTTTATGACCATAAAATTTTTGTAAGTTAAGAATAATATTACTCATCTTAATAAAACACCAAAATTTGTTCTATTTTAAGAATAATTTAATAAGGAATTTAAATTTTAAGATATTTAAACTATAAAAAAACCTTATAAATGTACCATAAGGCATAATAAGCAAATGATTATTAATGAGTATTTTAATACATGCGCTCCATCTTAATATGTTGATTTAATTTTGCCACATTTCCCACTTATAGCTAGTTCAAAATGAGTAACTTGACCATGAAACTAGTGAACTTTCACAGATCCCACAGTAAAAATGATAGTAGTACTACATGTTGATGACAGTAAATCCTATATGTGTGTAAAATTTACCGACACTATTTTTTTACAAGGTCAGAGACATTATTGAAAGACCAAATAAATAGCACTGTTATTTTTCCAGTAAATTAATACTACTACTATTAGTAATCAGTCAAAAATGAGCAAATAAATATTTTGGCAGAATTCATAAATAAAGCCGCAGCAATAAACCAAATAAAGCATGACATCTCAACCGGCCAACTAATTTGCCATTACCAATTTCACCAAGCCTCGTTTCATTCCCAGTAGATAAAAAAAACAAAAACACAAGGGTAAACACGTAAATTCATTACCGCATGGTGTAGTTTAAAGTCCCACTGAAAAGGGTAAAGTCTTTATCAGAAACCATCAATAGCGAAGAGCCCAAAACCCAGCCTCAGAAACAACCATAGAGTAGAGCCAGGTCTAGGTCACAGTACCTTCCAACTACGTGGTTATGAATTGTGGGCCCTACTCTTAGTTGGATAACCCGGATATAACGGGTTACTCTCACTGCTAAACCGGTTCAACCGCTGCATCTTGCTTTTATCCTAATCTGGAAACCAGACCCAAAACTTTTTTACTCCACGCGCCTAATAGAGCACGTTACGTCACATCTTTTTCTTCAAAGAAAGGTTTTAGATGAGTTGAGTTCCGATGACTCACCAGAATCACGGCAGATATATGGATCATATATATTGAAATATAAAAAAAAAATAAAAAAAAATTGCTTATAATTGTAGTTAAAGGATGTAAATGTTATACAATTAAAAAAACATTTACAGTTCACAGTCAAAAAATATTTCAATTAGTCGTAATTCGTGAAAGTTGAATTCACAAAGTATATGAATCAATTCTTTATCAATTAAGTCAATCTTATTTAACTATTATTCATACAAAGAATCTTTTACTTTGGTGATGAATACAAAGTACAAACATCGTTAAAAGGCTACTTTGAGTTTGAAAGAATTTCAATTTCTATATACGTACAATCATAAGGTGTTTTACCATAATTGCACAAAATTATACTTTTGAAAAACGTAATGATTTAAAGTGTATACACACTTGTGAATTAGATTCCTCCCAGCATGTGAGAATCACAGAAAAAGCATAATGCATGCTAAATTGCTCTAAATGATAACAACACTTTCAGCCAAACCGTTGTAAAAAACATATACATGTTCCAAATACAAACACCCTCTCACATGTCCCACAATCAATTCCATGTCCTACAATCAATTCCATTCAAAGGCTGCAAGGTGCATGATTTTACAATACACTACCTAATTACGAAACCCCACATCCTATAACTATAGGTCCTATACCTATATGTCTATATACCTATAACCTATGGCTATTATAATTTACAGCTATAACATGCATCTTTTATAAACTCTTTCATTTTCTTATTTTACTATAACAAGGTTAGTCTATTAGTATTTCAATAACCGTGAAGATGGGTCCCTACCCTTATAGCGCGTGATAAAGACGCGATGTGAAGTGAGCGTGGTTAGTTATAAAGGAAGAGGCAGAGAGTTTAAGAGCAGAAACCCTCGACTTTTACGCGAGCGTTGTCTCTAGTTTCTCTTTCATCGTACTTTAGTCATGTCTTCCCGTCTTATCTGCACGCGCTCCAACAAGTGTTACTAACTATGGTTTGAAAGTACACGTGTCAATGGGTGAAGGGGTGGTTTATGATGAGGGTGAAATGGTAATTTGAAAAAGTGGGTCTTGGGGGAGAGTTGCCAAAAGGAACTAGACCGGTCTTTGTCTGGATCAGAGGGGTGTCGGCTACCGTCAAGTGGGTGGTGAAATCGGACGGTGGAGAGAAGGATGGACCCACATAGTCTCTGAATGGGAACGTGATACCTGGAAAGAAGAGAGCCCAAAAAGGATGGATTTTTGTGTGTTACGTGACACTGCACCCTCTCTATCCTACTGCTCCACCTTTTTGGAGCCAGACTCGATTTAATTTTGTTTAAAACGGATCAAAATATCTAAGTTTTATTTCAAATAAAATACAATATATTTTTGTAAAAAATTTAACTTATTACAAAATATCTCAATTTAAAATGCTTTCATACTATTTATTTTGATATTTTTGATATTCTAATACTATAAGTAGTGGATCATTAGTATAAAAATTCATTCATAACAATATAATATTATCTAGAACAACTGATATATTAAGAGAATTAATTTTAATATAAAAAAAAATAATGATACATCTTATTGTTTACTTACACTATCGAAATACAAAGGTGTGTCCCAAAATAAATGTTTCCTCCTCTGATTTTCACCTAACAACAATAAACTTAATAATGACACAAAAAAAAACTTTAATCTTAAATAAAATAAATATTTTTGGTCCTATTTATAAAAAATATTTTTTAGATATTTTGAATAAATAATATAATTAAATAATATATTATTCAAATATACTATTTATTCAATATATCTTTGAAATAAATTTTTTCTTATAAATAAAATTGGAGATAAATAGTATTTTCTAAGATAATATAAATATTGTAAGATGTTCAATTGATTTTTTTTTTTACTATTTTTGAAATCTATGTAACTTAATGATAAATACAAATTAAGATATATGATTTCATGTCTATAAATATATTAAAACTAACTCTATTATTAATACATTCTTCTGCCGAAATATATATTTGGACTATCTTTTAGATGCAAATTTGGTGAGATCACAATTGTACAGACTTCGAATGGAATTGTTGAGTGGTTGGGGGAATTTAGATGACACGATTTAGTGATGTTGCACCCAAAACAATGGTTTTGCTTATTCTTCAAGTGGGAACCTCTATTTATCTTTGAGTTGGTAGTCTCCCGTTCTTTAAGAGATGGTGGTCCTTAGGATCCTTGCATCATTATTAGACTGTAACTCTCATTGTTTCCTTTATGGAACTTCGTAACGTTCCGTCGTGGCTGTTCCATTTTTGTAACGTTCGAACCGTTTACGCCTATTCAACTTTGTGACTTTCAGCTTATCATGTCTGAACAAATCTCCACCCGACTCTCTTGATATACAAGTTGACTCAACTAATTTTAGTATGTACATAAGTCTCCCAATTTTGAGGTCTTCTTCGGAGCTGAAGTGTTCGGTTAAGTAGAATTTAAATCTTTCAAGGCAACATGAATACTCGGTCGTACCATGATCGACGATTGGAAATGGTTTAGCATGTGCAAGTGGCTTTTCAGCAACATTTATGACATGTTTCCATCGTGTCCCTTCACCTTACCGTGTGATGATGGCTTTTACGGGAAATGGTCATTATTCATTAGTGCTTTATTCAACCATACTCCTCTTCTTAATTCTTACCTCTCTCTTGGCATTCTAATGTTTTTCTGAACCTTACTTTGTTGGATTTCCATGTTGATGTATATTACGTTTTTTCCTTTGATACTTGTACTCGGGGTAGTATGACTCATTTTTAAACAAAATATGTTGCTAGCCCTAATGCTCAAAAGTTGAGATGTTTCTATCCCCGAGCATGTTTCTTAGTAATGCTCCTCCGATTATGTTGGGCCAATGTCTTATCTTGTTATGAGTCTCAAAAACAATAGTTTTTTTTATAATTTTTTTAATATATATATATATATATATATGTATAGAGGCATTGCCATTTTTTATATGCAAATATGTAAATGTGTGTATTCTGTCTTGATCAAAAGAATGTAAATTTCTAACCTTAGTTTAAAATAAGATGATACATTCCAAATTTGTCAGATATTTTGTAGTTTATGTTTAAAAATGGTACATACAAGTGAAAATAAGATTTAAAACAATGTAAATCTTGTATTCATTGGTTAATAGATTTATAATGATATGATACATATCAGTGTAAACAATACAAGCAAAAAATGATACAGGCAGTAAAAATGATACAAGCAAAGCATGATATTTAACCCCTTGGTTATTACTTAAATATGAGGTAAATAAATACTTTATTACTTCAATCTTTAAATACAACCGAGAGGTATATGACGCACGTAATAAAATTCAGAAAATAAAAATATGCAGTTGCTAGAGATCTAACTAATGATCTTTTAATTTCTAACATCGACTTTAGATACATTGAGGTGTTAAGTGACAACTTTTCTTGTCGCCCTTTGTTACCTTACCTGTGTAGTCGAGGTTAAATGCATTTTGCAAACGACGTTTGATGTGCTATTTGTAGTGGTGTAAAATTTGTGGATGTCAACTGTGAAGGTAAACCATTTTAGAGTACTTCTTCAATGCAAATTTGGATGATTAAATAAACTATAATTTCCAATAGAATTTGGGCTATGGAGATCAAGATGATTGACAAGAAATTTGGGCAACAACATGTCATTCTATATGGTATTAGATGAATTAAAAAAGAGAATGTAGAAGAATATGTCTTCCCCACTCACTTGGTAGATGATATAGTGATAAAAGTTAAAAATCATGAGAAGAATCTTAGTTTGCAGCGGAAAGTCGTGAGTAGGCAAAGACAAATTCAACAAATTAAATGGTCTCCTCCGAAAGACGACTGAATAAGGCTTAATACAAACAAAGCAAACCAACAATATGGGAAATCATGTTGTGGTTAATTTATTAGAGATAACAATGGATCATGGAGATATGGTTTCCCAAAATATTAAGGGAATGTGAAGCATGGGTTGTGGAGTTTTAGGGTGTCATTGAAGGACTGGAACAATATTTTGATAAAGGGAATAAGAATGTGGAACTTCATATTGACAACAAAGAAGTGTACAAGGCTACCATTACATTGTCTCCTAAAATGAGCGCTAGTAAAAAATTGCTTCAAAAAATCAAGTCCTTGTTGGATAGTGAGTGACTAAGAGGTTCACATTAGTCATATTTATTAAAAAGAAAATAAGTTTGCAGATGTGTTGGATAATATGGAATTGAGGTATGAATAAGGTATTATCCTATATAATGATTGTCCTGTTGTACTTAGTTAAATTTTTCTTTCGGATCTTTTAGGGACTTCTTCCCTCGTAAAACAAGATAATTAATCTATTATTTTGTGAAAAATCAGTATTTGACCATAATATCGAATAATATTACAAAAAAAAACCTTGTATTCTTAGAGATCTTTGTCAAAGACAAAAACTCCGTCACCAAATAATGAGATTGTGAAAAGTTACACTTTTGACAAATCAAAATGAAATAATAAAATTAAACATTACAAAAGGTTATCCCTCAAAAAAAATTCAATTCTTTTTTTTTCTAATTTAGAAAAGGTAATATTTGGAGGGGTTACTCATCAAATAACTTTGGACTCCATTTTCAAATTGAAAATATGTGAGGGTTGTCTCTTTAATGTCTAGAGAACCCACATGTCAAAAAATATGCAAGGGATTGCCTCTGATATTTTTTTACCTTTGCATTGTAATCAAGAGGTTAGCCACCCTAACTTGAGGATAATGTGGTAAGGGTAAAGGTAATTGTCGCACGAGGATTACTATATGTGTAGTGGTTCAGTCCCTTATGTTTGTTGACACGATCTCTATTCTACCTATAATTATTTCACACCCTCTATTATTTTAGTCATTTTCGTCTTATTAACAACAGAAAAACAAAAAATTGATCACTAAATTTGTCGCTAATAAAAAAAATCGTTGCTATTAAAAAAAATTAAAATGATAAATTTTAACGAATTAAAAGACTATTTACAAGTTAAAGAACCAAAAGGAATTTCGAAGATAACATTACATTGAGGAGAAAAATTATTGTAGCATTAGCTTACAAAACATTACATGAGGGAGTACTTATAGGATACTACGAAATACACTGGAACCAGAACGAACCCAAAAAACAGGTAAAAAGCACAACACGTGGAGAAAATCGATTTCCCAAAAGGGGGTAATCGATTTCCCCGACTAAAAACTGAACTAGAAAACTAAAAATACATGAGGAAATTGATTTACCTAAAAAAAAGGTAATCGACTTCCTCTTCGAAATTTTGTTTTTTCATATTTCCAAAAGTGCTTTTCAATTTAACTATTATCGACCAAAGGATCCCAGAAGCTTCCACAATGCAATTAAATTATTAAGGACTTCCAATACACCACCTTAATTCAAATGCTCCAAGTTCTTCATTCCCAAACTCATTACAAGCTTCTTGAACATCATATTTGTTACATCTTTTGTTAACAAATTTGTGACTTGTTCTTCGCTTAGATAGTATCCTAACCTCAGCTGGCCTGCACATACCGGATCCCTCATGTAATAAAAAATCATCTCGATATGGTTTCTCCTCCCATGTGCTATGGAATTCCTTGCAATATTTATTGCTAGAACATTATCAACCAAGATTGTGATAACTTCTTCAACCTTGATGCCCAACTCTTCCAGCATATTCACAAGCCACACAACCTGACACACATAACGATGCAACAATATACTCGACCTCACAAGAAGAGAGTGCCACCAAAGGTGCATTTTAGAACACTAAGAGATTGGAGCTCCTCCAAACATAAATACCTAACCATCCGTAGACTTTCGATCGTCCTTATCTCCACACCAATTAGAATTCGTGTAACCAAGCAATTCATATTTTGTGCCAGTATCAGTTATTGAAAAGAAAATTCCGCAGCCAAGAGTTCTTTTGATGTACCTTAGGATCCTATGAATTGCTTTCAAGTGAGAAATCTTTGGTCTCTCCATGAATCTACTTGCAACACTGACGCTAAACACCAAATTAGTAACGTAACAATCCAATCAACCTCGTATATTGCATTGAATTCACATTTTGTTCACCATCATTTTTGCATAGCTAAAACCTTGATTCAGCGTGTGTATTGACAACATTACAATTTTCCATATCACACATATTTAAAATTTCAAGAGCACACTTTCTTTGATGCATGAGCAGTCTCAATTTTGGGTTAAACTAGATGATATTCCGAAGAGAGCTTTCTGAATGAGGTATGGTCATTATGAGTATACTATGATGTTGTTTGGTGTATCTAATGCACCAAGTGTTTTCATGGAATATATGAATATGACTTTTTCACTCTCACTTGGATAAGTTTGTAGTGGTTTTTATTAATGATATTCTGATTTATTCTAAGACGGAAGAAGAGCATGTTGGGCATTTGTAATTGGTATTGCAAGTGTTGACACAAAAGAAATTATATGTAAAGTTTTTGAAGTGTGAATTTTGGCTGAAGGAAGTTAGTTTTCAGGGTAATGTAATATCTAGTGGTAGAATTTTTGTGGATCTTTCTAAAGTTGATGCAGTCTTGCAATGGAAGGCTCCAAAGTCCATGACTGAGATTCAAAGTTTTCTTGGTTTGGCAGGTTATTATCGAAGATTCATTGAAGGGTTTTCTAAGTTGGCATTACCATTGACGCAGTTAACTCAAAACGGTCAAGCTTATGTGTAGGATGCAACATGAGAATAAAGATTTGTGGAGCTAAAGAAAATATTGTCGACTACTCCAGTGTTGGTTTTTCCTAATCTGAACTAGTCATTTGTGGTGTATTGTTATGCGTCTAAGGTGGGACTTGGTGGTGTACTAATGCATAATGGAAAAGTTGTTGCTTATGCTTCTAGACAACTTAGAGTTCATGAAAGGAATTATCCTACGCAAGACTTAGAGTTAGAAGTGTTGGTGTTTGTGTTGAAGACTTGGAGACATTATCTTTTTGGTTCTAAGTTTGAGGTGTTTAGTGATTATAAGAGTTTGATGTATTTGTTTGACCAGAAGGAATTAAACATGAGACAAAGAAGATGACTTGAATTACTGAAGGATTATGACTTTGATTTGAGTTATCATCCTGGTAAACCAAATGTAGTTGTTGATGCATTGAGTAGGAAGTCGCTACATATGTCGATGCTTATGGTTCAAGAATTAGAGATGACCGAACAATTATAAGATATGAGTTTTGTGTGTGTATAAACTCCTGGTAGTGTGAAGTTGGGAATATTGAAGCTGAATAGTGGTATAATATAGGAAATCTCAGAAGGCCAGAAGTTTGATTTGAAATTAGTTGATCGATTGACTTTAATTAACCAAGGTAAAGGAGATAAGTTCAGAATTAATGAGAATGGTGTGATGAGGTTTAGTGATAGAGTGTATGTTCCAGATGTTCTAGAACTTAAGAAGAGTATTCTTGAGGAAGGACATATAAGTGGGTTGAGTATTCATCCATGTGCTACGAAAATGTAGCAATACTTGAAGAAGTTATTTTGGTGGCCGGGTATGAAAAAGGAAATCGCTAAGTTTGTTTATGCTTGTTTGACTTGTCAGAAGTCAAAAATTGAGTGTCAAAAGTTGATGGGTCTTATGAAACCGTTGAGTATTCTCGAGTGGAAGTGGGACAATGTTTCCATGGACTCTGTAACGATATTGTCGAAGACTGATAAAGATAATGATTCAATTTAGGTAATAGTTGACAGGTTGACTAAGTCAGCACATTTCTTGCCAATAAAGATCGAACATTCGATGGAAAGGTTAACTGAGATGTATATTGATAAAATTATGAGACTGCATGAAATACCTTCGAGAATTTTGTATACTATACATACGAGGTTTACTTCGAAATTTGGACGGGTTTGCAAAATTCTTTTGGTACTGTGTTAAGGTTGAGTTCTGCATATAATCCACATATGAACGGTCAGACAGATAGGACTATCAAATATTTGGAAGATTTGTTGAGGGCTTGTGTGTTGGAACAAAGAGGTGGCTTACCGAATTACTTTGTCTCCGTCACTTACGAATTTGCATGATGTGTTTCATGTATCTTAATTGAGAAATTATATGCCAGATTCTTCGCATGTGATTCAGATGGATGATGTACAGGTAAGAGATAATCTGACTATTGAGACGTCACCATTGCGAATAGAAGATTAGAAAGTGAAAAATTTATGAGGCAAAGAGATTTCCTTAGTGGAGGTGTTATGGGGTGGAGCAGCTGTTGAGAGTTGGACTTGGGAACACGAGGATCAGATGAAAGAGTCTTATCCAATGTTGTTTTCATCAGGTAATTTTCGAGGGCGAAAATTCTTTTAAACGGGGGAGAGTTGTAACACCCCAAATTTTATATTAATTATTTAATTAATTAATTTAGTATGATTATATGAGTCTAGGTGAAGTAGATGGCGTTTTTATGTTTTGATGCTTATTTATGATGTTTTGGTGCTTTGTCTGAGTCATTGTGACAATATATGATGTGTATTCGTGATGCATCTGTAATGCAATAGCGGTGACTTGATGAATAAGATATTTAAGATAATGAGTTGTGTGGTGTAGAATGAGATAGCTAGGCGGTTTAGAATTTAAATAATTATTTAGATTTAATAGTGATTAATTAGAATTATTTAAATATAAATAAATAGAATAATAGAATAATAGAACTGTAGAGGAAATAAGGATGGGATGGTAATTAGTGGTGAATAAGTAAGGACAATGTGGTAAGTTTGATATTAAGGGTCCAATGGTTAAGAAAAACAAAAGACAATTGGGATTTTAAAAAAAAATGCTCATTCTATATGATAGTTCTTGGGAAAACAGGAAGACCTAGGGCGCAAGGAGACAAGGAGGCAAAGAGGAATGTGTAGAACACGAAGAGGAATCGAAAGATAATAATAATCATAAAGTAAGGGGGTTTATCATCTTTATTATATTTGATTTAATGTTTGGATTTGGTAGAATAGCATTAGGATTTGGTGTATGATCAATTGGGGATTTTTGGATGAGGATTTGATGAAATATAGATGAATAATGATGCCCAAATAATGTATAATTGATGTAGTAATATAGAATGATCATAGATGATGATTACCTATGATTAAATGATGTTTTAGGACCTATAATATAGTAAAATCGCATAAAAATCTAGCACAAAACAACATGAGTCAACGCAAAGAAGTTATGAGTCGACACATAGAGGTTATGAGTCGAATCATTGGGTCGACCTAAGCATACTCGAGAGGAATAGGCTCTTTGTCGCACAAGGAAGCATCGACACGAGAGAATTTTTGAGTCGACTCATGAAATCCAATTTTTGATAGATTTTTGTAACGACCATAACTTTTGAACCGTAACTCCGTTTGATCCACTGTTCGAACCGTTGGATAGATAACATGATGGACTATATTTATATGGATTAAAATGAAGAATAAGAATGATAATTATAGTACCTAAGTTAGGATATAATTTGTTCCCCTGCGTTGAATCGCTATGATGTTTTGTGATAATGAAGTATGATGATAATATGACGATCTTATGATAATGCTTAGTTCATAACAATGATTATGTGATGTATATGATGATTTATTTATATAATGATGTTATGATGTTGTTTTGATTTCTTAGATGAGATGATGATGATGATATGACGATCGTATGATAATGCTTGGTTCATAATGATGATTATGTGATGTATATGATGATGTGCTGATTTATATGATGATGTTATGATGTTGTTTTGATTTCTTTGGTGATATTATGATGCTTGTGATGATTCATGAATAATGATACGTGTTGACTAGTTGTGGTCGTATTATTTTATATTGTTGTGTATTATTACATTCATGGCATAGTAGGTGTTATACCCCAAAATTTGTCCTCCTATTTTTGAAGTCAAGATACATCTCCATACTCAAGAGTTCCTCAAGGATTTACCAGATGAACCCTCTCCTAAGCATTCAATCCACAACTAGGGATTTGCTTTTCTCAAGACAAAATCAAGTTCTAATGTTCTAAGTGAGCACCACACCTCCTCATATTCCTCAAGGTATCACCATGTCAAGTTTCAAGCCTTATAGCTCAAGTTTGCTCATTCAGTTGCTCAGATGGTTGAAAATCAATTGTATTGGACAAAAAGTCAACATTGGTCAACATACATTCAAACTTCATCATTCTTGGTCAACATCAAGATTTTGAAGTCACATTCATCATTTGATCAAGGGTTGATCATGATTCATCAAGAAAATTCAAAGAATGATCAAAAGTCAAAGTTTCTAAATTAGAACTTTTTTGATAAAAAGTCAACAGAACTTTGACTAGGCATAACTTTCACATACTTCATCAGAAATTTTTCCACCAAAACTCATTTTAAAGAAAATTCAATTCTCTACAATTTTGATGGATACAAGTGTGCTTATTACACGAAAAATAAGTTGGAAGAAATCAAGGAGGAATTGTGTGAATATTTTATTGAGCAAAGAATCATATAAGGTATTCGTAGTTGAAAAGTGTTAAGAAAAATTAGGTTATATGTTAGGGTTGATTTTGATTATGTTGTAACAAATTGTTTATATGTATATTGAACTATAATATAATGGTATATATATTTTTCATTAATGGTGTATATATTTTGGATTGTTTATTTATAATGGTGTATATATGTTTTATTATAATGTCTATGTTTATAAAGGCTTGTTTGTTGAAATAAATTAAAGGCCAATAATGGTAATATAATATTTGTAATGAAATTACAAGTTTATTGAATTACATGTTTATGGAAAATTAAGTCAAATATATATAAAAAATCGTTGACTTTAGGCAACGCTTTTTGTCCAAAAGTGCTGCCTAAAGTAAACAATATGATGCTTTTTTAACTAAAAAAAGTGCTACCTAAGGGCCATCTTAGGCAACGCTTTTGACTAAGAAACTGTTGTCTAAGGTGGCCTTTATGCAACACTTTTTTTCAAAAGCGCTACCTAAAGTAAACAATATGCAGCTTTTTTTACTAAAAAAACACTGCCTAAGGGCCACCTTAGGTAGTGCTTTTGGAAAAAAAGAACTTCCTAAAGGCCACCTTAGGCAGCGCTATTGCATTGAACCAAAGCATTGCCTAAACCTATTGCACCGCAGGCTTAGGTAGCGCTTTAAAGCGTTGTCTAAAGCCAAAAAAGTGTTGTCTAAGGTCTTGTACAGCATAATGTATCACCGTGGTTGTGCCATCCAGGTTTTTTATGTACTTGATAGGCACGTCCGTCTTTGTGGACACGAGTGACCGTTACAACGACGTGATCTGCTTGAGATACTTTATGGACCTTTCTACAGTTCTGGACTGGAACTGGGGTGTCGCTGTTCTTACCTACCTCTACCACAAGATGAATGAAGCTTCTAGGTGAAGGGCTAGGGCGCTTACCGGCTCGTGCACACTCTTCACGGTACGTTTTTATTTTAACGATAAATTTTAATTAGTTTTAATTAATTTTAATTAGTTTTAATTAATTTTAATTAGTTTTAATTAATTTTAATTAGTTTTAATTGATTTTAATTATGTTAACATTATATTTTTGTTGATGTAGAACTGAATTTTATCATACTTTCATCGTATCCATGGTTACTCCGTGGATCCCGACTATGAGGACTTCATGCCCAGGGTTGTAGAGTTTATTCTAAATAGGGGCAACGATAATGTGGCTCATTACCGGGTGTTCCTTGATTGCACCAACCACGACGACATCAACTGGACCCCATTTGAAGACTACAAGGAGGTTTTCCCCTTCGATACCATTTCGTTATACTCCGGGTGGCTAGCCTGTGGGACTAACATGATGGTCCGATATCTGCCCAAGCGGTGTATGCTCCAGTTTGGCTATGTGCAGACCATACCCGATCTCCTTTCCAGGCTAATCTCGACTCCATCACACAGAGGGCTCTAGATGATGTCTTCCAGGATTGGGAGAATCATGTCGTACCATATGAGTTTCAATTATTGCGGGCATCCCGTATGTGGCACTCTGTGGGGGGGGGGGGTACGCGACATGGTTCTTTATAGTGTCACACCCTTACATGACACTGACGACTAAAGGACGTCCGCTGAAGCCAGCACCTGAGGAACTCTTGGAAAACGAACAGGCCGGGAATGATCATGCCATTGATCTACTGCGCATCTATTAGAGTATCCGCTAGATTGGACAAGAGGCGTTGGATGACGAGATTATCCATAGGGGCAGACCTGATGCGGTTGCTGTGGTGGAGAGGATGGTCGCTGAGGCAAAGCGTGCAGCGCGTTACCACCGGCGGAGGAAGGTGCGGGGGGTCAGGATTAGGCATACCCAGTAGCCTTTATGTTTTTTATTTGATTTTGTATGATCGCATTTTGTTCGAAACAATTTATGTAATAATATTTCTGACATTTTTTCTCTTTATTATTTATAACATATTATTATTTACATGATTTGCGTATATTGATATCTCTAATATTTTCTTTAATTGAATTTTTGAAAACGGAAACATAATTCGAGTAAATATGGAAAAACATAGTTTTAAACATAGTTTTACACATTCTGCAAATTTTTCGCAAGTTAACTTACGAATTCACCTTGTAGGGTGAATTCGTAAATTAACTTACGAAATAATCTACGATTTTAAAAAAATAAGGTGAATTCGCAAGTTAACTTATAAATTCACTCAAAAAGATTAATCCGCAAGTTAATTTGCGAATTCACCCAATAAAATAAATTCGTAAGTTAATTTGCAAAAAATATTTTTAATTTTTATAAATGGGAGAAAAATCCACTAAATAGAAGAAAAAATTCTCTTTAAATATTCAAAATCACTTTCAGCTATTCCAAGTGAATCAAACATACTAGTATGACATTGACAGGGATGTGTATTTGGAGATATAATTTTCAGTTTCATTAATTACTAGGAGTACTTATTAGATGCAGTTTTTTTTCCTTAAAAATTGGTGACAGTAACTATAGGTTATTGTTTTTATGAACATTGACTATGGAGTGTTGGTTCAAATTGACCAAGTATGGAGTACTATTAGTACACTGCAATCCAAAGACCGTCTAGGGTCTAGGTGGGGCTATTAATGCCAGTTCAAACAGTAATTAAGAAGTCACTTTACTGCCTTTATTGATTACAGTACATAGTTTAACTTAAAGTTATATATATATATATATATATATATATATATATATAAAATTTTGCGATTGATTTTGAGTTTTTTCGTCGTTAATTAAACAAAAATGACTAAAATAATGTGTTTTGAAGAGTTAACAAATCAATATGAATATTTTTAAGGACGAAAATGAACCGAATTTTGCCTATATTTTATTAATCTTGTTAAAACTACATAATATTAATAAATTAATTATTTGTCCATAATATTACATTGTTTACATAAAATATTTATGTAAATATATATAACAAATTTAGAATCTGATTCATCGTCATCACTGTCGGTGAAGATCAAATGGTGGATCTTTATTTCATTAAAATATCAAGAAAGAGAAAATGTTGGGTGCAATGTATTTCAAATCTCTTTCACATTTATTTGTTTCTGATGTAAAGTAAGAAAAAAGTTAGTTAAATGAATGAACATATAATTATTGTAAAACAATGTAACAGATTGATTATTGAAGGGCATAAAATTTAAACACAATTTATTTTTAGCTTTTATAATCTATCGTAGATAATTTTACCGAATTTTTTACGCTTCAAAGTTTTCATGTAATGGTTCATTAAAAATTATTGATATTCAAAATGCTCTTATAATTAATGTCAGTTAAGTTTCATGCGGATCATTAATCGAAGTGTATTAAGCGTTGATACTCATGAAATGAACGACACAGATTTGTTTAAGGACACTGATAAATATCCTTAATAACCATGCCAAAACTATTCTCTCAGTTTCTGTAAAAAAAATTGAGGTAAAAGGTGTATACAATATTTTTTAACATTGTATTATTTACGTAAAATATTAAATTATATTAAAACAACAAATGTAGTGATATAATTCAGATCCTATTGGATACATTTTATGCTCATTATTTTAAATATAGGAAATATTTTTCTGCACTTATAATCTATCATTGAGAATTTTTTGGAGTTTTTTTAAATTCTAAAATTTCATTATCTAGAACAAATGTTATCAAAGCCAACAATTTCACAAGAAAGATTTATAGTGGTGAATGTTGATATTTTATTTTGGATTAATATCTTGGCAATATCTAGCGTGTTGTTATTTTAAAAACGTACCGTAGAGATTCATTTTTGTAGCTATGTAACATGTTACCTCAGTTTAAAAAAAAGCGAGGAGAAACACATTTTTTTATTTTAAATAGACAAATATAATAAGAAAGCCATCCGATTTTAGAATAAAACTGAGGCGAATGATATCTTTTCTTAAACATTAATTTACACAGAAAATAAAAAAAATCTAGATTCATCATTATGGCTACAATTCAAGATTTCATTGCATATATATTTTCAAAGGTTGAACAACCTTCTTTGCTTAACCTGGAAACATGAATGATTTTCTACACTTTCAATCTATCATAAGAAACTTTTCTAGCAATCTTTAACAGAGAGTTGTTTAAAAAATACAACATCGACACCATTATGTGAGATAGATGTCAAAGGCAGCAACAATATTTTGTTCAAGGATAAAATAACATTGAAGATTTAGTATGTCTTGCAATCTATCCTAAAGAATGACGCGTCTTAGTTTGGGGTGAATTCATATAAGTAAGGATTAGGGTTAAATTTGTTTAACGAGTGCTTTTATAGTAAAATTTGATTATGTTATCCCTCAGTTTTTAACGAAATCGAAGGGATAAATCATTAAGTATTCACCTATAAACAAATATTAACATAAATTGTAATAGCTAAGTTTTGAAGTGTGTCTTGTGTAACGCCCGTTTTATTTTAATTATTCGAATTATTTACTTATTCGCTTGAATTGATGTTTTTGTATTATTAACCGAATGATAGAGAATATTGTAGAAATACTAACTTAAGTATTTATTTAGTTGTGGGATAATTAATTATAATAAGTTGAATGAATAAAATAAATATTAGAAATAATAATAATATTAGTAATAATAATAATAATAATAATAATAGAGTATTATTATTATTTGGAGAAAATTAGAATAAGTAGAAAAAAATAGAATGTATGTTATGAGTAGAAGATAGAAAATAGAAGTAAGAGAGAAAAGGGTGATAAAAGAGAAGAAAATAAGAAGGAAACTTGAGTTAGGGCAACTACCATCTCCAAGCATTTGAGCTCCGATTTACAAGGTAAGGGTGGGGTTCTTACTCTCTAATTGGGAATATGATGGGTAATAGATAGTGGGAATCGTAGAATTGCTAGGTTTGTGTTGTTTGTGGTTGTTGAGAAAATCCCAATCTAAAACCTAAAATCTATAAGATTTGATGCATGTTGTGTAATTTGTCGTTGTTATTCGAATACCTATGTTACTAGTACCTTAGAATGACTCGTTTTAGGTTGTAGTGGTGTTTGATGTCAAGATTTTGGGGAAAATGGGTTGAAGAGGATGCTGGCAGCGCTGTGGAGAATTGTTCTGTCACGCTCAGTTCGCGCCACCAACGGGATTACGCGACGCGAACTGAAGCCTGCTATTTTCGCGACGTGAGGAGAGGACCGCGACGCGTACTGTATTGTTCTGTCCATTTTTTTTTCCAAATTTTGAATTCTGCCCAGTTTTGTATGCCTTAGCTAGGGAACCTCAAGTAAGTTTTAAAGGGCATAATAACACTAATAATTAGTAGGGAATGATATAGGAATTGAATGAAAAATATCCCAAATTAGCATGTTAGTACTCGTAAGCGATTTAGTCGTTTTACCGAAGTTGGAATAAATGGAGGGTTGACTCGTATGCGTTAGTGAGCTACCGTAAAGTGCTTGTTTTTGCCAAATAAATGTTGAATTGTTGTGTGTGTGTGTGTGTATGTGTGTGTATATATATATATATGTTGAATTGTTGTTGTGTGTGTGTATGTGTGTGTGTGTGTGTGTATATATATATATATATATATATATATATATATATATATATATATTGTGTTGGAGGCTTATAAGCCAATGTTGAAAGTTGATGAAGTTGAAAGTTGTTGACGTTGAAATTAGTAGTTGCTCTGAGTTGTTTGTTATTTTGAGTAGTGTTGTGTGAAAGTTGTTGTATGATATGCATGAAAGTCGCATACATCGCATCTCATTAAAGTTGGAGCTATGCTCACCTATGTTGGTCTTAATAGCAAAAAGTTGGTTTGGATTGGCAAAATGTTGAAGGCTTATGCCTTGTGCCTCGGAATTACTGGAAAATGTTCTAAGTTGGGAGTTTTACTCCGATGGTACCACATGCATCCACATTGTCCAAGTCGCATACTTTATGGCATAATGTTGTTGTTGCGTGATGACTATGTGTTGTTGTTGTTGTTTGGTGGTGAGATGACAAAAATAGTAATTTTGCGTAATTCTAACTATATATTATTTATCATAATCTCAATTATATGGTTTGATATCTCACCATTTCTTTTGTTTCGCCGTTGCCTTTATATTGGTAACGTGCAGGTAACCAGGAGGAGTAGCCGTTACCGTTTTAGTCCGGTGTCATTGCTCTGATACGTAACACTCGGGGGATGAACACTTGTTTTATTTTGTTGATTTTTAATTATGAAACTTTTGTTGTTGAATTAAAAGTTTGTAATATGTTGGTGTTGTTTAAAGACTTACAAGATGTTATGCTAATTGTGTAATTGTTATCGCTCCGTTGCGTATTTCATGAAGTCGTTATGTTTAAAGACTAACATATATGTATTGCGTTCATATCCGCCTCTTTATAGTGTTATGTATCTGTTCGGAACAAGTATGACATGTTTGCGTGTTTGAGTTGTATTTGTGACATCCTGATTATGTTAGAAATTTTAAATACTCTGATTTTAATAATAATTATTTTGGAGTAGAATTAAGGTGTTACAATAGTGGTATCAGAGCAGGTTGGTCCGGCCAAGTTGTTGAGTCTTTAACAATTGAGTATTGTTGTTTAGTACTAATTTTGTTTATGTTGTAGTGATTAGTCGAGATGGATGAAAGGAACGATGCTGCGATTGCTGCTGCATTGCAAGCGATGGCGCAGGCTATGCAGAATCAACCGAAAACCGAAGAAAATGTTGGGTCTCGTAGTTTGGCGACTTTCCAAGAGAGAATCCGCTGGTGTTCAAGGGTAAGCATGATCCTGATGGAGCACTAGACTGGCTAAATGAGTTTGAGAGAATCTTTCGTGTGATGGACTGCACTCCAGCACAAAAGGTTCGTTATGGGTCTCATATGCTAGCATTCGAGGCTGATGACTGGTGGCTAGAGACACGTGCGAGATTGGAAGCTACATGTGAGGAGATCACTTGGGTTGTTTTTCGTAGGGAGTTCTTGAGCAAGCACTATCCTGAAGATGTTCGGGGTAAGAAAGAGATCGAGTTCCTTGAGTTGAAGCAGGGGAACAGGTCCGTGTCCAATTATGCTGCTAAGTTCATTGAATTGACTAAGTTCTATCCACATTTTGATGGAGAAGATGCTGAATTTTCTAAGTGCATCAAGTTTGAGAACGGGTTGCGCTCGAAAATCAAGTATAGAAATTTGAAAACTGGTTTTTAAATTGGGGGGTTTAAAACTTCAATAATTAAAAATAAGAATACCAAAGATGTATTTAAGCCATTCAATATTTAAACACAGTCATCACATACAACAAATTAATAAGAAATATAAATTCAAATAAATTTTAAACAAATTCTAATTGCAACCTAAAAAAAAACCGATATCTAATGAGTTAACATTCAAGGAGGAATTTTATAAAAATTTTGAACAAATTTATTTATATTTTATTTTAAAATATAATATCAAAACAACACCATTTTATCTTTAAACAAAGTAAGCATTTAATTCATCAGTTTTCTAAAACGATTCATTATTTTTTATTGATTGATTTTGACTGATTCTCATCTATTTAATAATTTATTCGGTTCAATAATTAAATCAGATCAATTAAATATTAAATTAGATCAATGATCCTTATAATTGTCTATTCGATTGCGATCGGAAGAGTCGGTTCAAATTTTAAAATATTAATTAGAAGATAATAATAATAATAGTTTTGTTTAAAATAATAAACTATTTTTTTACAAGAAAACAGCTTAATATAAATAATCATTTATTTTTTTATAAATTAATACATGCATTTTTTTTTATTACAAGAAGTCATGCATGTTATAACCATTTGGTTCTCATGAATCATGACATTTATCACATGATGTTGCTATATTATCTTCTCTTGAATCTGAGTTTTTCTTGCGATTGATTTGAGATGCAGGTCCTGATTCAGATTAATTTGTAAATGTTGCGTTGTTATATATTTTCTGAGAAACAGAATACGTCGTTTTCAATGGACATATTCAATCAAAATAAAAAAATGGAACTTGTTGAGCTATTGCCTATTGCCTATTGCATTTGCAGTGTCACAAGAATTAGAATTATTAATTTATGTTCATTGACTTGTCTACATCACACGCATGTCTGAATTCCTCTATGATTAAAGTTATGATCACTTCTTTTCAAGCATGGACCATGCAAATTATTAACGAGTAGTACAACTACAAAGATTTCTTAAAAAGAAGACTACTTAGACTAATTATACAAACAAATACTACTTGCTAAGAATGAAATAATAAGGAAAAAAAACTGATATATATTTACAATGTCAAAATTAAAAGGTAGTAATGTATTTAGTTTACCTGACCAAAAATATTTTAGATTTTAAATATATATAAGGGCTTAACAAGTGTATTCGGTGGAATACAGACAAACCAAAAATAAAAATAAAAAGTATTCCAAATATTAGTACATTTCATCACAATATTACATTAATTGTAATAGTAATACTGTTTTCAAACAATAATAAATAATTTTTTTAAATAATTTTGAAATATTTGTTTTTTTACCCACACTATTATGCACTAATGCACGTATAATAATTATATTATAATTGTCTCATATAGTAAATATCTCTTTTGTATTTTTTCTATGTTTTAAAATAAATGTCGTATTTTAAAGTTATTTAATTGTAACAGATTGATCATTTATATTGTTTTCATTATATGTAGGTCCTTTATGTTAACTAATATTTGCATTTAAGATATTTTTTTCAACCTGCTTTCTAAAAAACTTGAAGTGATACTAATGATACATATATGTCACTTAACATAGGTTATAGATCATTATTGGATTATATAATAAAATTTTCAGAATATTTTAGTGCATAAAAGTATTTTTAGATTACTTAAAATGCACGAAAATGAAATATTATAAAAAAATAGTAAAACAAAATATAAACTTTTTTAAAAGTTACACGAAGTGTAAAATAAGAATAAATATTTTTAGGAATTTTTCCATAATTTTTGGATCAAAAACGAATTTAATATGAATTTTAGAAGTTAAAATAACAAAATAAAGCAACGTAGAGGTCAACAATACAACCATCCGTTAACATTAAGGACCCACATGTAGCGAAAACAGCATAAGTGAAAGTGACCAATCTATTACAATTAAATAACTTAAAGAATTTTATGAGTAATTTAGCCTTTTAAATATCAATATTTTTATTTTTTTCTACTACTATATTTTTATTTATTAGTTTTTCATATTTTTTTAACTATTCTATAACCTATAATAAATAAGAATATTTTAGTAAATAATATTAATTTTATTACTAAAATAAAAAGAATAATTATTTTTCTAAAAGCGCATAAAATTCAAATGCGACATTATGATACAGAGATACACATTTGTTTATGATGTTATATCGCCAAATGAATATCATATATTATAAATATGGAAGGGTTTATTTTAATTTTAATTATATTAAATATTACTTATTTTCTATACACTGTTCTGTCAAGAAATAATACTTACACATTTTTTACACATATATTGTTTATGATGTCGGATATCATCATATGAATATGATATATATATATATATATATATATATATATATATATATATATATATATATATATATATATATATATATATATATATATATATATATATATATATATATATATATATATATATATATATATATATATATATATATATATATATATATATATATATATATATATATATATATATATATATGTGTGTGTGAGAATATTTCTAATTTAAATTATATTAAATGTTATTTATTTTCTATATGATAATGATCAAAATTATCAATACTTTGATACGATGAAGATTTGAATATTATAATAATTACAACTTTTGCCTAAATAAGTTTGATTTTCTTTAGTAAAATAAATAAATTATGTCAAAATAGATATTTCCAAAGCATTTGATACAATTAATTGGATTTTTTTTAGTAAAAACGTTAGAATGTTTGAAATTCTGCAGGAAATTTTGTGATTGGATTCTTCTCATTCTTAAGTCTACTAAGTTCTCCATTGCTCTCAATGGCAAATAAGTTGGCTATTTCACTTGTTCTATTGGTGTTAGACAAGGAGACCAACTCTCCCCTCTTCTTTTTAGTATTGCTGAGGAGGTCTTAAGTAGAAGCATTACTGAGCTTGTGAATTCTAACAAATTAAATTTAATTCAAGTTAGTCGCAATTTTAAATTTCCATCTCACACTTTGTTTGTTGATGATATTATGATATTTTGCAGGGGAGACTGCAAATCCATCACTCCTGTTGCTGATCTTCTTAAGGCCTATACTGATTGCTCTGACCAGATTTGTAACTTATCTAAATCTCTGATCTTTGCAGGTAGGATGTCTTCCAGCAGGCACGATTTCCTTGTCGAGCTCGTTGGTTTCACAAAGGCCTTTCCTCCTTTCATTTATCCGGGTGTTCCAATCTTTGTTGGCAACCCCAAAGCGTGTCTTACCTTTGGCGAATAACATTAGGCTCAGACTTGCTTCTTGGAAGGCTCAACTTTTATCCATGGCGGGGCGACTTTTCCTTGTAAAATTAGTGATTCTCGGCATGACGGTGCATTGTATATCTATATACAACTGGCCATCAAGCATTATAAAAAGCATTAAGCGTTGGATGCGTAATTTTATTTGGAGCGACAATATGGACAAGAAGAAACTTGTCACTGTCTCTTGGCGTAAGTGCTGCAGAAATATCAAGGAAGGCGGGCTCGACACCATTTCCCTGCATCACTTTAACACTGCAACTAACTTGCAGCTTTGCTGGATCTACCTGAACAAGTCCCAAGACAGGTCTGCTACTATGGCTGCTAGAGTGCAAAGGAATAATAAATTCATAAACTATTCGAACAAGTCATCTTTATGGAAAGGTATAAAAGCTTGCTACTCAAAAGTTTTAGACAACTGCATCTGGTCTGTGGGAAACGACAAGCAAATAAACTTTTGGCTGGATAATTGGTTAGGAGAAACTCTTGCTAACAAGTTCAAAATTCCTCAAAGATTTCATGATAATCTCACTTCGAAAATTTGTGATTGGTGGGCTCAGAATTCTTGGGGTTTTAGCCGTAATCTGCTTCTTGCCATCCCTTCTCTTCAAGCTGTCACTGCTCCAATAAGTGTCTCTCTGCTTGGAATTCTAGACTTCCTAGCTTGGAAACATGTGGAGAATGACCAATTATCTATTAAGCATGCCTATCAATTCTTAACCAATTCTTCTACTTCAACTGCGAGATTTAATTTTCCCTGGAATATTGACTCGGCTCTGTCTCATTCTTTACTTGTGTGGAGATTGATTCACAACAAAGTGCCCACTGATGAGAACCTTCACATTCGTAGATTCGCTTTTTCGTTGATCTGCTCCTTGTGTGGTTCATGCTGTGAAACCTCAGAGCACCTGTTATTTCAGTGCAAGTTTGCTAATAACATTTGGCGGTGGTTTATGGGCAAAATTCAAATTCAGATCTCAATTGATCGTTTGGCTGACTGTGTAAAAATTCTGGAAGCCGCTTGGAGTCCTCAGGCAACTGTTGTTATTCATGCCTGTATTGTTAACATTTTTTTCCAAATCTGGTATGCTAGAAACCGTTCCAGATTTGAGGATAGGATTATTCACTTGAAGCATTGTGCTTCTTCTATAGCAGCTCATGCTAGGATGGTTGGTAATATTACTTCAAAGAAATCTAATAACTCCATCTCTAGTTTTTTGGTTCTGAAAAGTTTTGACAGTATAATCCATCCTAGAGATCCTCCTACATTAGTTAACATCATTTGGTCTCCTCCCCTTGTCGGTTGGGTTAAACGATATGTGGATGGCGCCGCTGCAGGTTTGCCTTCAGTTACAACTTGCGGTGGCATCTTTAGAGATGAGTTGGGCAATCATTTGGGCAGTTTCTGCTCTTTTTATTGGGTGAAGGTAGTCATACTACTGCTGAATTGTATGCAGTTATTCTTGCTATTGAGAAAGCCAAGGAAGTGAATTGGATGAAAATTTGGATTGAAACTGATAGTTTGTTGGTTGTTAAAGCCTTCTCGAATCTTAGCTCAGTGCCTTGGAATCTCAGGTCTCGTTGGCTCTCGTGTAAACACTACTCAGTGAGTATTGAGTTTATAATTTCGCATATATAAAGGGAGGCCAATTTTTGTGCAGATTTCTTGGCTAAATTAGGTTTAAATGTCAATTGTTTTACTTGGTTTAATTCTGTCCATAATGGCATAGTTAAGGATTACTTATTAGACAAGCAAGGTACCCCAAGATTAAGACTTGACCATTAGAGAGGTTTTGGTTTGGTCCCCCTCTTGTGTTGTGTAATCCTCCTTTTGTTTCTAATATATTTTGCCTTTATTAAAAAAATGATCGTTTTTCTTATTCAAGAGTTATTTTATCTACTTTATGAGATACATAATTGTTTTAGTTTTAAAAAATAAATTTTGTTCGTTTGTAAAATTCTTGTTTAGTCGAATTAGAGAGTATATGTGCTAGTTGAACTGACTTTGGATGTTAGTCGAATATTATGTGTATCGAAGTGTTAGGCTGTATTCGACGTAATCGAATACAAAATGTGTTGGAGTGTGTCGAATTCCTTGGGCCTTTGTATGTTTTTGGTCCTTATCTTAGTCTACATTCTTGGGTCTGCGAAATGTGTCTATATAAGGAGCATTTCTTTGTAATCACAATATCAATCATACAATAATTTTCATACAGTTTTAGATAATCATTCTCTCTCTCAATTCCATTCTTCTTCTTCTTCACAAAAACTATCTTTCTTGAAAACCCTTTGTTCCAACAAATTGGTATTAAGGAACTCGGTTGCGATTCAGAGAAAATCTAATGGAAAACAGAACAACAACATCGACACAAATTCCAACGAATCTACCAGTTTTCAAAGGGGAAAACTATCAACGGTGGGTTGCACAGATGAAGGTCATTTTCAGATTTCAAGATGTTGTTGAAATCTTGAATGATGGTGTATTGGAGCTGGAAGAAATGCGACGGATGCCCAGAAAGCTACGCACAAAGATCAAAGGAAGAAAGATTATAAAGCGTTGTTCTTGATTCATCAGTGTGCAGACTCTGATGTATTTGAGAAGATAATTGAAGAAGAATCAGCGAAAGATGCGTGAGACAAGTTGAAGAACTTGTATGGCGGAGGCGAGAAATTGAAAAAGGTGAAGTTGCAGACGCTGAGAAAGCAATACGAGATGATACACATGAAAAATGATGAATCAATCTCTGCATACTTCTCAAGTATCGTAACACTGACGAATCAAATAAAAGCATGTGGAGAAATGATTGCTGATTTGCAGAAAATAGAAAAGGTACTGAGATCTCTAACTACAAATTTTGACTATATTGTAGTGACAATTGAAGAGGCCAAGACTCTATCTGAGATGAAGTTAGAAGAACTTCAAGCTTCACTAGAGGCTCATGAGATGATACAAAAGCAGAGAAACTCAGAAAGAGAAAAGATGGCTGAACAAGCATTGTAATCAAGATTCAGCAATAAAGCTTAAAAATTGAAGAAGCGAAAACATCTTGCAGCTGATGAGAAATCAAGCAAGAATGTTGATTCGAGCAAGAAAGGTGTGGGTAACAAGTACTCTGGGAGGAAAGTCGACACGAAAGAGGTGCAATGTTACAATTGTCAAGGTTTTGGTCACTATGCTCGAGACTGTAGAAGAAAGAAAGCAGCAAGAGCGAAAGAAAGTGATGAAGCCCAATATGCACGTGCAGGAGACAATGAATCGGATGATGTGCTGATGATGGTAAACTCTCAGCCGAACACTGAGAAAACCAACATGTGGTATGTGGATTCAGAATGTAGCAATCATAAGACTGGCAATAAAGATTGGTTCACCAAATTAGATGAGTCAGTGAAAAAGGTGATAAAGTTTTCTGATGGAAGACACATCAATTATGGAGGCAAATGAGACATCTCGATTGTCAGAAAGGATGATGGAAAAGCTACTGTCACTGAGGTATTGTATGTACCCTCTATGACAAGTAATTTGATAAGTGTAGGTCAATTACTTGCAAAAGGCTTCAAGATGAAGCTTGAAAGGAATCAGATGAAAGTCTATAGGGCTGATGGGAGGCTATTCATGAAATCACCATTGAAAGAAAACAGAACATTCAAAGTCGAACTCAACACATCAAATCATAAGTGTCTTGCTTCGACTACAAAAGAAGATAAGAACTGGCTATGGAACCACAAGTATTGACATATAAACTTTAGGAGTTTATGCATGTTCAATCAGAAGAGGATGATGTTTGGTTTGCCTTATGTGAAGGAACCAAAGCAAGTATGTGAGGAATGCTGTAAAGCTAAGAAGGAAAGGAAGGCATTCAAACATGACTTGCCCATGAAATCCAAGTGCAAGTTGGAACAAGTTCACTATGATGTGTGTGAACCATTTGAAGTGAAGTCAAATGGAGGCAACAAGTATTTCCTTACTTTTGTTGATGAATTCACCAGACATATATGAATTTATATCATTGAAAGGAAGAATGAATTATTCACACAATTTAAGAAATTCAAGTTGCATGTTGAAAAACAAAGTGGTTGCAAATTGAAGAAGTTAAGAACTGATGGTGGTGGTGAATATATGTCTGCTAAATTTGCCAATTTTTTTAATGAGGAAGGTATAGAGCATGAGATTATTGCACCCTATACACCTCAGCACAATGGCATAGCTGAAAGGAAAAATAGAAGTATACTGAACATGACGAGAAGTATGTTGAAAGCTAAAGATATGCCTAAGAAATTTTGGGCTGAAGCAGCTTCGACACCAGTATACATTCTAAACAGGTGTCCAACAAAGAAGATAGTAGGAAGAACACCTTATGAGGCTTGGACAGGGTCGAAGACAAGTGTGAGTAACTTTAGAGTTTTTGGATCAATGTGCTTCAGGCATGTACCTGAACAATTGAGAAGGAAACTGGATGATCAAAGTGAAGCAATGGTTCTCATAGGGTATCATTCGACTGGTGCATATAAGTTGTATTCTCCAATCGAAGATAAACTAGTAATCAACAGAGATGTTCGTGTCGATGAAAGCAAAGGTTGGGACTGGAGTCAAAGTTCAACACAGGAATCAGACACAGTTATAACTATGTTCGAAGAAGATCCACAGGATGAACCCTCAAATAGTCGAAGTGAACAAGGCAACGCTTCAACTAGTCGAAATGAAGAACCACCTGAACAAAATGAAAGGAGGTCGACAAGAACAATAACTTAATCAACAAGGCTTGCTGGATATGAAATATTTCCAGATAAAGCAATTGATAATGATCATGATTTAGTCGAAGAAGCCATGATGATGGCTGAAGCAGAACTAATCGATTTGAATGAAGCCATGAGTAATTCGAATTGGTGTGAAGCCATGAAAGAAGAACTCAGAGCCATTGAGAAGAACAAGACCTGGGAGCTTGTCGAAAGAACGAATAATAAGCTTGTCGATGTAGAGTGGATATACAAAGTGAAACGAAGGCCAAATGGATAGATAACGAAGTATAAAGCAAGATTGGTGGCTAGAGGCTTTCTACAAAATCCTGGTATAGACTTCGACGAAGTATATGCACCGGTTGCTAGGCTTGAAACAATTCGAATAGTTGTTTTGACAGCAACATACAGGGGATGGAAGATGCATCAGCTGGATATAAAGTCAGCATTCCTGAATGGTCCATTGGGAGAAGAAGTCTATGTTACTCAACCACCAGGATTCAACGTCAAAGGGCAGGAGTCGAAGGTGTACAAATTAAGAAAGACTCTTTATGGTTTGAAGCAAGCTCCTCGAGCGTGGAATAAGAGAATAAATAGCTTCCTAATCGAAGCAGGTTTCATAAAGTGTATCTCTGAACACTGAGTGTATGTAAATGATGCTGACACTGTCAGTCGAATCATTTTATGCCTTTATGTAGATGACTTACTAATTACCGGAGCCGACAAAGTTGAGATAATGAAAGTCAAGTCGAAGCTAATGCAAGATTTCGAAATGTCTGACTTAGGGAATCTTTCATATTTCCTAGGGATGGAATTCAAAAATACTAAAGAAGCAGTATTCTTGCATCAAACTAAGTATGCTCAAGATATTTTGAAGAGATTCAACATGAGCAACTGTAATGAAGCAGTCACACTGTTAAAGACAAGTGCAAAGTTGAAGAAAGAGTCGAATGATGAGTTTGTAAATTCAACATTGTACAAACAAATCATTGGATCCTTGAGATATCTTTGCAATACAAGACCAGATATCTGCCAAAGTGTAGGACTATTGAGCAGATTTATGGAGAAACCTCAAGAATGTCATCTCACCGCAGTTAAGAGGGTGGAGAGATACATCAAGGGAACTATCGACCATGGTGTGTTATTGCCTAGGAAGTCGAAGGACGACAGAAGTGTCGAAGTTCATGGATACAATAATTCTAATTTTAGTGGAGATCAGGACGAAAAGAAAAGCACTGCAGGCTACATTTTCATGATCGAAGGTGCTCCAATCTCCTAGAGTTCGAAGAAACAAAGCAGTATGGCTTTGTCATCTTGCGAAGCAGAATATGTAGTTGCATCATATGTTGCATGCCAAGCAGCTTGGATCGAAATGTTACTTAAATAACTCAAGATAATGGAACCTCAGAAGATAAAGTTATTTGCCGACAATAAATCAGCAATTAACTTGGAAAATCATCCTGTGTATCACGGTCAAAGTAAACATATTGAAAGAAGGTATCATTTTCTGAGAGATCAAGTCAACAAAGGGGAGGTCGAAATAAAGCACTACAAGACTGAAGTTCAACTAGCTGACATATTCACCAAACTGCTGTAGAAAGTTAGATTCGAAGAGTTAAAGAGAAGCATCGGGATGAGAAGTCCAGAGAACATGAATCATGGTGGTGTGTTAGTTTGTATAATTCTTGTTTAGTCGAACTAGCGAGTATATGTGCTAGTCGAACTGACTTTGGGTGTTAGTAGAATATTCTATGTATTGAAGTGTTAGGTTTTATTTGACGTAATCGAATACATCATGTGTTGGAGTGTGTCGAATTCCTTGGGCCTTTGTATATTTTTGGGCCTTAGCTTAGTCTACATTCTTGGGCCTGCGAAATGTGTCTATATAAGGAGCATTTCTTTGTAATCACAATATCAATCATAGAATAATTTTCATATAGTTTTAGACAATCATTCTCTCTCTCAATTCCATTATTATTATTCTTCTTCTTCACAAAAACTATATTTCTTGAAAACCCTTTGTTCCCACAATTTTATTTTGTATTTTAAAAAATATAGTTTTTTTAAATGTTATAAGATTTTTTAAATTTGTTTTTTCTAAATTGAAAGAATAATTTTAACATCCTATTCCTAGAACATTAGCATATATTATTGAAAATTAAAATATTGTAGAAAATATAGTTTTTTTTTAAAATGTTATATTTTAAAAATAATTTTATAAATAACTATTTGAAATAGCTTTAATTTCTTTTTGTAAATATATTCAATTTTTTTTAATAAATATATTCAATTTCAACTATCACCTTCGAATATATGATGATGACGGTAATCTAGCCACCTATCGTTAAATCGAGATTAAAGAACAAATTTTCCTTCATTTCTATTATTTGTCGGCTTTCTCACTACTTCTATTACATTGCGTTCAAGACTAAGATATCAATCAACCTCTACTTCACTTCATTCAATCGAAAATCATCGATAATTCATATTCGATAAGCTTTCCATTTTATTTTTTGTTTTGTTCTGTAATGTATTAGTTTGAACTCAAATGCATAGTAAATTGTTTATGACACATTATGATGCATAATAGGTTGTTTAATGAGGCATGCATGTAATATTTTTGAAGTTTAAAGTTAGAGCATTTAGGCATGCTTTATTTATGTGTTTTTTGGTTTCGGGAGGATACACATGTTAACTTCTGATGATTTGCACTACGAAAGTTAGGTTTTGAATTTGTTGTTCTACATTGTTTTTATGATTTTTTCTGTTTTGTCCCTTTGGTTTGGATTATCTTATTATGGTATGATTTTATGGTATAATTAAACGTAAAATGTATGACAACGTAGATAGATTGAGGCATGGTAGAGTAATCCAACATGCTTCCATTAGATTCGAAAAAGCTAGAACCTATCATCCAACTGTTAGTGACGCTAAATTTTACGATGAAGCATCGTGTTTGAGAGTCAAGTGTCTCCGGCATCGTCGTCACAGAGACACGAGTCCCCTATGCTGCCCCCAAAATTCCAACATGTTATTGTTGTTCTTGCTATTTTTCCAGGAGACCTCTCACTACTTTATATATGTATGTAGACCATGTTGTCATGCACATGTGAGATGGAGAGGTAAAATAAATTTGTAATAATTATTTTAAACATATGTGTTATAATATTTGAACATTCTGATGTTGATGTATTTTGTTACAACACCGTAAGTCGTTGAAAATTATCAATCATAGTAGGAAGATTGTGAAACTGTTGCAATTTGATGAAGAATAATTTCAAAATGTCATGCGGCAATTGGGGTTGCAATACTTATGTAGGTCTGGGTATACCTTTATTAATCATGGTTTGTTGTCTGCTTTCATCAATAAATGGAATTTTGAGACTTTTCCATTCCATCTTCCGATCGATAAGATGTTTATCAACTTTATGATGTTGACAAAAGTGCATATTATATTGATGTTGTCTACCTAAAGATACTTCATTGAGTTGGAGATTATTCACGAGTATAATCAAAGTCATTTTTTGACTTTTTTAATAGGAAAAATCGATGCAAACAACACTGACAGATTGAGACTAGGTCGTGAAATCCAGCACGTCTCTGTTTGACGTAAAATGACTAGACTTCAGAATGAGCAGGCCATGGCTAGACAAGGAACCGTCCCTAGGCCTTTTGATGAAGAACCATCCCTAGCCCACGAGGATGAAGTGATTTATGGTGCGTCCGAAGATTTATCTCCAAAAATACCTGAGGACATTTTTAAATTTTCAGAGGCGTGAGTCATAATCTCAAAATGAATAGACTGGAATTCAAACTGGCTACATACAACACATAGTTAAGTGGCCCTGAAAAAGTAGTTCATTTCAAAGAGGATTTAACTTGTCAATCCCAGAGTTGTTCCTAGCACCCCCTCCCCAAATAGAGAAAAAACCATAATATTCTTGTTCAAAGTTTCAACCAAATATTTTTAAATCTCTCAATCGATACTAGAAATTTCAAGCACATACCGAAAATTCTTTAAAAAAGTAAAAATTTTACCAAGAATTATGAAATTTTTGAGTGATTTTACCAATAACTTTGAAACTTCTGGGAGATTTTACCAACAATTTTGAATTTTATGAGAGATTTTACCATTTTTTTTGAAATTTCTGAGTTATTTTACCAGCAATTTTAAAACTTCTGAGAGATTTTATCAACGATTTTAAAATATCTAAAATTTTATCAACAATTTTGAAATTTTAAAGTTTTCTCTAACATATTTTTTTTGCAATTTTGAAATCTCTAAAACTAATTACAACTTATAGAAAATTTAATACATACCAAAAATTGCCAACATCATACCGTAAATTTAGTTCGGACTTTTTTTTGGACAAAAGACATTTTTTATATTAAAAACTTATAGAGGGTATGAGATACATTTTTAAAGTGGAAGTTAAATCAGCCCTTTCAAATTTTCCAATTAACCATCTCTCAACCCACTTGTAGAAATTATCTTCTCACGCCTAAATTTATACATGTCACCCTCAAGTATCACATTTTTACGAAATTATCTTTATAATTTATCAAAATATTTGAAATTTCCGATTTCATATCAGAAATTTCATATAAATATAAATTTTTTAATCAAATTTCTAAATATTTACCATGTCTGATGCAACACAACGAATATTTCAAATTTTCGATGTGTTGTATCGATTCAAAAAAATATCAGAAACTTGAAATTTTTAATGTATAAAAAATATCCGATATTTTAAATTTTTAGTGTATAAAAAGTACATAAATTTTCAAATTTTTAGTTAGTAAACAATATCTGCACAACTAGTTTTAAAATTGAATCAAATGACGATAAACTAAACTAAAATGCTAAGAAAAAGTTTAAATCTTTTTGAAAAATACTCCCTCTGTCCTAAATTGTAAGAGAAATTTATTTTTTAGATATATACAATAATTAATGTATTTGGTCCATATGTAGAACATATACATTAATTGTTCAATGAATCTAAAAAGTAAATTTCTATTATAATTTGGAACGGAGGAAGTATATAACAATTTCATTGAATAAGAAATTGATCCATTTTGATAAAAATAGTCTTCTAATAATTTTGTACCGTCCGCCGAAATTAATATATTAAATCAATAGTTTTGATTGTAAATATATATACATTGTTTTACACCGTCAATTAATTATAATTATGATAAATATCAAATCATATTATTAATTTTAAATAACTTATATAACATAATAAAATTTGATTAAATAACGGTGTAAATTTTACACTGTAAGTGCAGTATCTTTTAATTCTAAATTGAAACAAGGTTTCAATGCATCTTTTATTATGGAATAAGTTTGAAACCATATATTTTTTTAAAGTGTACCTTCCTCATAAGATCTCTTTCTTATTTGAAGAGCTAAATATCTTTTAAAAAACAGACACAATTTCAAACACTTGTTTAGATTGGTTACAATTTACCTCCACTATCAATTATGGAATAAGTTAGAAACGCATACGTTTTGTATTATTTAGGAGTTCATGTCTTATCCAATTCATGTTAGTGCAAGCAAGGTGCCTGCACAAATTAACTTGTGCAGCAAGTAATTAACCATATGCATGGTGTTGGACAAATGTTGCTTCTAAGAAATACATTCCATGTTATTCAACCCTCTACTCTTATTTTTCATTCTTATTGCTTTCTTGAGAAATTTATAATGTAATACTCTCTTCATTTTTTTAAGTATCATTTTTTAACTTTTTACACACACACACAAAAATTAATAAATGCTGTTTGACTTTTTTCATTCTCTAAAGTAAATAATTAGAGATAATTTTTACAATATTACAATTAATAGTGCTTTGAACTTTAAAATGTCATTTAAAAAGAAACCATTGTTTTCCTAAAAGGTGACATTTAAAAAGGAGTTTATGCTAAGGACGTAATTTGGGGAATATCAGATTCGATTCCTAGGTGGGAATAATGTTTGACCAGTATCAATACCTCTCGGCACGAGCTCTGGATTACTAAGGTCTCATTCCTCTGAGAATCAGAGTGTGAAAGTAAAAAAAAAAACACGAAAAGACTAATGATATAATCATTGAGAAGAATAAGATACATTGTTTTTCATACATCAATATTGTCAAATTTGAGCGTCATTATCAAACATTGTTGATTCCATTGTTCTTTGCCATCTGAAACTTGCCACGCTGAGACCTAGTAGGATGCAGATGCAGTGGCCTTGAGTTGGAGTCGAGATAATGAAGAACCATAACCATAACCAATGAGCAAATAAACATAGGTATTGGGCCGGAAAACCAAAGAAGCAAGTTTAGTGCGAAATAGAGAGCTCGCAGACCGAGTGACCAAAAATCGCCACCTCTTATGACTGCAAATTCGACACTACTAATTGGAGCAAAACTATATGGTATGCTTACCAAATAGTTTGCATGAACAAAGTGTCTTGTTGATTGAATAAAACATGAAAAAGCAAGGAGAAAGCATGTTAGTAAGCAAATGTACTTGATGGAAATTGTGGTCGCGTGTCACCATAGATCCATCAACTCTGGAAGAAAATATTGGAGTTATTGGCAATCCAAGCTCCAATTAGAGAAGAAAGAGTCAAAAGAAACTGAGGCCACGAATGTTGCAGCTGATGTGTTGGATTGAATGACAGATAGAGCTGTGCTAACATCTCTTTTTTCAGCCTGATTATTCATTACAAAGATTAAAAACAACCTTAGAAAAATAAAAACAAGAGGTTTCAACTTTCAAATTTATTTTAGGTATGGTTAGGATTATTACTTGCCTGCATAATTCTGTCAACCCATGCTCTTTTGTCATTGTTTTCAAATCCCTTCACAGTGGTGTGAGGCCGGTTGATATATCTGTGAAGCAGAAAGAGGTGATAAGCAAACATGATTAGCAAGATCTAATTGATCAAGATTTTGGTTATAAACAACTAAGTAGAGTACATGGTCATCATTCATACTAACATTTAATTTTACTTGCTGGGCCATTGACTTTTAGACTCTTAATTTGCCAACCAGTTTCCACTTGCATTACTTTTTCATCCCATTTAGTTTTGTACAATTGGCATTATTGATTTGTACAGCTAGATCACTGACCAAAGAGAGATGTTGCTTGAGAATGGGGGTTGCTTTTCTACCAAGAAAGACATATAACGTATTAAAAAAATCAGAGAAACCCAAGCACAAGGTGGTTCAACAAATACAGAATAAAGCATCAACTGAACACAACAGGAAGGGCCAAACAATCTCAGGATAGCGGCCTACGTAAATTAAGCAATCACTCAAGGCTGATAAAGAAAACAAGTAGATTTAAATTTATGAAATAACATTGCTAACAAACCTTGCATCATATTAGTAGATGTCTCCAACTTTCCAGATAATCCTGGATCTGGGCTATAGTAAACCTGCATAAACATGCATTCCCTTAAAATACAATAGGCTGTTAACAGCTTGTGACATAGGATTAGTTCCAGAAACTAGTGCGTAATAAGTTCCAGAAATGTTTTTTCACTACAGAAAAAAAATATTGACACCAAAATATACAAAATAAGATGCAAATAATCAGTTTAGTGAAAGCACGGTCCTCACAGTGAGGTAGTGTGACACATATTTACTATATATTACATTAGAAGGGAAGTTTAAGAACTTGATTGTACAAACCAAAGCCAAGATTGATTGGTATTCTGCATAATCAACATAGGAGTAAGCCGCGTCAATGTCTGTATTCGTAAGACAGAAGAAAATGATATTTTTAAGACTAGAACTTCTCTGTCATACTTTTAGACAACTATATCCGTTGTCTCAAAAATACAAAGAGATTCGCGTTTGAATAATCATAACCTGAAAATATGAAATAGAATGTTTGCTTTGACTCTGCAGTTTAATTGTTGGAAGCATCCATATGACCATGTACAACAAACTGCAAACCAACGTCAAGCTTACTAAATCCATTTTTCATCAACTACGATGCCAGGGATGTGGGAAATATGCGGGTATTTCACACGGTACTGTTCTTTCAGTAAAGGACATGCAGAGATATTAAGTTCTATTAGAGAAGCAGGCAGCCTTTCTCCCACTATATTCTCTAGCTTGGGACAGAATGTAATCAATAATGTTTGCAGGGAAGTGAGGTGGAGAAGCCCCGTGCAATCCAACGTGTGCAAACTTGAACAGTTACGTATGTGCAGGTAGGTAAGGGAGGGAGGCAGCAATGCATAACCCTTCTTCGGAAAGTACTCGACCCCATCACATGGAACTCTAATTTCAAGACTGGTAAGCATGTCCATTGAAGTTAGAGATGAGCTCATCACTAATTTTTCACAATTCTCAAGCTAGGCGGCATACCCTCTTCAGGAAACGTCTCCAATTTTGGACAATCGCATACATGCATATATTCTAACTTTGGGAGAAGAGTATTTATGTGACAAGGCAGTGATTTTAAATTGAAACATTTGGTGACACGCAATAATGACAAGTTGGGTGCTGACACTCCTTCTTTTGGGAATGATACAAATTTGGGGCAGTCACTAATTTTAATATCAACCAGATTTTGAAGAACCTTTGAAACAGAAAGACTTTCTGTGTTTTCACATTTGTTGATTTCCAGATGATGGAGGTTGGGAAGTGTATCCAGTGGGAGGGTTATGAGAGAATCACAACTCCTATCTATACAAAGATACTTAAGTGACTCATGGCCGTGATTTTGCTTTGGGAAATTTAGATTACTAGAATTTGTGATGGACAAACTCTCTAAGGATAAGGGTAAACGATCTCTTGGAAACGATATCGCAGAAGAGCAATCCTTGATGAATAACTTTTTAAGAGAACTTGGTGGGGTGATGGCAATGGCTTCAAAGACTGACTCTGTCACCTCTCTTCCTCCGACATTTAACTTTTCCAATGATAGGGGTAGCTCATTCAAGACTACTTTATTGCTTTCAAATATGTATAACTTGCATATGGCAGGAGCCCTTGGGAGAGAAGAAACAAGTTGGTTGCACCGTCTAATATAAATTGTTTCCAAAACAGGAAGATAAGATGGCAAATCCCCCTGTAATCTGGGACAATCATTAATATTTATAGACTTCAATACTGGAAAATAAGCATTTGACTCATGAGGATAATGCCACACTTTCCAACATGACATCATAGGAAACTCCAGATGTTCAAGGGAAGGAAAGTATGGCCCTGAAAAGGTATCGTCATATTCAGATCCAATAGTCTCCAGCAAATTCATTTCACTAATTGTCAAGAATTTGAGAGAGCATAATTGTCCAAGTGATGGAAGGATACAACAATTCGAACAACCAGACAGAGATACCTCAGTCAAATTTTGGTAGGAAGGATGCCCAACCCATTCTGGAAATAGTGTGCCCCTGTATACACGAATATCTAGCCTTTTCAGGTTCTTGGAAGGTTGTAACTTTCCAAGTATATCCATCTCACTTTGTGAACTTGTAAAATGGTTCTTTGCATCTTCAGACCATACAAACGATAATTTATCAAGGTACATTTTATCCATTATCTTTGCCTGTGATGCTTCAAAACTGTTGGTCACGTTCTCTAACTTCCTAATGGAAAGTGATCCGTGAAGATTCGAAAGTGTTCCCAATTCCTTGATCCCTCTCTCTTCCTGCGTTCCCACAACAAAGCAACCCAAATGTTGCAAATTAATCAATTTGCTCATTTCTCTAGGCATCTCTTTTAAATTAGTTCCCCAAATTTCCAGATGGCGCAAATTAACAAGATTTTGCATGTCATTGGGAAGCCTTGTTAGACTTTTACAGTGGTGCAACTTTAACGTTTGCAGATTATACAGGTTACATAATGACTCAGGTAACATCTTTATAGATGTGTAAGAGAGATCCAAATAACGCAAATGGATTAGTTCATCTATTGAATCAAGAAATGCATTAAGACCTTCAAAGTTGCCTAGTTTCAAAACTCTCGAGTACTTCAAATTTGACAAAATGAAGCGTGACGCTTTTTCTTTGTTGAAGGGATCACTCCAAAAATAAATTGGCGTGATTGTTCTTAGACATTTTATTCTGCCGAAAATATCAAAGTTTGCTGAGATTGGATCACTGAACTTGGAAAATGACAAATGACCAGTCTTGGTACCAACTTCGTATCTTTCCCAATTACTTCTGTTCTAAAATAGAATTCTCCACCAAGCCATGTTGCCAAATCATGCACAAGATCATGCATTACAAAATGTTGGTTGAAGTTCCCATTATCAGAATGTTGAAAAAATGATTTAGAAGCTAAGTCATTAAAATACCCATTACCAACTTCTTCTAAAGTCTTGTTATTTCCAGAAGGATGTAAAAGATCCTCTGCCATCCACAACAAGATTAATTCATCTTTATAAAATGTATAATCCTTGGGAAACAATGAACAATATACAAAGCAACGTTTTAAATATGGAGGTAGATAATGATAACTAATTCTCAATGCTGGAATGATCTTACTTATTCTCCCAAATACTATTATTCAGTATACTATTCCAATCCGTCATGTCACGCTTTTCACGAACAAGCACCCAAGTGACTGAGCTGCTAAAGGCAATCCCTTACATTTTCTAACAATCTCTTTGCCAATATTTTGGAGATCCATATTCTCACTAGATTCATCTGGAGAAAGGCAAGCATTGTTTGCAAACACAGACCAACAATCTTCATCAGACATTGCTGAAGAGCATGAGGTTGAATAGTTTGGACCATAGAAGCAACTTTTCCAATACGGATTGAAAAGGCGAGAGAAAAAGTTAACAGTACTCACCTGCTTGTTCTTCCTTGTTGCAGCTTTGGTAGAGATATGGTCGAGAATGTCATCAGCGACATAGAGAGCATCTTTGAGATCATCAAGCCATTTGTTAACAGCAGAGTCGTGAATCTGCTTCTGTTCAGCATCGTTAAGCACGGCTTCAACAGCATAAAGAGTATTCTTCAACCGTTGAACCAAATTGATGTCAACTTTCTTCCCACGGATCAAGTCAACAAGCTCTGGAGAAGCAATCCTGTCGAGGACAACTTCAATGAAAGCGGAGAGAAATGCTTCACCAACAGCAACAACCGCCATGATCAAGATCAAGAAGATTAGATTGGAGAGAAAGAGAGGAAGTTAGATAATTGATTGATGAGATTGTTAAAGAGAGAAAATCAGAAATTTGTTGCAGGTAATCACTATAGGTGAACATTTAGTTAATTAATTCTCAACAGAATTCGTATCATCAACCGACCTTAGCTCAGTTGGTAGAGCGGAGGACTGTAGTTGGGATACCATGCTGTCATCCTTAGGTCACTGGTTCGAATCCGGTAGGTCGGATTTTTTTAATATATTTGTTTGAATTTTTTTTGGAATCAACGAATCTTGAGAATCACTTTTAAAATGGAAGAGTGATAAGTAGTTTTAATGTTTAGTTCAACATTGTGTGTTTCGGAAGAACTGACCTGAGAAGCAGAGCAGGAGCACGAGCATCTCCTTGTTTTGAGAAGAGAGGCAAAGAGATGAAAAGGTTTTTCTTTACAGGGAAGGTTACAGCTGCCGTCTTTCTCTTCATCCAAACCATGGGGAGGGACCCTATCTTTTTCTTTTGGTAAGATCAAAATTTATTATTGTTTTCAATATAAAATAATCTAACACTTGAAAATTTCAAAATTTTCAGATAATATAATGCAACATATCACTTGAAATTTAAAATTTTCCAATACGAATTACAGAAATTTCTGTGAAAAAATACAGAGAATTTATCATAAAATACTATGAATTTATACTAATTTATAATTTATCAAAAAATATCATTAGTTTTTTTCAATATGTAAATTTCAAATATTTTCGGTATGATACAATTTTTTTTATAATATGTGAAAAATCTTGATATCTTTTCATAGGGTGGCAAGTTAAGTGGAAATAAGCTTTTTTTTTCTTATCCGAAAAGATCAACTCATATTTCATTAATAATAATGTTTTGATTAATAATAATGTTTTGAATATATATATTAGACAAATATTAAAATTTTGAAAATTATTATAGTAAATTCTCTAATTTAAATGTCTCACTAGAATTAGTAACATTTTTAATGACATAAAAGTGACACATTAGCTTTTTCAATGTAGTTTTCATTTATTTTATTTGATGTGACATCAATTAGACAAAAATTACTATTATACATGTTATTTTTAATTAAATTATTTTAAAGACAAATAGACAAATTTCTGAAATTAATTTTTTTTTTTAAAAACAAACATAAAAAGTTATCAAAAAATGATTTTTACATGTGAAAATATTTTTTAAATTAGAGAATGTTTTTAAATAGTAAGCCTGGACCCATAATTATTAATCTGGTACAATTGTTTTTATAGTCTCTCACATAACAAGTTACACAAACTGAAATCGCTGGAAACTGGTCAAGAAAACTAATTCCAATGTTTCAAGCAGCATAAGAATCTAAAACCAAAACAATTAAGAGGCAAAGACCATCAAAAGCCCAGGATGTGTGTAAGGCCTTCAAATCGCGACTTGGAAATTGCCAATTGGTAGTAGAACTCTGGCAACTGCATTAGCAAATAAAACTTAACTTCAACATAAATTTCATATAAGAAAAAACAAGGTAAGAGTCTCGACACATCTCTCATTATAATACAGCACAAGGTAGTAAAATAAATAAATTATAAGTATAAATTGCAGTATCTTATAGTAATACAGATAATGCTGACACAAACATTGGAGTGTATTTAGTAAAATAATAGAAATCCAAGTAAGAAGTGCACAACAATTACCTGTTTAAAATCCAAGTTTGAGCTTGCTAAATACATTGGTCGTAAACCTCAATCCATGGGATGTGGGAAATTTTGGGCCAAATTTGAGAGTGTTTTTTGAGGCATCGTTCTTCCAACAGAGGACAACTAAAAATTAGAAGTTTTATTAGAGAAGCAGGCAGCCTGTCTCCCACCATATTCTCCAGCTTTGGGCAAACTTCAATAGATAAGTATTGGAGAGACGTCAGGTGGAGAAGCCCTCTGCAGTCCAACGTGTGCAAACAATACATTGTCGAAAGATTTAGAGAGGTAAGGGAGGGAGGCAGCAGTGCAAAACCATTCTTAGGAAAGGACTCAACACCATCATCAAATAGATCTCCAATTGAAAGATAGGAGAGCATGTCAAAGAAAGATAGAGATGGGTTCCTCAATAATTTCTCGCAATTCCCAACAATAAGTCTTCTCAAGCTAGGTGGCATACCACCTTCAGGAAATGTCTCCATCTCCGGGCAAGCAGATATTTTCATCTCATTTAACTTTGGAAGAAGAGTATTCATGTGACAAGGCAATGACTTTAAATTAACACAGTGGGAGACACGCAGAATTTTCAAGTTGGGTGCAGACAATCCCTCTCTTGGGAATGATACAAACTTGGGGCAGTCACTAATATTAATAGTTGCGAGATGTTGTAAGGTCTTTGAAGCAGAAAGACATCCTATGTTTTCACAGTGATTGATGTTAAGATAAAATAGATTTGGAAGGGACTCTAGTGAGAGGGTTGTGAGAGAATCACAACTCCTATCTATACTCAAAGACTGAAGTGACTCATGTTGATGGTTTTGCTTTGGAAAATTTAGATTACTAGAACTTTTTATGGACAAACTCTTTAAGGATAAGGGTAAACAATCTCCCGGAAATGATATCGCAGAAGAACAATCTTGGATGACTAATTTTTTAAGAGAAATTGTTGGGGTGATGCCAATGGCTTCAAATACAGACTCTGTCCCTACTCTTCCTCCAACTTTTAACTCTTCCAATGAAAGGGGTAGCTCATTCAAGGCTACTTTATTGCTTCCAGTTATGTTTAACTCGTATATGGCAGGAGCCCTTGGGAGAGAAAAATCAAATTGGTTGCAACGTTGAATCTTAATTGTTTCCACGACAGGAAGATGAGATGGCAAATCTCCGTGTAATTTGGGACAATTATAAATCACAAGACACTTCAATACAGGAAATGAATCATCTGAATCATGAGAATGATGCCACACTTCCCAACATGGCATGTTATAAAACTCCAGACGTTCAAGGGAGGGAAAGAGGATTCCTGAAAAGGAATCACCGTATTCAGATCCAATAGTCTCCAGCATACTCATTGCACAGATTGTCAAGTCCCTGAGAGAGCGTAATTGTCCAAGTGGAGGAAGGATGCAACAATTATGACAACGATCCAAGGATAACTTGGTCAAATTGTGGTAGGAAGGATCTCCAACCCATTTTGGAAATCTCGTACCCATGTATCCCTCTATACCTAGCCTTTTCAAGTTCTTGGCGGGCTGTAACTTGCCAAGTATATCCATCTCACTTTGTGAATATGTAAAATGGTCCTTTGCATCTTTAGACCATTTAAACGATAATTCATCAAGGTACTTCTTATCCATGATATGCGCCTTTGATGCTTCCAAGCTGTTGGTAACATTCTCTAACTTCTCAATTGAAAGTGATCCCTGAAGATTTGAAAGTGTTCCCAGTTCTTTGATCCCTTTCTCTTCATGCTTGCCCACAACAAAGCAACTCAGATGTTGCAAATGGTTTAATTTTCTCATTGCTCTAGGCATCTCTTTTAACTTATTTGGTCCACTGATATCAAGATGGCGTAGGTTTACAAGATTTTGCATGTCATTGGGAAGCGTGGTTAGTTGTTGACAAAAGTGCAACTTCAACGTCTGTAGATTATACAAATTACACAATGACTCCGGCAATGTTTGTATAGCTGTGGAAGAGAGGTCCAAATAACGCAGATGGATCAATACATCTATTGAATCAGGCAATGCGTCAAGATTAGAAAAATTTCGAAATGACAAAACTCTCAAGCACTTCAAATTCGACAAAATGATGCATGGTGCCTTTCCATTATTGTATATAGGAAATCTAAACTTGGTTGGGAGAAATGTCCTAAGGTTTTTTGCTCTGCCAAAAACATCATAGTTTTCCAAGACAGGGTCACTGAACTCGGTAAATGATAAATGACGAGTCTTGGTACTGATCTTCATTTCTTTCCCAAGTTCTTCTGTTCTGAAATAGAAATCTCCACCAAGGAATGTTGCTAAATCATGCACCAGATCATGCATCACAAAACACTGGATTTGGTTCCTACTTCCGGAACGTTGAAAAAATGATCTTGAAGCTAAGTCATTAAAATACTCATAACCAACTTCTTCTATAGTCTTCCCATTTTTTAGAGACGGTAAAAGATCTTCAGCCATCCACAACAAAATCAAATCGTCTTTATCAAATGTATAATCCTTGGGAAACAATGAACAATAAACAAAGCAACGTTTCAAATAGGGAGGGAGATAATGATAACTAATTCTTAGTGCTGGAATGATCTTACTCTCGTTTTCCCAAATGTTACTATTTAGTATATTATCCCAATCCTTGATGTCCCGTTTACTTCGCAACAAGCCCCCAAGTGATTGTGCTGCTAAAGGCAATCCCTTACATCTCTTAACAATCTCTTTGCCAATCTTTTGGAGATCCATATTCTCATTGGATTCTTCTTGAGGAAGACATGCTTGGTTTGCAAAAACAGACCAACAATCTTCATCAGACAATTGCTGAAGAGGGTAAGCTTGAAAAGTTTGGACCATAGAAGCAACTTTTTGGGTACGAGTTGTTACAAGAATTTTACTTCCCTTAGTTCCATATTGAAGAGGCCTTATAAGAGAGTTCCAGCTGTCATAATCTTCAGTCCATACATCATCCAAAACAATCAAGAACTTTTTTCCAGCTAGTTTTTCCTTCAAATCACGATGAAGCAACTCTTTGTTATTTGTGCTACAAGCATTCCCCACAATTGACTCCAAGATGGCCTTTGCAACATTCAATTCATCAAAATCATCCGAAACACAAGCCCATGCTTGAACATTGAATTTGTGCTTTACAGTGTCATGGTTTTACACAGATTGAGCTAAAGTAGTTTTTCCCACTCCACCCATGCCAACTATGGGAATCACAGAAATGTTATCATCATCATTATCATGTAAGAGTAATTTGAGTATGGCCTCTTTGTCTTGATCCCTACCAAATATGTTAGATGGGTGATCTAGAGAGGTTGACGGAGTTCTCCAAGAAGAGTGGTCAGTAGCAATATGTTGAAGACCGAGAATATCTTTGAATTTGAGAATGTATTCAAGCCTAGCAACTATATCTTCCAGCTTACAAACCAATTCCCTTTCCTCAAAGCTGAAAAGGCGAGAGAAGTAATTAGAAGTACTGACCTGCTTGTTCTTGTTGGAAAGAGCAGCTTTGGTAGAGATATGATCGAGAATGTCATCAGCAACATAGAGAGCATCTTTGAGATCATCAAGCCATTTGTTAACAGCAGAATCTTTGATCTGTTTCTGCTCTGCATCGTTCAGCACAGCTTCCACAGCATAAAGAGTGTTGTTCAACCTTTGAACCAGATTGACATCAAGTTTCTTTCCTTTAATAAAGTTAGCAACCTGAGGAGAAGCAAGCCTGTCGAGAACAACTTCAATGAAAGCAGACAGAAAAGCTTCACCAACAGCTGCCACCGCCATGAAGTTAGAATGGGAGAAAGTAAAACAGAAAATAATTGTAGCTGAATGAATTAATGTCAAGTGGTTTGGTTGTTTTACTCTAATCAGTACTGTGTGTCGTGTCACTCTTGCTTTGTCTGACACGATTGAAAAGAATAGGATGCTTTTCTCTTTTTGTCAATCAGTAGTATGAATAGGATTGTAGCACGTTCTGTGGTCCCAATTTCGATTTTTTTACCTAATTGATACACTTTGAGGTTTAATGTACCAATATGTTACCTTTCGGAGAAAAAACTCCCAAAATGCCACGAATTTTATCCGGTTTAACACTGGTTCGTCCGTGTCTTGGACGACTGTGCCCCATTTTAAGTTTCATGTACCGGTTCGTCCCATTCTTAGACGATCGGGTACTAGAAATTAATTTATTTTTTTTAATTTTTTAATTATAAAATTGAAATTTTATTAATACATAAAAATTAAAATATATTTAAATTATTATAATATAATCAAAAAGATTTTACTTAATTAATTAATATTATATTAGTATAAGAAATATTTCAAATAATTTTTTTTTAAAAAAAAATTATTTATTATATTATTATTTCGACACAATTTGTAATTTTCTTTACTAATATCTCACACATTGAAAAACGTGTGTCGGGTTTGTCCATCCAACGGGCGAGCTGAATAATATTTAATATTTTTTCATTTGTTATAAAAAGGTCAAGTGTGCTCATTTCTTTCTCACACCAAAATAGTTATCTCGCTCTTAAGTATGTCTGAATTCTTGAGACAAAGGCGTCCCTCATCAGGGTTAGAGGAACCACTTTCAACTTTTCCGTTCATGAAAAGAGATGCTTATGTGATTTATTCACCAATAAAGCTTCTGATGAAGATGCTGCTCTGGAACACGCAAACGTTGAAGCATTTGAAGAGGGAGTTGAATCGTTGGTTAGACGGAGAGATTGCTAATGGTGAGAAGATCGTTAAAATTGAGAGGAAAGTTATGGTGGTCGGTCCAAATGGAGAAACTCTGTCTTTCAGACTTGTGCATAACGACGTCTGTGTCCTTATGATGATGCTAACATCGGAGGATCCGATTGTGCTGATGGTTATAATCGCGTAGATCTGTTGCGTTCTTGGTCGTTTTATCAATTTATCATGTCAATTTGTTTTTTGTTCTTAGGTTGTTGTTGTTTGTTGTTGCGGTTGTTTGTTGTTGTTGTTCTACCCCCAAGTGGTTTGTCTGTTGAATTTGAAATGAAAGGAACCATTATAAAGACATGGTATTGCATTGGTTGATATTACATTGCTAAAATATTTATGAAAACACTAAGGCCTATTAGATGGGCCAGCTACATTCGGACATTTGCTACGTATATGACCTACTTCACGACAGATCCCACACAACCTCTTTTGTTTTTCACATTCACCCATTTCAGTTCTAATACGAGTACTATTTGGGCGACCTTTTTTCCTTCGCATATTATCGTCATGGCAGAATGTAAGTCCTCTATACTGTGGCCAATTTTCCTCATGTGGTAGTCCAAGGAAGCTTTCCTGGTAGACTTTAAAAACATTAAGAATTGTGAACACCTAAGGTATGTATATGGTGTAGTCTTGCCGTATACTAGCACATGCTACAATAGCATGGGAGCACGGCAAGTGAAATGCTTGAAATTTTCCACAATCACATACTCGCTTCCTAAGATCAACACAGAAAGTACCTAATGGTCGACCATCGCACCGGTTCATTCTTTCGGCCACCATGAAATAGAATCTTTCACGGTCGAATTACATGACATTATGACTGTTTACTTCAATAACTTCTTGTGTCAATCCCTTGATGCATATAATTGTATGGGTTTGACTAGAAGCCAACAGTTGTGTTCAATGATGACCTAGTTTCCCAAACAAAGATCCCATTCGAAAGCATGTTGCCTTAACCAAAGCTGTGATTGGAAGATTACGAGTATCCTTAAGTATCGAGTTCAATGATACTGCAAGATTAGTTGTCATGTGTCCCCATCGTTGTCCACCGTTATATGCCCTTGCCCATTTCTCTCGAGGAATGTTGCCTATCCACCTTATGGCATCCTTATTTGCTCTAAGAATTTCACCTCCGTAGTAATTAAATGATGTCTTCGTCAACGCATATCCTGTTCTAACAATGGTCAGAAAAAATTTCCAAAATATTGAACTACAATTAGTAAGTTTAAATGCAAATTCTTACCCATGTTGATAAATTTTTTGCGAAGTTCGTTGTCCTTAATCTCACACATGAAGTTTTGCATTATGTGTCTTATGTAGTACATATGTGTAGTTAGAGATTATTGCCATCCATTTTCGGGATTTTCATATGCACTCTTGATTGATGCATGCCTGTCAAATATAAGACACAAGTTGGCTTGAGGTGTCACATGCCTTCTCAAATTCCTCAAGAAGAAACTCCAAGCATCCTTTGTCTCACCTTCAACTATTGCAAAAGCTATTGGAAAAATGTTACCATTCCCATCTTGTGCGACATCCATCAACAAGGTGCCTTTATACTTCTCATACAACCATGTTTCGTCAACCTGCACAATAGGCTTGCAATAAGCAAAACCTCTGATACAGGGTTGAAATGCCCAAAAGAGCCTATGGAATATCCTCCTATCAGCCAACTGTGTTCCTTCATTTGAAATCGCAGGTAGTGTTTGCAAATCTATAACGGTACCTGGGAGGTAGGTTTTCATAATCAACAACCGTTGTGGAAGATCTTTGTAAGAGGTCTCCCAATTTCCATACAATGATTCTTTGGCCTTTACCTTAGCAATCCACGCTTTCCTATATGATATTATATACTCGAATTTTTCAATAACATGAGCGATGATTACCTTGACTTTAAGTGAAGGGCCACTATTAACAAGTTCCCTGATGCTTTGACTTACAAGATCTGAAGTAAGTTGTTTGTGGTTCTGACCCATGGAATGCGTTGCACAAGTGTGTGAACCACGTAGCTTACCAATCACCCATTTTGCGTTCTTTTTACGGAACGAAGCTCTGCATTTGAATGGACATGCCTTGTTTTTACACTTTATTATATACCTTATATAATCAGATTTGTGAAACAACCGGCTGAACATCATCCGATAACTATATCAATGAAGTCGCCACGAACGTTTTTTATCTCACAAAAGGAGAAAGGTGAACGCATCGCGAAAACCTGAAAGGGATAAGGCACGGTCTTGCGACCGAGAGATAGGGTAAGGGAATCTATTACGCGAAGGGAAGGTATTAGCACCCGACACGCCTGTAGTACTCTACGGTATCCACTTTTATTTTCTATCTAATGGGTGTGTTTATATCTATTTACTGCTTAATCGCTACATCTAAATGCTAAAAAAGAATGCATGTGAAAGAAAATAAAATGAAGAAAACACGGGGAAAAGAAGGAAGTATTTACAAAGTTCGCTCGATCGAGCCCCGTGACAAGATGCCTACGTATTCCCTCGTGCAATGGGAAAGTCAGAGCGTCGTAGTTCGACTCACATGTTTTGATGGGTTATGTGTTTTTTTTAATTATGAAAATAATTTAAACACAAAAAGAAAACCCGTAGGCAAAAGAAGGTTTGCATTTGGTTGGTTGTTTTTACCTTTGAAAAGGAGTTTGAACCATTAGTAAGTGTTTTAATTTGCAAAAAGGAAAAATAAAACAATTTTTAGTTTTATTATATGCATGGATGCAAAAAGAAACTAGAAAACAAATAAGGGAAACTATCTAATGATATCCCTAATGTCATCATGCATGGATTACATCCTAAGGTCTAACTCGAATCACTAACTAAGGTAGAGTCGAGAGAATCCTAAAGGAACATGCAAAGGTTTACCACCTATATCTATGTCTATCTCGAATCACCAGCTAGAATGGAGTCGAAGATGACAAAAAGGAGGGAAAAGGTTTACAACCTAAGTCTATGTCCATCTCGAATCACTAACTAAAGTAGAGTCGAAGACGACAAAAGGGATGAAGCAAACAAGTGCTTTGACAGAAGCACACAAACAATGCAATGCGAAAACAAATGGCACACAAGCGCAGGAAGAGGAGGAAGTCCCATAGCCTCGACAGTAACGAGCATACCGTGAGTCAACCAGGAGCTGACACATCCAATTCCTGTTGAGCGAATGATGCGAGTTCTGCAATAAATGCGAACCCCGAGAAGGCGTGGAGAGTCAGAATAGGGAACTCTTGCCACTTTTATTATTGACTCGATAAAGGAAAGCAACATGATTCGCGTGTCGAGTGACACGGACTAGAAATGGGGTTGGTTGCACCCTACCTTCCGACTTGCCCATATATCAATGACTCGATAGCAGAAAATATAAAAAGCGGGACTTCGCTTAGTGGTACCACGTCGGGTGTCATAACCACTCTGACCTATGCAAGCACAAATGTAAACACTTACTGAAAATTACCTCCCTATGCAGATGGAGGATTTTAAACAAACCAAACACAATTAGCAAACCAGAATTGCCCAAACGGGTCTTTAAATAAACCGAGGGTTCCCGAACATGCTCCAACCACGGAAGCCCTTCATACATCTCTATTCCTACTTCATGGCAAGGAAAGCAAAAATCCTACTTCATGCTCTAGAAAAGCGGTAAAGAAATGCGATAAATAAAGTAAAATAAATACCCGACGGATATTAAATCCGAAGAGCACGCAAGCTATAGAAATACTCCGGAAAACTTCAAGTAATGCTGGCATGCAATAAGAAAATCCGGTGAGAAGTATGCAGAGACACAAAAAGCATAATCAGAATGTGTGTCATACACATCTGAATCAAATACACCTGCACAAGATCATAATCCAGACAAACAGATACAAAACACACACACGTGTGTACAACATAAAAATATGGATTTTATACATCCAAATCAACAGTATAACGCTCCGTGTACCTCGCATACAAAACAGAATGTCAGAAATTGCAATGCGGCTCTTGAATAAAGCATAAAACGCAAAAAAATGATTATTTACAATGAAATCGGAATATCAAAAATAAATTTGAAATCTTACTTACAACACTAAGGTAACGTATACTTTCAATCATAATCAGATGGTATAAGAAATATCTTAGAGTTTCTAAAGAAGAAATGACATTATATTCCTAAATTAATCAATTAAAAATAAACATCTAAATGTATTATTTAAAAATGAATTAGAATTAATTGCAAAAATATTAAAAAATGTCAAAAATATTCTAATATCTAAAAATGTCAGAATGTATTTTTATTACATTTTTTATATGTCGAAATAATCGAAATCAAAATCAAAATTGAACTATGTCAAAAATTATGGTACATGAAAGCAGGGGGTGTGAAACTGAATTCCAGAATGAACTAAACTATGTTATGAGCACATTGGGCCCAGAAACGCAGGGGTGTGAGATAGTAAACGAGTCAGGCCCAGTCGGAAATTATACTAAGTCCAGATTCCTTTTTTTTCTAAGTCCAGTTCCAGTTTTTTTTTTAACAGCATTATTATTATTATTTTCTTTTATAATCAGGTTTTTATTAAAATAATCACGTCACATTTTTTTTATTTACTTTTCTATATGTGTCACGTTTAATATTTTCTAGTATATCACATTTATTTTTCATGTATAACTACACACATATTAATTGGTCAAAGTTTATTTAAGTTATATTATCTGATTTTTTTTTTAATTATTTGAAATAAACACGCCACGTGTCGCGATATGAACGGTGGATATGGGAAACACATGATCCAATCAAGGAAAAGCCATGTATAGGGCACAGGACAAAACTCGCCGGAACAGGGACGTTTCCGGTCACCTTTCCCAACTTACCGGCCGCCGGAAAACTCGAATGTGGTCAGAAATGGATGAAACGGGTATGGTTCTGTTCGTTTTTTCACGCTGATCTCGAATCCTACTTCGACTCTCCCTAGAAACCATTTAAAATCGGTGAATCTTGGACACAAGATTCGGATCTAAAGTTTGAAAACAACATACATTCGAAAAGCATGGAAGATCCTGCACCTATCATCATACTACACTAAGAACGAAGCACAGGAACGAAGTCTACACGCTCTTATCACGATACAAATAATATGTTGAAAATTTCAGAGAACTTACTCAATCGGAGTTCGCGAAACTGGAGAAAGAGATCCTGCAGAACCTTATCTTGGTGATGGAGACAATGAAATCCGACGATATCCTTTGAATTTCTGAGAAATAAACTCAGAAGCTGTTTGAGTCTTGACGAGCAAAATGACCGTGGTACCGCGAGCAAGATAATAACAAGGATCGACGAAATATTCCGCTGCTGTAACAAGGAAGAAGATGAACCTCAAGAGTCTTTCAACAAACTGCAATCAGAGAGGTAGCAGAGGGACTCCGATGGTTGTTACGATCACGGTGACACACATTCTGTTGCGGATGAGATAGTTGAAGTTTATCACGGCGGTGGAGGAAAGAAAAGAGTTACCGTTGCTGTTAACCGTTTTTTCTTTTGGTGAATTTGTTAGAGAGAGTGCAGATGGATAAGTGAAGATGAGAGGAGAATGGTGACAGTTAGAGAAAGAAGTGTCCTGGTGGTTGATGGAAGTGGGAGAAGAAAGAAGAGAGAGCAATGGATTCCGTGTGCGTGAATAGTTTCTGTCAGTTTTGTTAGGCGAGAGAGAAAGGTCGCAGCGAGAGAGTGGGGTTTACGGTGGTTAAAAAAATGAAAGAAAAAGAAAGGGTTATAGTTTGTTACAGGTTGTTACGAAGAGGAGAAGGGAGATAGATTATGGAAGAGTAAGAAAGGCGGTGATGTCACGGAAAAAAATGGTCAAAGAATGGAAGGTTATGGCTATGGTGAATAAAGAGTTGAAGGAATGGTGGAGAATTCTGTTAGCATGCAACAGAATGGTTGTGTAGTTGTTATGTGAAGAAAAGAATGGAGTTATCATTACAGGTCGAAAAAAAAAGAATCTGTTGCTACCGTGAGTTATAACCAGCGCAAAATGTATGCCAATACAACTCTTGCCGCATAATTACGAGCTCAAATCATGACCGAGTGTCAAGTTTGTGATCCTATAACTCTTTCGATACTTGACGAATTAACGCAAACTCGATGTCGTTGGGAAGAAGGCGCGTGGCAGAACAACTTTGATGTTGAGTTCCCGATGAAGAATTGATCACAAGCTCGCCGTATTTAGCTTCGAAGTCATGCTGACACAAACTGACTTGAGTGTTTGAAATTTTTTCTAAGTGTCAAGTTTAACACTCAATCCATGTACACCACTTTACAGATCCGTAACTTTTCCGATACTCGACCGAATAACACAAACTCAGTGCCGTTGGAAAGATAACATGCAGCAGAATAACTTTGATTTTAAACACGAATTCAAATGAGGCTTAAATCATAGAGAAAAATCGTCATGAATTATGCCTCGCAAGTGTTCGATAAAATGTTTGGCCAGGCTGGGCAAGTTTGTACATGACATCCAACAGTTTCCAACTTCGAATCATCAATTACGGCACTCCGTATTTTCCGCTCCGACGTCCGAAACGAAAAAGTTTCTGAACAAAACTTGTAGAATATACGACAAACTCCAATTTTTGTGTTCGGAGTTTTTCCGTGTGGCAATCGGATCGACGAGAAAACAGCTCCAAACATGTGCACAAAAACTGTTCGAATCTTACAAACATAATGAGTTCTTATTTTCTGAGCTTTATAACTTTCGATCCGAGTCCCGAATGGATTTGACTTCTTCAGAAAAGTTTTAGATTTCCGCGAAATGAACAACTTTTCAGTTGAGCATTTTTCGATTCGGAGCCATGAACTATGATAAAATCGACCCTGAAGCTGTCAGCTTGAGCATAGAAACAAACGCTTCAAAATATTTCCAAGTGTTGAATTTTGAGAAACGATAAACCGTAACTTCCGAGCTCCGTAATTTTTGATCCGTTTCCCGAATGGATTCGATTTCTTCAGCAAAGTTGTAGATTGCTACTCAATGAACAACTTTGATTTTGAAATCAACTCGAATCGACGCCTCGAAACACGTGTAAAATACCTTCAAAGTCGAGCGCTTGAACACATTAAAAACACTCAAAATTTTACTAAGTGTAAAACTTCAAAAGTTATGAACTTCAAACTTCGGAGCTTTATAACTCGAAATTCGGGCATTTCTAGAAAAATCTTCACAAGGACAAAGTCGAAGTACGAAATGAGCTCTTTCCAACGACTATCAATTTGCAAATTTCTGACCACAGATGGACAAGATATGGATGCGGCAACATGGCTCCGTGAACACAAAATACTTAAAATGCAAGAAACCTCATTTTCTTCCGATTCTTCCGATTTTTCTCAACAAATGATCGCATTTTCTCAAATGTCGACTTTTGACAATAATTTTGATCCGAAATTACACCCGATCAAACTTTGACTTTTGTTGACTTTTTGATACATGCACTCAAATTTCATTTTATCTGTTCGTTCTTGATTTTCTGATGAATCACGTGAATCGATAAGCCGTATACAGATACTTCCAAACTCACAGAATGCCATATAATCAATTCGGGCTCAAATATTCGACCACAACACACTGTAGCTCGAAACTGTAATCAATATTCACCTGATAGACGATCAAAACACCAAAACCTCAACCCGCGAGATAATGATCAGAAGCTTCTAGACATGCATATCTTACGTATTGAAAGGACGCTCGAAATAACAGAACCTCAGATATTCAACTCCTGGAACCAAGCCTCTTCTTCAGAATTGTACAGATTCATACGATTTAGAAAATTCCGAACCCCTGATTAACACATGAATGATATGTATGCAATGCACCTATTGATTAAATGTTAGCCAACTATTAATTAACAAAATGAAGAGGGCGAATTTTGGGGTGCAACAATTTGTATGCCCAATAGTCAAGACAATTGATTATATGTCATTGTTGCATAGCAGCCATGCACGCTTCCTTGCTTTCAAACTTCATTCCAACCTGTAAGTTATCACCCATGTGATAGAGAATCAAGTTGCTAAAAATAGAAATTGGTTAGGCCTCCAAACATACGTTTGTCATATGAACAGGTGGATTGTACAAGTTCATCGGTGACACGTCTGGAGTATGGGAAGGATTGACCTCATTGTCATCATCATCATCTCCAAATAGATCTTCACATTGGATCTCACCGAGTTCATCGTCACTGTATTCACCAACCTCCTCATTTGGTATGAATGGTTTGTTGTTTTGGGTAAGTTCCTCATCAGTAGGTTGACTCACTCCATATTGGTGTGACTGTGACTCTTGCATTTGGTCTGCCTCCACAGAAACGACACGAACATAAAGCTCAATAGACTCAAGTTGAGCAAAATCAATGTGACAGTCAAACATCACTCTAACGTCGTCGTTGTCTTCTAGATGTTTCATTACGTAAAACAAGCCTCCATCGTCTTCGTTAAATAATGGAAGTCGATAAATAATTTCTAGTACCGACAATTGTATTTTTTGTTATATCCGTTCTTTCAAATGAATCAAATCTGAGTTAATGTGGATCTTGAACTGCTTAATTATTGTATTGGCAAATGAGAAGTCGATATTAACATCATTAAAAATGGTACCATTGTAATGTGTAGTTACAATAATATTTCTCTGAGCCATTAAAATTGATAGTGTTTGGTTGGTTATGTTGAACACATGGACAAATGCATGCATATATAGCACACTACAAAGATAACATACAATTGCATGTGTCATACCCCAAAATTTTCCCTCTTACTTCTCAAAACATTTCACATATCCATGCTCAAGGATTTCACAAGGGTTGACTAGACAAACCCTCTCCTAAGCAATCAACCCAAACTTGGGTTTTGCCATTTTCAAACCAAGGTGGGCCTCTAACACCTCCAGTGGTCATCATGCCTCATCATATGCTTCAAAGAATCTCCATGTCAAGTTTCAAGCCTTACAAGTCAAGTTTCCTCAGACATTTGCTCAGATGGTTGAAAATCAGTTGTATTGGACAAAAAGTCAAATGTGGTCAACATACAGTCAAACTTCATAATTTTTTGTCAACATCAATATTTTGAAGTGATTTTCATCATTTGATCAAGAATTGATCATGATTCCTCAAGAAAAGTCAAGAATTGATCAAAAGTCAAAGTTTCTAAATTGGGCTTTCTCAAACAAAAGTCAACAGAACTTTGACCAGGCATAACTTTCACATACTTTATCAAACTTTTTTTTCACACCAACTCATTTTGAAGAGAATTCAATTCTCTACAACTTTGTGTCTCACAAGCTTGGGCAGAAAATGCTTCATTTGGAAGTTATGGATAAAAACATTACAGGTCATTCTAAAAGTCAACAAAAAGTCAACTTTTTGTAAAGAAGTGTTCATGAGCATGGAAACTCCAATGAAGATGAAACCAAAAAGGTTGTTTAGAGGACATCTTGATCTTTCTAAAAAGTCTAAGAACACTAAAAAATATTAAAATTTGAGCAAGATACACCTTGCATAAGTTGAGCATTTTTGAGGAGGTGCACAAAGAGAAATACTTGACAAAACCAAATTTTTTGCAAATGGGCCTAACTTTTCTTGATTCAAACATGTTCCTTAGCTGAATTGGAACCTCCAAGCCCAATGCCACAAATTTATCTTTTATTTTTTTATTTATTTTGGATTTTTAATCATTTAAAAACCAATTTAATTAAAATAAAAGATAGAAAATCAAAAATTAATTGCAAGGTGGATTTTCTCTCATTATTGAGGTCCAAGCAAGCCATACAAGCTGTCAATTTTGAAATTCATTGATTGGAAAAGGAATTGAATGAGATTTGATCAAAAAAGGCAATATTTGGTTTCATTCTAAATCAAATATTTTCTCATTGATTGGCATATAATTTCTTCATAATTCTTGACCTAATTCACTCTACTATAAATACATGATGCATCCACAAGCACAAAAGACGAATTTTTGGCCTCAAAGAACCCTACCAAACATAAAAAAATTCGTGCATTGCAAGCTATTGACAGCCCTAGTTCCAGTCCAGTTCAAGGCATTTTAAGGATTCCAACACATTTTTGGAAGTCCTCTGAATCGATCTAGATACTCACAAGTCAGCCAAATATCCAGAATCACGAATTCACAATCACGGTTTGCACCTTTCTAACTCATAATCGATTTCTGACTTTCATGCACATTTAACATGTTTTGATTGTTTGTTTGTGTTTAGAATGATGTTTGCAAGCTATCTGGATGGTTTGATTTAAGTTTTGATGCATAAACCGAGTTTCACCATTGTTAGGGTTCCTAAGCTCGGATTAGGCGTTCTCAGAATAGGAAAAATTGGACCAATCTAAGGACATATTCATTTTCAGGGGACAATTTGCAATCGATCCATGGCTTTACATTTAATTTATATTGCATATTGCTTGAGTTATGATTTGCAGGGATTTAGCCACGGAGGAACAGAAACCATAGCTAAATGTTTGAATATTTGAATAGAGAAGATGACTTTTGTGCGTGCTTTCTGGTCTGAAGGTTCCCAGAAACTCCTTGTATTCCTTTTGTTTCATGTTGTTAACAGATAGTCCACTCAGCTCAGATGGCAAGGCAGCGCGTGATTGTTCAAAAGGACATGGGTTCAAACCCTCTCTTTTTATTTAATATTTTGAAATTTCAGGTTTCCCAGAAGGCATGCCCAGAAGCTCCAGCTTCTGGCCTCCATGGCAGCACGCTACGCCCCAGAAACTCCAGGATTCTGGGCACGATCAACAAGAGTCTCCTCATAAGCCCCGCTTCTGGGAGAGTTCCATCCAGAAGTGTGCTGACCTCCCTCTCTAACTTTATTCCTTTATTTTTCTTATTTCATTTAATTTCTTTTCAAATAATTTTCTAACATATCAAAAATCACCAAAAAAAAAATAATTTCTTTTTGCATTTAGGTCAGAAAAATACTTATTTAATTTTTGGCATAAAAAATTATATTTTTGCATGCATATTTTAATTAATTATTAATTAACCATAAAATTGACTTTTAATTATTTTTCCTTACTAAAATCAATCCAGAAAATTTCCAAAAAAATTATTTTCTCATCTAATTAGGTTTACTAACCTTAAATTTTTTTTCCTAACTCAAAATCTTTTTTTTTTACTAACACATTTTCTCTTATTTGCAATTCGTTTCTTTTTCTGATTACTATGTATCTGCTTCCAGGTTGTAATAGTTAGGATAATTTTCTCGCATTTCTTTTTCATATTATGTAACTGCTCATGGGATGTAATAGTTTTAATTAGGATTTACTTTCCGCACTCCTATATTATGTAACTGCCCCAAAGCCATGTAATAGCGTAGGATTTACTTTCCGCACTTTACTTTCCGCAATTTACTTTCCGCAATTTACACTCTCTTCACACATGCACCCCCTAAAGTATTCTCTCTCGTTGCCTTTCGAACAAATGGTCAAGTCCCTCGAACATAGAGGTATCCTCTCGTTTAATTAAATTTTAAGTTGTATTTTTATTATAATTACATCTTGTACTCATAGTTAATATTTTTTATTTATTTATGAAACTTGTTTAATATTCAAATATAATTGCATGATTTTTTTCTAATAATTTTAGATAGATTAAAAATAGAAACAAAAATGACAAAATATATTTTAATTGATTCGTAAGTACATATTATATTTCATTCACTGTATCAGAAAAATACAAAAAAAAAAGGTCTTGTCCTTCTCCTTTCCATCCATCGTGTTCTCTTTCCATTACCACTTGATTCTTGTACCCGCAAAATACAAACTTCACCACCAAAAATCAGTACAATTTACACACCTCCTACTCACAATTTCTCCTCCCACTACCCTTGCCTCCACCACCTTGTACAAATCTGCAGAAAGAAGCACAAATTCAAAAATAATATTAGTACATACACAACTCAAAGTTGTACAATTTCTCCACCACTATCAATTCCACTACTCTGCTCCACTTCTATGACAACTCATGTTGTCCCCTTGATCTTATCCTCATCTCCATACAAATCCCAAATTACCCTCACTCTTCACTTCCTTTATAACAGACCAAAATTGCATAGAAGAAGGGGGGAAGAAAAGCAAACAGATGTAGAAAATATATTTGATAGAAAAACCTCAGTTGAAATCCTCCACGCTCTTCATATTCCAGCACCCTTCACTACAACCTTAACCTCTTCATCTTCCAACACTCCTTCAACCTTAAAATCACCATTTTGTACCAATCTTATCCTTTTAACATTCCATTCCTTCACTGCTAAACCAACAAACACCATCATAGACAGAACCATCCAACATTCATAACCTTCTCTAACCACATCCTTCCTTGTCCACCAACCTCACCAAACGCATCAACCTTTATCAACACCATATCAACAACCCAGAATCACGCCCGAAAATGCAAACAGAAGCACAACAACATAGAAACCGAAAACTCACAGCAAAGAAATCGCAGACTCAAACGCAGAAGCAGAAGGAAGAAGAAGGAGTTCCAGATCTGAACCAGAGACCCAGAGTAAAAATTAACGTACCTGACATTTTTTTTGTTTTTCTCTATTTTGTGTTACTGTTAACTTGCACTTAATTATGCTTCTATTACATCACCATTGAATCATAACGTAACACATCTGAAATTTGCTGGTTGGGATTTCGATTTGGGTATAAGGGTACTTTATATTTGTTTGTTCGTGCAAGAAATCCAAACGTGAGAAATAGAGGATGAAGATGAGACGCGTGAGAGAGAGAGAGAGAACTGTTTGCTTTCTTTTACTTTCCTTTTAAATTATTTTCAAAAAAAAAGAGTAATGATACTACTGGAGTGAAACGGCGGCCACTTTTAGTTAACTAGGTTTTTTTTTTTGTGTAGGATGGTCATTTGGGCCTAACAATGCTACAATTAACTCAAATCCGGCCTAGTCTGTTTTGTTTACTCTTCACCACCTTGTTTCATGTTTTACACCCCCCCGACCTATCTTAGTTTATTTGTTGTAAATACTTCTACAAGTTTTATAAATTTTCAGATCTTTGTTTTAGTAAAATATTTTTTTTCTAAAGAACACTAATAATAATAATAGTAATAATACTTTCTTTTCTATCTAGAGATTTTGTTTAATAATAAAAAAAAGAATTTATTTTTTAGTTGTTAAGTTTTTTATAGAAATAGTATTGCTTTTATTGACACTAGAAATAATATATTTTAGATCTTCAAAATAATTTTCAAAAGATAAAAAGAAAGATATATAGATTTAGTTTTATTTTATTTACTCAAAACTTTACTTTAAAAGAACAAAAAGATTTTATTTTTTTTTAGTTGTTAAGTTTTTTTTTTAGAAATAGTATTGCTTTTATTGATTGATACTAGAAATAATATATTTTAGATCTCCAAAATAATTTTCTAAGATACAAAAAAAATATAGATTTAGTTTTATTTTATTTACTCAAAACTTTGTCTTAAAATAAAAATAAAAAAAAAGAACATAAGATCTTAGATTTAGAATTTATCTTATTAAATTTATTTTCTTATAAAAAATTCATTTTTTTTATTTTTATTTTTATTTTAATATTTTAAAATTCTCAAAAAATATTTTCTTTTAGCTATTCATCTCTTATTGAATTGTTTCTATTCTCATTTGTACATTTTATAAGGACTTGTAATTATTTGATTCAATCCCCATTTGTAAATTTGTACCCCCATTCCCCACATGATGTAATAGTTAGTAAATATTTTATTGCTTTATTTTATTTAATTATTCATCACTCTCACAAACCAAATGTTTTCAAACTAATACTCGATTGCAAGTCATTTTCATTACCTTGAGTCGACAAAGCTTAGAAGCGTCGCAACGGTCACACATATGTGCACACACCACGCTTGCTCTTGGGCTTACAATGAAACCTTAACTGATTAGTTAAACATTATTTAATTATCTAATTAGGTTATTCAAAATTGATTAGTCCATCTAATTAATTTTATTAAACTAATTACTTGATTAAATTTCGTTTAATTAGTCGATTAAATTTATTTCGGGCATGCACCTACACAATATCAATTGTCTTATCATTTATGCAAGTCACCTTGTATGGACTTTTAATTCATTTACTTTCTTTATCTCATGCTTGTATATAATTATTCGCAATCGTTCATTTCCATTATCACGCCTTGGTCCACATACCAAATTATCATTTAATAAGGGCCTCATGGTAGAGAGTAGACACTTGTCTATTCTCTCGAGATTAATCAAGCTTTCTTGGTTAATCATTGTCCAAATCATTTCTCTTCTCATCTTTAAGACCTTTCATAATAAATTCTCAAACCTCGATCCAACGTCGAGTTGTTTTCAAAATGTTTTTTCATAATAAACTTGGATGAAATTTGTTTAAATCGTTAGATGGTAGCCTAATGTTTTAAACAAATTTGAAGTCTTTAGATTGTTGGATGATAGCCCAGTAAGATAAAACTTCTATCCATGTCAAAAAACTTGAGCGGTATTCGCTTAAATTGTTGGATGATAGCTTGACGATTTAATTGAATTGGAAGTCTTCAGGTTGTTGGATGATAGCCAAATAGACTAAATACTTCTATCCGCATTAAAATAGTGGAATGACATTCGTTTAAATTGTTGGATGATAGCCCGACGATTTAATCGAATTTAAAGTCTTTAGATTGTTGGATGATAGCCCAATAATTTAAATATTTTATCTCACTTCAAAACACTTATTTCATAATTAATTTTTTGGGATGAGAGATGATTGGTTGAGCTCACTCGCCAATTTCTAGTATTTGAATCATTAGATGATAGCCTAATATTTTGATACTTGTCATCCACAACTTAAAATCAATTTTAACTCATTCAAACTTCTTTTGTGCATCCAGGAACCTTTTACCCTTTAAACCTTTTTTAAGATTAGACATGATTCATTCATAATCGAGATGCTTCTTCCTCTATTCCCAAGGTTTTCGACTTCTCCACTTGAGTACTAGAGGCGTTCTCATACCCTCCCTCATGTTGGTGCATAGTCCTTTATTCTTTATCACACCTTGTAGGCGTTAGACGAGTCCTCTCCTTTAAAAATGACGACTTGTCTCTTCATTTAAAATCAATCAACAAACAAACATTTTCTAGCCGAACTACGACGCTCTGACTTTCCCATTGCACGAGGGAGTACGTAGGCACTAAGTCTTACGACCAAAGGCGAGCAAAAATAATAAAAACATTTCTTCTCCCTTTCTTTCTCTTTTCAAAACTTAGAAGATCGTAAAATTTTTACACTAACACACGAACCACACTTTGAACTAGATGGGTACCATCGAGTACGATGGATGTGAAGGGTGCTAATACCTTCCCCTTGCATAACCAACTCCTGAACCTATATCTCTTAATTTCGTAGACTGTCTTATCCGATTTTCGTGGGTTTTATCTATATTTTCCCGTTCTTCTTTTAGAACAAATAAAATTAGGTGGCGATTTCATTGTTTTTAAAAATTAAATGATTTTGAAAAACGAGTTGCTTCACTGAGTTAAACCCTTAGCAATTTCACTCCATGTTTAGTTAACACTTGATGGTCCTGAGTCCATAGCTTCCTCCTCCTTACTTATGACCAAAGGGTCATCAGGTTTTCTACCTGGACCTGAAAGAACCTTTGTTTTGATGGTCCTGAGTCTATCACTTTGTCTTTTTACAACTTGCACAGGAGAACTTGTTTTTTTGCCTTGGTTTGCAAAGGTTCTGAGGAGGGAGCTGGTGGTTTGAATGACTTTTTTTTAGACTTCTTGGGAGATACACCATAAAAAACTCTTGGTCCATACTTAGCTTTGGCAGGTGGTTCTGGTTGTGTTTTTGCAGCAGGCTCTTCCATAGTTTGTGCAGCAGCAGGCTCTTCCATAATTTGTGCAGCAACAGGCTCTTCCACAGTTTCTTCTGCATGGTCTTCCACATTCAAAGGCTCAATGTACATCACATCATTCCAATCTAGCAAAGCAGCCAAAGTTTCAGCATCCCAATCATGAATTTATCCATAGGTGCAGTGTTACTTGTTTCAGCAACTTTTGGTGCAGTGCTACTTGTCCCAGCTCCATCAACAACTTTTGGTGTATTGCTACTTGTTTCAGCAGTTTTTGGTGTGGTGTTACTTGCCCCAGCTTCATCAACAGCTTTTGTTTAAACTTGGTCTTTTATTTTCTTACATTTGGCTTGTTTTGTTTTAGTCATTCCCTAAATATAAACAACATGATGTTAAAAGCAGCATGATGTAAACAATAGACAGTCTGTGCAGTTAAAAGCAGTATTACTTACCCCTTTGCTTTTTGCTTGTGCAGTTTGGTTGGCTTGTGTAGGCACATGTTGTGTCTCAGTTTGCATTGACACATCTTGTGCAGACACATCTTGACTTGGTTGCCCTGGATAAGTTTGCACTTGCACATCTTCTAATGGCACATCATGCCCTGCCTCAGTTTGCACTTGCACCATCTACCATATTCAATATCTTCAACAAGTAACTTCATGAACCAACTCCATGAGTCCTTTGTTTCACTCTCAACTATCCCAAAGGCAATTGGTAGATATTGATCATTTGGATCTCTACCAACTGCAATCAATAGGATACCGCCATATTTGTGCTTCAAATGGCATCTATCTAAGCCAATAAAGGGTCTGCAAGCCTTTGTCAATGCCTTCTTAGTCCCATCAAAACAAATGTAACACCTCTGGAATCTTGGTTTCAAACCTAAAGCTAATGTAGTGGTGTTGAGTTTGAATGTATTACCTGCTAAAGCCTTTCTCAACTCAGCACCATAAGACCACAACAAGCTGAATTGTTTGTTTGAGTCCCCTTCAACAATTTGTCTTGCAATTTGCCTTGCCCTAAATGCCCTGCACCCTGGAATCTCAGTAGCATACCTAAGCCTCACATCATTTACTACATCATTTAGCCTCATCTTTGTATTGTTCTTCTGCCCATCCACAATCACCTTGGCAACCCACTCTGCTTTTGCACTTTTGTTAAAGAACTGTCTGCCACACTTGTGTTTTACATACAGTGTTTTTATCCTAAAAGTCGTGGAAGTCAAGACTCTACTACACAACACAGTGTAATCACATTTCTTTTTATCTTTGCATACCATCCTAACCCTATTTGAATCATTTTTCTCAAACTTAACATCCCTCGCATTTAGCACATTGTGTTCAAGTATAGCATCCTTAAATTGTTTCAATGATCTAAACTCCATTCCTACCTTGAATACATAATCCTTACTCATTCTATCTTCTTCATTGTACCTTATTACACAAGGCCTTTCATCACCACTGTCATCCTCAGCCCCACTATCCAACTCATCTGTCATATATTCATCTTCAATGACATGTTGCTTCCCCATTTCTTCTATGATGAACTGTTTATTTTCTGGTAGAGGTGAGGCAGCATGATCTGCTTGGTTTTCATGTTCAATAAGATCACGAACAGGAATGGCTTCCAATTCTTCATCAAAACCCTTCATCCTCTCCTCTTCACTATCATCAAAATGCACATCTCTAACTGACTCATCTTCACTTGATTCATCATCACTAGACTCACATGGTTTATCCTTCCCTTTCTCCTTAACCATATCCATAAATGTTGCATCTCCTGATTCAGGCTTAGGCTCATATAATATCTCAATATCACACTTATGCTCAACCACAAACACTGATACTTCAACAACATCTCCATCATCCTTAAATCTCTTTAAATCTTCTTCAAAATTATCATTTTCATGTTTCCACCACATCTTAACAGTATCCATATCAAACTCAGGTTGAATACTTTTCACTAAGTCTATGGCTTCAAAAAATGACCAGTAATCTACATCTTGCATATTAAAACCAAATACATCCCCACCCTCATACCTAATGTCCGGGTCTTTTACAAAATAACCCTTGGTATAAAACAAAATCTTGAATGCACTCATTTCCCTTGTACATACAATTACCAGATTATGTTTACAATTAATAATTCAAAATCGTTTTAGGGTTTACAAACCCACAATATATTGGGGCAAATGGTAATTTCACAAACATGAGGAATCAATTATAAAATTGAAAGAAAAGTTATTACTTGGGACCGCGAGGAAGAAGAAGGCACAACGCGAGGGACCACCAAGATTCCTTATCGTCAACAATGTCGGGGACCACCGTGAGAGGGAGACTGCTTGCTCGTGCTAGGGTTACAAAGGGGGTGAAAATATTTTGAATTTCAGCAGTAGTTTCTTTTTTCACGGAGGGGGTAGAATTATTACACGCTGACAATTTCTTTTTTCACATAATCCATATAACTTACGCCACATGGCAAGCCATGTCACCGCACGTTAGTGGAATCTAACGACAAGGATGTTTTATGCTAACGTAAAATTTTAGACCAACCAGAAATTAAAAAAAATATTTATAGGAACTAAAAGTGCAGGTCGCCTATTTGTATGGACTAAAAACATATTTAATGTTGTTGATTGGTTTTTGCCTTTTAACTTTCTTGGTTTTCTTGGTTGTAAAAGGGTGAGCACCCTTATGCCTGGTTTAACTACTAAGTTTTCCTTGCTTATAAATAATTTTAAAAAAAACGCAACCAATGAGTTTCGTGGAAAGCCACAATTCGTTCAAATCGTAATAAATCTCCATTGACAAATTCGTATCAAAACTCGTTCGTTCTCTCTCGACAAATCATCTTGTTCATCAAGCAAACATAACATACCAAAACCTAAGATGCCAATTTCAAAACCACCGAATAGTTACAATAAATGCAAGTCATAGAGTCTCATTATCATTACCATCACATTCTCAAATTCCATTTTCACTTAAACGATGCTTCCATTATTGAAGCTCGGAACGCTCGCTTTGAAAACGCTCAGTAAACCAGTCGCCAGTAGACTCAAACAACAAGCTGCTATTCATCCTAGATTCCGTCAACTCATCGTTAATTTGGCTCAGGTAACTTAGGGTTTATGGAAATCAGGTTTCAAATTCTGTTTTATTTTTTATTTTCATATCTTCTCTTAGTTTGTATTGTTTCACACTTTTGGTGCAGCGGAAATACGACATTGTCACTGACATAAAATAATAAATTAACAATAATCATAAGTGACAGTGTTAGTGTCTGACAGCCACTGCCATTTTCTGTACCAGCGACACCTCTGGAAAAAAATGTGTCTGTGTCAATGCTGGTGTCCGACACTTGTGATTATGTTTAATTACATTTTTTCAAATTATCATCGCTGTTAGTGTGTCAGTGTCGTATTTCTGGTGTCTGCGTTTCATAGCCATTGGAATTTGCCAATTTGATCTTTCTCGCGCTTGATTCTGATTTGGAATCACATAAGAAGGATTTAGAGTTGCTGTCTTATTGTGTATTAGTATTGGCTTTTTCTTTATCTGTTTGTGAGTGTGTTGTTCTTCGTATTCATTCTCTTGTCCTATAATGGTTAAATTCCTTCCAAGCTGCTATCCATTTTCTTCCAAATCTAGGGAACATAGGTTCACTTGTCGTAAAATTTCTTTTTTGCCAAATTATCCAAAGCTTTCTATTATCATTCCATTTAGTCCATGATAAATAAGAGATCTAATTAGTAAAGCCAAACTTCATCAAATGTGTTTGGTACTAAAATACTTATCATAACAGAAAAATTAAATTTTGGTCCTTTGCTTCCAGTTAGAATTAGAACATTGACGATGTCTTCTGGCTTTTATTCTTCTCTACCCACTATGACAAGGCCTGTTTTAAATGAAACAGTCTGTGATCTGCTTTTTGATTTAGGTATAACTATGTTTTAGAGAAATATTAATACTGATTTGTACATTGACCTTGGATGTAAAGTTAAAAGAAGATATAACTTTGTTTTTCTTACCTTTTATTTTTGAGACAGTCTAATCATCAAATCACAACAAAGATGCAAAGGCGTATATATGGTCATGCAACGGATGTTGAGATTCGCCCTTTGAATGAGGAAAAAGCTGTTCAAGCTGCTGTAGACCTTATTGGAGAACTCTTTGTCTTCTCGGTAATATGGACTTATAATTTGAAATTGCATTTTGAGGGGAAATTACATTGAATGAAAATGGTGCTGCTCTCTTTGTTAGCTGTTTTGACTTTTGAGGTTTATACCTTGTGTTGGTAGTTACTGAAATTTTGAAAATTCACATTAAACTCAGCACTTGGTGTTAGTTTTTATATTCGACTAATGAGTTGGTAAGATGTTATGCAATTGAGTTAACTCTTAAACTATAACGAGTTGTGGATCCAGGACACAAAAACAAGTTAAGTTGAGTTTCCTCTGACCCTACTGACAAACACAAAGTTGGTCAATTTTGTTGGTTACTTGAGTTGAGTTTCCTCTGTTGTGAAATATGTTTATCATCATGAATCAAATTTATCTTGTTCTGTTTGTCACTTAACATAATAGTATTGTCGAGCCACTTAACATAATAGCATTGTCGAGCCAAATACAGCATGCTTGTTGGGGGTCAGAAATTGACTTATACTGTTATTGACTCTCAGACACAGGACTTGAGAATAGACTTCATTTTGTATTAAAATGACTTGTGTGCTCAGTCGAACGCCTTGTTGTTGATTGTTTGCATTTGTACTGATCATAGGTTGCAGGTCTTCTCTTGATCTTTGAGGTACAAAGAAGTGCTAGATCTGAAGCACGCAAGGAGGAGCTACGAAAAAAAGATCTAGAGGTAATTTCACATAATCATTTAGTACACATAAATTTGACAGTGTCCTCTTAGTGTCTGTTTGGATTGTCTTTTGGAGCAAAAATACCGTGTCCCAATGTGTCTTCAACGTGGGAAAAAGGAAGCTACAAATTGTAGTGTCATGTAAACACGCGTTTTTCTTTATTCTCACCGTGTTTCCAAACATACCATTAGTTTCAAACTTGTCAAGTTTTCTTTCCCTTTCAATTTTGTTGTTTATTTATTTCGGTTCTTGTTTACAAAATTGCTCTAATATTTTGTTTATATTATATTATTTCCTCTTAACTTCAGTTATCTTATCATGCTTAAGTTCCAATGCTAATGTTACATTTTCCATCTGCTACCCATTTTCTACCACAGAATGTTACATTGTTACACCAATGCCATACCATCCTTAATGCAGTTCTACTTTTATTTGGGATCCCTAATATGCTCTTCTTTTTCTTGGACCACCTTGACCAAATTGAATAGGTTATGATACACAGGGCATTAAATTTGAGGTTTACCAAGATACATGAATACTTAGTTTTGAGCTTTTGATTAATTTAAACCTATATCATTGTTTCCCAAAGGTTGCATAATGTTTTGTTTTTGAAATAGTTAAATTGACAGTCATGCTGAATCTGAGAATGAAAACTTCTCTATTAGTGGATTGGGATAGACCATTTAAGAAAAGGATGCTGAAGGACTGTATTAACAATTTTGTCAACGTGCTATGTTTAAAATGGATATCACTACAATTCTGGATTAGCTTATGCTCAAATTAAGGGATATATTTAAGGACTGGTAGTTTATCTATATATTTGAATTGGGGTTTGTCGAGCATTATTGTCAAAGAAAATGTGATTTATGTTAATATTAGTAATTCATGACAACTTTGACACTGGCTCCAATTCAAGTTTACTGAGAAAAGTTATTTATTATTTGAAGTTTAATATACAAATCATTATTTTCATTCTTCTTTAGGCTATGAGGCAAAGAAATGATGAATTGGCAGAAGAAGTAGAACTTCTTAAGCTTAGATTTGAAGAACTGGAACAGCTTGCTAGGGGACGTGGGCTCACTGGCATTCTAAATTTCAAAAAGATCATTAGTAGTAAGGAAGATGGAAAGGCAGAGAAAACAGCTTGACCTGGTGAAAAGAATAATTACTTTTCACAATTTTTGTTCATTTATCTTTGGCAGAAATATAATTCTGGCGAAGTTTCTGATTCATTTGAGGATCTCCTCGACAATTTATTTTTTACCACAGCTGCTAACTTCAAATTCTCTATTTGTACTGAGAATATGGATATTTCACTTATTGAAATATTCTCATTGTATTGGTCAAAATAAACTGCAGAGACTGTATAGTTTTTGGTGAAAATCAAAGATGAATGAATATAAAGCCTAGTTATTGCATGTGTGCATTGCAACATATTTGAAATATCTATTGAAAGCAATTGTGAGCTTTAGATGATGATAACTATTTTTGCATGTAATATGTGGAGCATCAATTGATTGCAAGCAGAGCCAGCCACCCATCAACCATTGTTGAGAGAGAAAAAACAGAGGATTATGACCATGAAATGTGGCTGATCTGAATGATTGAACACATGGGGTGCTGGTCTAAATCATCCCGTAGCTTAGGGTTTTTTTATCATTGTTTTTCTTGGTGTTTTATTTTCAAGGGTTTGAATTTTTGTTTGCTTTGCATCTTTTTTTCCTCTTGTATTTTATTTTACTGAGTTTCCCTAATAAGATTTTTATCAAAACAGTTGTTTATGCATTTGGCTGGATATTTATGATTCAAAACGGTTATTTGCGTGTTGGGACTCGTATCCCTACCTCTGATGTCTCTGCAGTATAAGTTTTCTGTCGAGAATAGTGAGAAACTCGGCCAACAACTTTTCCTTTAGATTTTACTTAGTGCATTGAATACATATAAAAATGGTGAATTTCTTAACCCACCCCATAGGGGTGGAGCGTGTTGAGAATCAAGTGTGAGGAAAAAGTCTCACATTAGTTAGAAAAGGAAAGATTGAACGCTATATAAGTGAGAGTACCCGCACACCTATAACCTTAAGGTTTTAGGTGGATATGTGGTGTGCCTCTCACAAAGGTGTGTCCCAAAGTAAATGCCCCTCCTCAGAATTGCCCCCCAACATCTAGTATCATGAGTCTATACGCATCATATTTTAAAATGTATACTTTCGATTTACACCAACCCTTTTCAATGTGATTTGCATGATATGGAGTGTGAATCGGAAGTATATTTTTGATTTCCAGAGATATTTTTGGAAATTCACGTAGTGCGTGAGAAGGGTATGAAGTGGGTTAAGAAATCCACTAAAAATGAAGAATTAAATATGCCAAAGGATGCAAAGATGTTAAAATGTGTTGAAATAAAGTGAAAGTGGAAGACAACAACTTTGTTTTATAAATAACTTTTTAGAGTTATGATGATACTATATTTTGTTGATGAATTAGACATGCCAAAGGATGCAAAGATCTTAAAGTGTGTTAAAATAAAGTGAAAGTGGAAGACAACAGCTTGTGTTATAAATAACTTTCTAGAGCTATGGTGATACTATATTTTGTTGATGTGTTAAGCCTGTATGTGTTAGATTTGAGAAACTCGAGGAAAGGAAATGAGTGTTAACTCATTTGTTTTTCTATTGGTTCGATCATTCGTGAGAAACACTCAATGTAATTCGTGGTATTAAGCATTTCACTTTATGATTTAGTATATTGCCCCCAAAACTTTTAATTTTTTCTTTTATTTTGAACAAGTAAAACTGGCATTGTTGTTTGTTAAAAAAATATTTTCTTTTTAATCAACCTGCTGTTTATGAGAAGAATATTCGTTGGTCTTAAACATGACTAATCACTTAATTTAACTTTATTTTTAATATTCTAAAAATATTTGTTGGATTGTTATATTTGATGGGAGAATACAACCTTCATGAGTTGTTGGTCGGTGACGTCAGTATTTTTGAGGCTGGAGGGCGTGATATTATAGTATTTGTCATGATTTAACATGAAGTCTGTTTTAAGAGCGTCCAGAGATCCATATGAATTTGGTTATATCACGAGTATGCATCCATGAAGTTCAACGTGCGGTAGCCTGAAGATTCATCAATATGATGATCAATGTCTAGTAGTGGATACGAGTATTTAGAACAAGCGACATTGATGTCGGCGAAGTCCACACACATGCACCATTTGTTGTTTGTTTTTCTTACCTAAACCACATTGGCTAGCCAGGTAAGTTATTTTGTTTCTGTAATGAACCTGACTTTAGATAGCTAACCTACTTCCTCTACGCCACTGATTTGGCAGAGGGATGGATGACGAGGCAACGACTCGCCACCTTAGTGTCTATCTTAGATATATCAGAGGGGGTCCAGACAAATAAGTAAACATTTTTAATGAGTTGATCGATTGGCTCGTGTTCTTCTTGCTCAATAAGCGAATTATCTGTCTTTGTCACCTGATGGACTAAATAGCCTATTTAGACCTCCTTCAAGTCCTTCTTGGGTGTGAGCTTTCAACGTCTACATTTAAACTAGGATTCCAAGAATCGAGGTATGCATTTAGAACTTCAAAAAGGAGTACCCATAAGGGCGTTATTTTCCCTCTCTATTGCCATGCTATTCTGACAACATTCTTGAGCAATTTGTTGTCTCCTCAAATTATACTGACTCACCCTCAAGACAACAAATACTTCAGGACTAAGTAGAGGGTGGAAAAACCTCTTTGGTGCATTGATGGCAAGCCAACCTATGATGATATTATATTGAGACATGGCATCCACAATAAGGTAGTTGACGTCAATCACCATAGTGTATGCGTCCTCGCCACAAGTTGTCTACCCAGTCACATGGCCCCTTACTTGTTAATGTTTGCTTAACAATCATATTAACGAGCCACCAAACGTTTTTACGTTGTTAAGATTGAGTTGGAGTTATTGGAAAGTGTCTTAAAATAGGACGTCGACATAGCTCCCAAGATATTTCAAGACTTCTTGATATTCAATTTGTCATGTTGCATAGTGATGACTATAAGGTTATTATCGTGAGGGTGGACTCTGATAGCGTCCTTGTCGGAAAAGGTGATATTAACCCTTGTTTCCCCTCGCGCACCCTTGAGGAAATCAAAATATATCATTTTTAACAAGCATATGCCATGTGTATTTCCTTAAACCCTAAACCACCGGCGAAACCTCCGACTATGGTGTCTGTATTGGAGCGTATAGTCTTTTTGGCCATCTCGGGGTGGAGGAATTAAAGAGGTGTGGATATTTTTATTGGAGCCCCACGGTGGGCATCAATGTACTGGTCAAAATTACAAGTGTATATGGTATCCTTTCAAGGGTTTGAGATGATCAGAGGTCTTAGTAGGTCTATAACAATTAAGGGTGGTTAAGTCTAGATCATGGCGGCGAGAATCCATGTATGGTGATGTTATGGTGGTCTGAGAGGACCTGCCCACATAAGGTGAGATGCTCTGTATACTAGTTGTATGCTTTTGGGTGAGATGCGTAGTTATGATTTGTCTCTCTCCTCATTCAGGATTGAGGTATTTATATAGGCCTCTTAGGCTTGGGTTAGATATTCAAATAATGGTTGACCCTAGCTTCGTGACCATGGAATGTGGTCATGGGAGGACTTGGTCTCCTTGAATTGTGGGGAGAGTGATTTCTCCCTTTGACCGACCCTTTGTCGGTTAGCCATTGTGGGTCCACGACATCACTCACGTTTATTGGACAAGTGGATAGTCGGAGTCCGCAGCTTCTTTGGATTGCCACTGGCTTTGCAGGGCATCTCGCTACGACGTCTAGCCTTCCCTCTTTTCCATAGACTATCCCATCCTAGGCCCTAATAAAATTATATCATTACAATATTGAATCTTTATTTTAGAATTTTAGAACTTTTTGGGGTAGAGAACGACCTGAAATATACTTTTAATCAATAATCATTAATCAATAATCATAAACTTGAAATATACTTTTAATCAATAATCATTAATCAATAATCATAAACTTATTTGGATGTTGTTTATGTTTTCTAGACATTCTTTATAGTCTTGTTTAGATTGACTTATTTAAACATATTTATTGTTATTATCATTTGTGAGACTACTCCTTGTATTCTACTTTTTATTTCTTTTGCAATGAAATTGGTGAATTTGGGGCTTCTTCCTAGTGATTGTAATTGATTTTGTGATTTAAATGTAGAGTCAACATCAACATAATTTTCTATGATTTCCTATTAGCTTATGAGTGCAAACAACTGATCTAAGAAGCCTACTCTTGAATAAGAATATCATCAATTTGATTTAAATGAAGACTTCAATCGCATGTGTTATGCTTTTAACGACACTGGTTTTAGCAAGGAGGATGATGTTCCTTATATACCTACCATCTGCGAAATCTCTTCCCTTCTCCGTACGTGGGTTGGAATAGTGTCAAGACTATTACAGTAGTTTTCAATGAAGGAGAACAATGTATAACCTCTGTGGGATTTGGGCCAAAGGTGTTGCCTATTCAGGTTCAAACCGTGCACCATCACTGCACCATCACGATATGACAATCAGGTTGAAAGCACAAGCGGCTATTATGTGTGACATGAAGTCGATGTGTAAGATGCAGCATTTAAGTTGCCGAGACATTTTGAATAATAGCCAATTCTCACACACAAGAGTTCTGCACTAGAGGCTATTGAAATCTGTTTCTGTTGTCAAGTTAGTTTCAAACTCTGGGTTTTCAAAACATTGCATTAAACGTTACTATGAAAAAAACTGCCGACTTCTAGATGAATTGGAAGATAACCACTCACCCAGGTCACACGTTCAAAGACAAAGAACGAAATAAAAGCTTTGCTAATGCAAAAAACACACAATCTGCAATACAAACTTGAATATTTCATACTAACCACCAATCAAAATAGATTCATCTACATAGGACAGTTATCTCCAAGTTCCTTTTTACATACTAAAAACAAATCATTAGATGCACACTTGTGCTTCTGACAGGAATTGAACAAAATTAGACATAGGAAAAGATATTGTGTTAGCCATTATCGCATCGACAAGCATTATTAGAACAAGAATTCAAAATGTTGCTGCTAAGCACCATCATCTTCCTGGTTGTTCACCAGTTCGCATTCATCAATCCACTCGCTGTATCTGCATAGTTACAAAAAAGCTCCTTGAGTCACGAATATGAAAGACATGGAAAGACTAAAGAGACGGGTGTGGAAAGGGGAGTGTGTTTTCCACATATATTGATTGAACTTACATATCTATTGCCTCGGATAAAGCTGCAAACATGAAGAAACAAATTATTAGATAGACTTTCAATGCATAAATTCGTCAATGTCTGATTTTTTAGATCATTTCAATAATAATAAGCAAAACATTTGTTTCTCAATCACAAACCGTTGATAGTAGTGCTAAAGTTCTCTTGGCAAATACTGCAAGAAGCTTCTCCTATCAAGTTCTTCATGTCACTGTCAAAAAAACACCAAAACCGAGCTTCAAAACAAGTAAACAAAATGATAAATTGGCATAATTAGAATTGCAAAGAGCATATGAATACTTACATGCGACATTCAACGCTGCTGCCATGATTACAGAAAGGGCAACTGAAGGAAGTGTCAAGTTTATCCATTCGTTTCCTAGGAGGAGGCTTTGTTTTCGCTTTCCTCTTTCCCATACCTCAAATTCTGATTCTCATATCAATAATGCAAACAATTCAGTGAGATGGAGACGAAAAATACCAAAATTCATGGCAAAGTGCAAAGAGAAGATAAATTAATACGAGAAAAACCCTAAAGTATATGATAACATTGAATTTGAAAATAAAAATAGGAAAATTCATATGATATGTTGAAGATTACCTAAAGAAAGAAATCCGAGAAATTTGCGGAGGCAACAAAACGGAAATCAGATGAAACCCTAAACCAAATTCATTTTCTTGATGACTTTTTTATTTATAGTTTTTTTTTTTGGAATGGATAGAGGCCCAAAGAGCAACCGGGGCTAACCTCAAAACAGAAATTCCTATAGCATCATTGCTAAATTCTTCCTCCACTCAATATTATAAAATAAAAAACACCTTAAATTAATTATTATTTATATTGTTAATATATTTTTAATTTAATTCAAAAGTATTTAATAAAATCGAGAATATTTATTACACTTAATTAACTTTCTTGATAAGTGTAAAAGTATTTTGACTTATAATTACTATCCGACCGAGAAAATAAGAAACAAATATCAGATAATCATCTTTAAAATAGAGAAAAAACAATATGCACGGCTAATATAAATAATTTTACATGATAAATCAATCACAATCATATTAAATTATACTATTATTCTTAAATAAATTATATAATATAATTAAATATAAAATTTTATTGGACTTTTATGTAAAATTATTTTATACTGTCAGTATACTACCTTTTAACTCTTCATTCTAAACAAAAAAATATATTTACATAATTTGATTATACAAATTGAATCATATTAATTAATTATTTATTTGTGTCTATTTTATTAATCAAGATCAATCAATAAAATTATGTGTCACATGTGAAATTACAATTACGTGACAATGTGAAATGTCATGTGATCCAACATCTTTTTATAGAAAAGTAAATATGTCACCCTTCATATTAAACATGATATCCATCCATTTTTTAAATTCTAAAAATGCCCATAGCGAAATTTCCGATAACATACCAAATTTCTGGTATAATTTTCAAAAAATTAAATAAAATTTATACTATCAATTTTTTTGAAATATACTGAAAATTTCTCTAATGTACCAAAATATTTAACATACACTCAAATTTTCGGTTATGTAATTTTTTTCGAAAATAAACTATCATGTTTTTCAAAAAATTCGGCAATTTATTCAAAATTTCATCTATATTTTTAAAACTTCCGATAAAACTCATGGAGATTTCGAAAATTTCAATTTTTTTTTGACATTTCTGATAAATTTAATAACTTCAAACAAGGGCATAATGGTAAAAACATGCTAAATGTGGGTTGCCAAGTATGAGTAAGGTGTCAAGTTAAATCCTCCTTTTTAAGAGATCGGCATGATCCAACACCTTTTGAAGGGATCGACAAAAAAGTAAGAGGTAATCATGCATTTGAATTCAATTTTTTTATTGACTAAAAGTACAATTAAGGTGAGAGTTTGTTTAGGGTTGCAAAAGACACATTACATATTTGATGTGTACTTTGCGTAGAGTAAGGGAATGTTTTGTCCCAATTATGAATTAAGGTATTTTTACATAAAGAAAAAGGAAGAAACCAATATAAGTTTCTTTTTATTTGAAAGTAAAAAAGATAAAATGTAGAAAGAAACAAAATTAAAAAGTATTTGAAAGTATTTCTTTTTATTTTTCTTGGTTTCTTCCTTTTTCTTTTTTACTTTAAAATTTATTTCTTTCTTCATTTTATCTTTTTTGGGAGGCATACCTAAAAATTAAAAAAATGAGCTCAATATGAGTTTGCAATATGAGTTTGCAAGTGAAAATATAAAATTTTCTAACTCTATTCTACATTATTAATAATGCTAATGAACTTCCTTAGAGGAGTTAAAAAAGAACTAGCTCAGTTACCAGAACAGAACCATGATCTATTTTTCTTCGATATTATAAATTATAAAAACCCATGACCATTAGACTAAAGTGAAAGCTATATAACAATACTAGAGAGCAATTAGAAAACTATATAACAATACTAGATAACAATTAGAACAATTAGAAAACTATATAACAACTAGAACAACATACGAACTTGCACATAAACAAAAAATAAGTTAGAAATATGAAATGAAATAAGAAAAAAAGTCTCGTGCACCTCCTAAAAATTACATATTGATATTGGTTATTTTACTACTACATAAATACGAGACTAGGTGCTTACGTATGACGTTACAAATTTATTTGAAATAAGATTTGTAGATGTCAAGTTACATAGCGCGTCTTCATTCCAGGGAGAAAATCAAAGCAACAAACCAGAAAAAACAAGAAAAAATGAAGATGAGTAAAAATACTCCCTGACAACATAATTTCATTCTTTAATTTGTGTGCAAAAACTTTAAAAGACAGTCATTTTGAAACGGAGGGAGTAGAAGATAAACACAATATGATTTTGTAAGTAGAAGATAATCAAATAATAGGTGTGAAATAACTTTTGTAGATGGAAAATGTGACTTTTGTAGATGGAAAATGTAAATAGAAGATAATCAAATAATAATGTGACTTTGTAAATGAAGATTCAACAACTTACCTGCTTAAGATTAGTCGAAGCTTCAGTTCAATAAAAATGTTGTTCTATGTTGAAGATTCAATTTCTATGTTGTTCAATGTAAATGGGTGGTGGTTCTCCTTTGAACTCCATTTTGAATATGTTTTGTAAATATGATCGTTGGAAGAATGACAAAATGAATCTTTTTGTTTTAGAAATTATTTTAAAAGGATGGAAAATATTGATAGTGTGCAAGTATTGTATTTTAGTGGTTAGAGAGTAATAGTTTCTTAGTGTATTTTATATATTATCTCTTTAGATTAGTTTGCATATTTCTCTGTTATTATTATGTTTATTTTCCTATGAGTTGGGTTTTGTAGCATTCTGAAATTTGCAACAAACACACACCATAGTATTGTTGTCGAAATTGAACCATCAATAAAAACCAATCACTTCTACTTGTAATATCAACAATTTTACCTGCAAAATAATAAACGGTTAAATAAACCTGAGGAGTGTAAAACACACTGTCCTTAAGGATTTATCCGCCTTATAAGCGCAAATCTCCCAGGATTCAACAGGTTCTTCTCAGATTCTCAATGAGACTCTGAGGCATCAGAACAACAAGAAACACTCTTTTAGATGGCAGGAAGATGTAACCAAAAAGAAAGAAAAAAAGAAAGGAAATATAAAAGAGATTTTTCCAATTGACACGTTAAGTGTTTTTCATTATTTTATCTCCTCCAAAAGTAAGAGAGTATGTATATACAAGTGAGGGAGAGAAATAATGTTTAATCAAATCAATATTATAATAAATTCATTATTGACCATATTAATTTATCTTATAAATTATAAATATAATAATATTAATAATAATTTTCTTTCAAAATATTTTTGATATTTGTCACTTAAAAAATTGAGACAAAAACTATTTAAAACTTTTGAAATATTATCAAAATTTACAACAATATATACAATTCCATACAAAAATTAAACTTACCACACAACCAAAATTTTCACCGTATGAAAAAAAAATAATTTTCAGAAAGCACAATAAAAATATAAGACAAATAAAGTGCTTAAAGGTGTATGAAAATATAATTAGCTAGCAATATTATAAAAATATTGCGCTTTTGAATGGCTCATATCCGAGATAGGCGCCTACATAAGGCACATGGGCTTCCAGTGATATCCCTCTATACGTAACCAAGTGGATTGTGTCATCCACGCTGCACAAATATGCACGCACTGTTTTTCCTATACCGTTTTTTAAAATGTTCTTGATTATATATCACGGGTAGACAATTGATTAGTGATTAGGCCGAAAGACTCTATAACCCAATCTTTTTATCAATCTTTGTGTTAAACCTGATGCCTTGTTCAACAGACATCGCCCAACGTGTTTCTGAAAAATTTGACAATTTTTCAGTACAAGTTCATTTGAAAAACACTCCCAAAACAAAAAGTTTCGTGAATGCTGCAATTCCAAGAATTGAAGAGCTCTTCCGAGAATTGAAATGCTTAAAGCTATGACAACCATGCATATAATACATATAAAATTATACATTTACATCAAATAATCTCAATCCACTAAATACTCAAATTTACAACCAAAATTATTGGTAGTCCCTCCCTCCCACTGTCTCCACCCTCCCACTGTCTCCTTTATATTTTCGCAAAGTTCTTTAAAAAATTCAAATCTATGCAAAATTGATTTAAAGGAACTTATTTTAAAATTGTCAAAATAAAAAAAAGAGCAAATAGATAATTTAATTATGATATAATAGGTTTTTAATAATATAAAAATGGTCGAAATTATTCTTGTTAAAATCAATATTTCAACAAAAAATGCATAAAGTATTTGAAATTAACAAGTAGGTAAACTTACCATAAGGAACTTGATTTAATATTTCCTGGTCTTTAATTTTCTCCTTAAGTGTGGAGAAAAAGTTCTCAGGGTCAAAATTAACAAATTCATCAGTATTGGGTTCTCCCAATAAGAGGTCCTCAATGTCTGTTGGCTCAGGCAATGGTTTAGGTGTGGACTTCAGATACTTGTAATATTTCCTTGCCATTGGTTTCCCTACCGAAGTACCAATTCGGCTGCTTTTCTTTGATGTCGTGGTCTTGCTCACCCTGGGACGTTTCTTTTTATTTACCTTGGTTTCTTCCTTTTTCTTTTTTACTTCAAAATTTGTTCCTTTCTTCATTTTATCTTTTTTGGGAGGCATACTTGAAAGTTAAAAAAATGAGCTCAATATGAGTTTGCAAGTAAAAATATAATACTTTCAAACTCTAATTACATTATTAATAATGCTAATGAACTTTCTTACAAGAGTTAAAAAAGAACTAACTCAATTACCATAACAGAACCATGATCTATTTTTCTTTGATGCTATAAATTATAAAAACTCATCACCATTAGACTAAAGTGAAAACTATATAACAATACTAGAGAACAATTAGAACAATTAGAAAACAATATAACAATACTATATAACAATTAGAACAATCAGAAAACTATATAACAATTAGAACAACATATGAACTTGCACAAAAACAAAAAGTAAGTTAGAAATATAAAATGAAATTAAAAAAATGGTCCCGTACACCTCTTAAAAATTACATATTGATATTGGTTATTTTACTACTACATAAATACGAGACTAGGTGCTTACGTATGAAATAAGAAAAAAGTCCCACACACCTCCTAAAAATTACATATTGATATTGGTAAGTTAGAAATATGAAATGAAGTAAGTTAGAAATATGAAATGAAATAAGAAAAAAAATCTCGTACTCCTCCTAAAAATTACATATTGGTTATTTTACTACTACATAAATACGAGACTAGGTGCTTACGTATGACATTATAAATTTATTTGAAATGAGATTTGTAGATGTCAAGTTACATAGCTCGTCTACATTCCAGGGAGAAAATCAAAGCAAAAATCAGAAAAAACATGAAAAAATGAAGATGAGCAACAATGTTAAATAGAAGATAAACACAATGTGACTTTGTAAATATAAGATAATAAAATAATAGGTGTGAAAATACTTTTTTAGATGGAAAATGTGACTTTTGTAGATGGAAAATGTAAATAGAAGATAATCAAATAATAATGTGACTTTGTAAATGAAGATTCAACAACTTACGTGCTTAAGATTAGTTGAAGCTTCAGTTCAATACAAGTGTTGTTCTATGTTGAAGATTCAATTCCTACGCTTTTCAATGTAAATGGATGGTGGTTCTCCTTTGAACTCCTTTTTGAATGGGTTTTGTAAATATGATCTTTGGAAGAATGACAAAATGAGCCTTTTTGTTTTAGAATTTATTTTAAAGGGATGAACAATATTGATAGTGTGCAAGTATTATATTTTAGTGGTTAGAGAGTAATAGTTTCTTAGTGTATTTTATATATTATCTCTTTAGATTAGTTTACATATTTCTATGTTATTATTATGTTTATTTTCCTATGAGTTGGGTTTTGTAGCATTCTAAAATTTGCAACAAACACACATCATAATACACATACAATTCGATACATAAATTGAACTTACCGCACAACCAAAATTTTCACCGATCAATGCTTTGATAATACTAATTACGAGAAAAAATCAAACTGAAAAAAATTCAATTTTTAGAAAGCACAATAAAAATATAAGAGAAACAAAAGTGCTTAATGGTGTATGAAATTATAATTAGCTAGCAAATTTATAAAAACATTATGCTTTTGTATGGCTCATATTCGAGGTAGGGGCCTACATAAGGCACATGTGCTTCTAATGCTATCCCTCTGTACGTAACCAAGTGGAGTGCGTCATCCATGCTGCACACATATGCACACAATGTTTTTCCTATATTGTTTTTTAAATGTTCTTGATTATATATTGCGGGTAGACAATTGATTAGTGATTGAGCCGATAACCTCTGTAACCTAATCTCTTTATCAATCCTTGTGTTAAACCTGATGCCTTGTTCAACAAACATCGCCCAACATGTATCTGAAAAATTTGACAATTTTCACTACAAATTGATTTGAAAAACTCTCCCAAAACAAAAAATTTCGTAAATGTTGCAATTCCAAGAATTGAAGAGCTAATTCAAGAATTGAAATTCTTAAAGCTATGACAACCATGCATATAATACATATAAACTTATACATTTACATCAAATAATCTGAATCCACTAAATACTCAAATTTACAACCAACATTATTGGTAGTCCCTCCCTTCCACTGTCCCCTTTATATTTTTGCAAAGTTCTTTAAAAAATTCAAATCTATGCAAAATTGATTTAAAGGAACTTTTTTTAAAATTGTCAAAATAAAAAGAAAAAAAGAGCAAGCCAAATTGTCGGTTTTACCCATTTTTCTGGTTTTTCAACCAGTTTCTCAATTTTTGTTCATTTTTTTATAACAGGTTTAAGGGTCATTTGGATCGGGCACTAGTCTGGTTCGCTTTCTAATTATTTGAATCCATCGACCCACTCTGATTTTCAGTACCTTGGTAGGAATTGAAAGGACAAATTTGTGTAAGTTAGAGGGCGAGAAGACTCCATAGTCAATACTAACCTCATTCCTTCAATCACTAACCTTCAACACCTCTACACAACTCTGCCATTCACTTCGTTACGTAAAGAGGGATATCACTGGAAGCCCATGTGTCTTATGTAGGCCCCTACCTCGGATATAAGCCATACAAAAGCGTAATGTTTTTATAAATTTGATAGCTAATTATATTTTCATACACATTTAAGCACTTTATTTCTCTTATATTTTTATCGTGCTTTCTAAAAGTTGATTTTTTTTTCCAGTTTGGTGTTTTCTCGTAATTAGTATTATCAAAGCATTGATCGGTGTGAATTTTGGTTGTGTGATAAGTTCAATTTTTGTATGGAATTGTATATGTATTATGGTGTATGTTAGTTGCAAATTTTAGAATGCTTCAAAACCCAACTCATAGGAAAATAAACATAATAATAACAGAGAAATATGTAAAATAATCTGAAAAGATAATATATAAAATAAACTAAGAAACTATTACTCTCTAACCACTAAAATACAATACTTGCACACTATCAATATTTCCCATCCTTTTAAAATAAATGCGAAAACAAGAAGGTTCATTTTGTCATTCTACCAAACGGTCATATTTACAAAACAAATTCAAAAAGGAGTTCAAAGGAGAACCACCACCCATTTACATTGAACATCATAGGAATTGAATATTCAACATAAAACAACACTTATATTGGACTGAAGCTTCAACTAATCTTGAACAGGTAAGATGTTGAACCTTCATTTACAAAGTCACATTATTATTTGATTATCTTCTATTTACATTTCGATCTACAAAAGTCACATTTTCCATCTACAAAAGTTGTTTCACACCTATTATTTGATTATCTTCTTTTTACAAAGTCACATTGTGTTTATCTTCTATTTAACATTGTTGCTCATCTTCATTTTTTCATGTTTTTTCTGGTTTGTTGCTTTGATTTTCTCCCTGGAATGTAGACGAGCTATGTTACTTGACATCTACAAATCTCATTTCAAATAATTTTGTAACGTCATACGTAAACACATAGTATCGTATTTATGCAGTAGTAAAATAACCAATATAAATATGTAATTTTTAGGAGGTGTACGAGACTTTTTTTCTTATTTCATTTCGTATTTCTAACTTACTTTTTGTTTTTGTGCAAGTTCATATGTTGTTCTAATTGTTATATAGTTTTCTGATTGTTTTAATTGTTATCTAGTATTGTTATATAGTTTTCTAATTGTTCTCTAGTATTATTTATAGTTTTCACTTTAGTCTAATGGTAATGAGATTTTATAATTTATAGTATCGAAGAAAAATAGATCATGGTTCTGTTCTGGTAATTGAGTTAGTTCTTTTTTAACTCTTGCAAGAAAGTTCATTAGCATTATTAATAATGTAGAATAGAGTTAGAAAATTTTATGTTTTCACTTGCAAATTCATAGAGTTCATTTTTTAAAATTTCATGTATGCCTCCCAAAAAAGATAAAATGAAGAAAGAAACAAATTTTGAAGTAAAAAAGAAAAAGGAAGAAACCGAGGTAAATAAAAAGAAACGTCCCAAGGTGAGCAAGACCACGATATTAAAGAAAAGCAGTTAAATTGCTACTTCGGTAGGGAAACCAATGACAAGAAAATATTACAAGAATCTGAAATCCACACCTAAGCCATTGCCTGCGCTAATAGACATTGAGGACCTCTTATTGGGAGAACTCAATACTGATGACTTTGTTAATTTTGACCCTGAGAACTTTTTCTCCACACTTACGGAAAAAATTAAAGACCAGGAAATATTAAATCAAGGTCCTTATGGTAAGTTTATCTACTTGTTAGTTTCAAATACTTTCTGCATTTTTTGTTTGATTTTAGAAATATTGATTTTAACAAGAATAATTTCGACCCTTTTTATAATAGACAATGGTTCGCCTGTGCTTGGGAAAAATGAAGGAAAAAAAACAAGTGTTTTTTTGCTTCATTCAAATTCTTTGATTTCTCCACTTATTTTTCTACTAAGATTGGTAAAAAATTGTAGAGAATAATATAAACTTTTTAATATCTTCATTTGTCTTTGTTCAACTGTTGTTAAAGTGGATTTCGGTTATAGAAGGAGCGGAAAAAACTACAGAACACATAACACAATGATAAAAATTGAGGTGTCACGACTATAGTAGAAAAAGGACATTGTTGGAATATGGATTCTCTCATTCACTTTTTTTCATGCTTCCTTGAAGCTCAAATCTTAGTCATTCATTACATTTGTTGTGAATCGGATGCCTTAAAACAAATATATATAAGCTTGTAGGGAAAAAGAATGAAGAACACGATGAACACAAGGATTGGTTATTAACTGTTATTCTTTCCTTTATCTTAAAAACAAGATTACAAGTATACAAGAATAACAAATAACCCTCTCACCCTAAATTAGGATTTGCAATATGCAATGATGAGAGACTAGTATGCTATTTATAATAAACCTAACATACTAAACTAATGGGCTTTTATCACAAATACCCATTACAAGCTAACTTAGGGTACAAGCTAACTTAACCAATTGGACATAACAAACAGGCCCAATTCGATGCTAACAATTCTAGCATCCTTGACACAATAGAGTTCGACCCAATATCTCACAAATCTCCACCTTGGAACAAACTCTATTATCAACTAACGAATAAGTTTTCTTCATGCGCTTTATCAATGCATGGTGGAAAAACTTGCAACTAGGCAATGTCTTGGTGATCATATCGGACATTATGATCTGTCGAAACCTTCAAGGGACTTCTCGCTCGATTACCCCGACGAAATGCAACCTCACATCAATGTGTTTGGTTCGCTCATGATAGTGAATTCTTGACGGTGTATTGCACTTTGACTATCACATTTAATTGATAACTTCCCTTGAATTTTCGCTCCTTAGCAAAACCTTCAAGCCACAATGCTTCTTTCACGCTTGTTAAAGCAATATATTCCGCTTTGGTTGATAATGCAACAACCTTCGAGTGTTGCTTTCCAACTAATATCAAACATAGTGAAAACATATCCGAAATAGATTTTCCGAATCCATACAACGCATAATCGAGTCGACATATCCTTCGATTGCGCTTTACTATCTTCACCAAAGGCTCCACCATAAATTAAGACTGAGACCCATTTATGTACCTTAGAATCCACTTCAATGCTTGCGGTGAGCCTTTCGAGGATTCGCCATGTACCGCTACAAGACTTCTGCATATGCTATGTCGGGTCTAGTACAAACCATAGCATACATCAAAGAACCTACTACATTAGCATATGGGATGCTATTCATATACGTTCTTTCGACCTCGATCGGGACATTGATCAATACTCAACTTGAATTGAGGGTTTGTTGGGGTCACAACAGGCTTGAATTCGACATACCAAACTTTTCGAGAATCTTTCGTATGCCTCTTGAGATAAGCATAACTTTTGCTTTCTCTCTTGAATGTCAATTCCAAGAATCGAAGCTGCTCTAGATCCTTCATTTCGAACTCCTTATTGAGTTGACCTTCACCCTCAATACCTCTTCGACATTGTTGCTATGAGAATATCATCAACATAAAGCAACAAAATAACAAATGAATTACCGGGATGAAATCAAGTAAACACGGTGGTCGAACCGACTTCTAACGAAACTTATGCGTGTCATGAATTTGTCGAATCTCTATTCCAGTCGAGGAGATTGTTTCAGCCCATATAAGGATCTATTCAACTTGCACACATAATCTTCCTTTCCCTTTCGACATACCCTTGGCCTCATGAGGATTGTTTCATCTAGATCACCATACAAGAACGCAGTCTTCACATCCATCTGTTCTTCAAGATCGAATGTGCCACCATGGCAAGCAACATTCGAATGGACCTATGCTTCAACAGAGAAAACACATCATTGAAATCTATACCTTCTTTCGAGTGAAACCCTTGCAACCAACCTTGCCTTGTATCTCTTCGATGCCACTCCTTCGATTCCTTCCTTAACTTTGAAAATCCATTTACGGTGACTAACCTCTCTGTGGTTTCTTGATCAATTCCCAGTGTTGTTATCATGAAGAGACTTCATCTCATCATCCATGGCCTTCACCATTCGGTCTTATTTCGACTCCTCATAACTTCCTTATGGTCTCTTGGTTCTTCGTAACCTCACTTGCGAGATTAAGGCATAAGCTATAAGATCTGCATACCCAAACCTTGAGGTGGTTTGATGACTCTTCGTGTCCTATCTCTTGCCAATAGATAGTCATCACAGTTTCCTCAACTTCATCAACATCATCGCTTCTTCGACTTTATCGGGATATGCAATTCGGCATCAACATGCTCCACCTCAATAGGAATATCTACTGTTCCACTCTTCGTCGGATACTTGCGCCGACCAACATCATCCGTTTTCTTGAAAGCCATTTCACTTCATTGAAAACAACATCTCGATGGTGATAATCCTTCGTGACTGACTCAGGCACCATAGCCTATAAGCTTTGACTCCCGGGGTATCCCAGAACATGCATTTAAGAGCTCTAGGTTCGACCTTGTCTTGCCTAATGTGAGCATAGGCTACGCACCAAATACTCTCGGTTTGTCGAGATTTGGTGGATGTCCGACCAAACTTCTTGGTGTCTTCATATCTAACGCATCGAAGGACATCTATTTATCGATATGTTGTCAAAATTTCCCAAAACACCTTCTTTAAGCCGACTAGTCAACATGCATCTAACTCTCTCCAAGATGGTTCGATTAAACCTTTCAGCCAAACCATTTTGTTATGGAGTGCTGCAGAGTTCTGCCTTGCAATACAGGCGACACAAAGTTGTCGAATGCCTCATTGCAAAATTCAAGACCATTGTGCTTGAACCTCTTGACCTTTCGGTTTGGTTTTCGACCGAGTCTTCCAACCTTTGAAATTCTCAAAAGTTTCATCCTTAGTCTTCTGAATGAATACCCATAACTTTCTAGAATAGTCATCTACTATGGATAGAAAATACCTTGCTCCCGAATGTGATGGACACCTTGCAGCCCCAAAGATCAGCATGGATGTAATCAAGGGATCAATGTGTTCTTTGTTTGCCTTTGTTGAACTTCACTCTACAAGATTTTCCAAGTACAGGGGTTCACAAAACTTGACTTTTCGACTTTGTCTCCACCAAGCAAATTTTGTTTCCCAATTCGACTGACTTTCACGACATGGCCTAATCTCATGTGCCATATTTACATCTTGACAGTTTCGTGGATGCAACATTTGTCGAACCACTTACAACTTCACCAAGGGTATCAAGCCTTGTTTCTTCACGCCTCTCAAGACTTCCTTCACCCCTTCATGACTCTTAGGATACTTTTCTCTCCTTAAAAACATATCCTTTCTTGTCGAATTCACCAAGAGAAATCAAATTTCTTCAAATCAGTACATACGACTTGATCAATAACCTTATTGACTCATCATGGAGTTTGAATCTCACGGATCCAATACCGCAATCTTGCAAGCTTTGTTGTTTCCAAAATACGGATCCACCATCTTGATCACATAATTCCTCGAACAAGTCTTTGTTTGGAGTCATGTGCCAAGTGCACCCGAATCCATAATCCATTCCTTGACGAGTTCTTGCTTGAAACCACAAGAACATCGGATGAGTCGAAATCATCTTGAACAATAGTGCATTGCCATTATCCTTTCCTCCATGATCTTTCGTTCGGGCACACTTTTCTTGTGTGACCCTCCTTCTACAATGATAGCATCGAATACGGATGCTTCACCACTACTTCGCGACTTTTACCTTTCTTCTTGTCGAACTTATTATCCTTTCGCAAGAATTTTCCTTTAACGGTCAAACCTTCACCAACCGTCGAAGGTTTATGCTCCTTCGTTCATTCAAGTCCTTCGAATACAAGGTGATTGAACCTCTTCAAAGGTCGTGGACTTTCCATACAAGAGAGTTTCTTTGAAGTGGGCATGTGATCCAAGCAAAGACGGCTTGATCTTCATCATCAATCTTCACATCAATATTTTCAAGATCAAGAATCGACTTTGAACATATCCAATCGCCAAACACTTTGTCTTCAATCATCTTGAATGAATACAAAGCTTGCTTGGTAGAGTCGATTCACCAACGATTTAGTCATGTACAAACTTTCAAGTTTCACCCATAACCCTACCGCCGTCTCCTTTGATACAGAAGAACCTTATCACCAAGGCTCAACAAAATTGCGTGGGCCTTCTCTATCATTGCCTTCTTTCCCGTCAACTCTTCGTTCATGGTGACTCTCGCTTCCAAACAACCTGCTGAACCGGTAGGGCTTTCATCTTCAAACGCCACGACAAATCGTTCACTCCGTGAACTTTTCAATCTCATACTTTGTCGGCATCTTCTCCACGCACCGCACCAATTTGTTGTGAATCGGATGCCTTAAAACAAATATATATAAGCTTGTAGGAAAAGAATGAAGAACACGATGAACACAAGGATTGGTTATTAACTGTTATTCTTTCCTTTATCTTAAAAACAAGATTACAAGTATACAAGAATAACAAATAACCCTCTCACCCTAAATTAGGATTTGCAATATGCAATGATGAGAGACTAGTATGCTATTTATAATAAACCTAACATACTAAACTAATGGGCTTTTATCACAAATACCCATTACAAGCTAACTTAGGGTACAAGCTAACTTAACCAATTGGACATAACAAACAGGCCCAATTCGATGCTAACAATTCTAGCATCCTTCGACACAATAGAGTTCGACCCAATATCTCACAACATTATTTATTTGTCTCTTATGCACCATTACTTTTTTATGTGAATTTATCAACCATTAGATTACAAAAAGGAATGAGGGTTGAACCATAAAATTTGGAGAGGATCTAAATCCGAAATTGGATGTGAGAAAAAGTGATAATAAGTTATTAGGGTTCTTGTCATATGAAAATTTTGGGCCAAGCCCATTACATATATATATTTTAAGTTTAATTTACATAGTTGTAAGAAAAAAATTTACAATAATAAGTTTCTTATAGTTATTGGAGTATGACTTGAATAAAGCTCTACCAAGCAAGATACCTATAGTCATGCAACCCTCGTGAGCAGTCGCCTTGAAAGCATAGGAGGAGAATAATATCCCTACGGTAGTATGAGCCCTTATAACCTCTTCCACTAACGAGGATAGGGAATGAGAACCCCCATGTCACAAGCGAAGAAGAGGTGGAAGTAGAAATAGAGACTAAGGGATTCGTCTGAGGCGACCATATTATCCATCTCCGTTGTCGAGCTAATCTCTATGATGACTTCTTCTTCGTCATCTAGAGAGGATAGGCTAACATGTTGTCAAAAAGAGGCTTGCAAAAGAGCTTAAGTGTGAAAATATGAGAAAATATGAACATGATAGGTTTTAATCCTTTAAATAAAGGTTAAGGACCTAGGGGTAATCAAAGGTCTCTCAGGTTACCCCTTAGACAAGATTATGCAAGCTCTTAACAAATATGGGAGAACAAATCTAATTTTGTGTTCAAAGACTAAATCGTTGTTGATTGCACTTAATGTTTCACATGTTTCCCTTAGTTGACTGTTACTTGATTTCCCTTAAGTAACGTGTGGTTCACATCATTGACACCTGAAGAAGATTCTTGAACTCGCTCATGCATAAAGAACTCGGCCAAGCACGAGGGACTCACCCCACACAAGAAGGACTTACCTTATATGTTTCGTACTTGAGGGGCTCCCCTAAGTATACCACAATAACACATCTAGATAAGGATATGATGAATAAGATTAAATCACTTTATCCATTCCAATCACTCGTGCTTTGCTTAACGGATCGTGTATTAGGATATGTAAGGAATTCCATTAATATTTTGCACCTTTTTATCACGTAATCAACAAACTAAAGTTCTACATTTGTAATTTAGAATTGGTTATAATTAAATTCAACCCTTTTTCAAACGAGTAAGTAGTTAAGGGGTGTTGTTTCTATAATAATGCATGCGGATAGTAAAGCCTAAGAGAATATTTATTTGGGCCAAGAAAAAAGAAGTATGTGATCCATAACTTTCAAATGATATACGAAGTGTACAATCTCTCTCTCTCTCTCTCTCTCCGGCAATACCAACGGCAATGGCTTCTGTAGCAACAACCATAACTTCACTCTTCATTCCTTTCGTTTCCCTTCGCCGCAATTCCAAATTCTCACTATTCTTCCCCACACACCCCCTCACAAACTCCAAACCCCACATCTTCCTCCTCTCTTGTCTTCCTCCGAAGACAATTCCGGTGACCGAGCAACAGGTTTTGCAAGCAATTGCCGATACATCAGACCAAAACAGACTCCCGTGTGTCAGAACATACGAAAATGATTTGTCTCAACTAACTCTCGTCGGAGCTGTTGACTCCCGTCAAGCTATCACGGCAGGTGCGGCTGATGGCGGTGAAGTCGCCGCCGAACATATTGACGCTGGTATGGATGCTATGGTTGTTGAAACCGTTTTTCCTGCTTCTTCCGGTGACCACGGCACCATTTCTACTCGGCTGGTATATTCTCTGTCCAGTTTGTTCGTTTGAATTTGATTTCCTTGAATTGTATGATATTTCAAAATGTACATATATGTTATGTTGCTTTATGTTATATTTTGAACTATGAGAAAGTGAGTGCTGAAAAAACATTATATACTTTGAAATATTGAGGAAATAGTGATGGAAATAGGCTGAATTAAGTTAGGGTATGTTTGGATTGGTGGTATATAATAGAATGGGGTGGAGTGGTAAGTAATTAGATACCTTTGTTTGGATTTGCAAATAATGTATAAAGCGGAATAGAATATGATGGAATATACTTCAATTTTCATTATGCACAATTTGGACTGTATGCAACGGAATGAACTAATTAGTTATGTTTCATTCCATCAAATACCCAAACAATGGAATGAGATATCTGATTCATTCCGATCTGTTCCACTCCATTCTATTAGGTTCCATTCCGCTCCGTTTTACCACCAACTCAAACATGACATTACCTGCAATAAGCTTTTTTTAGGCTTAGATGAATTTAATATGTTGTGTTTTGGCAGTTCTTACCGGCTAGGAAAGTTAAAGAAAGGGCTGCAAAGCTCAAAAAGTCTCTCTCAGAAGATATATTTTCCAATACCACAACTAAGAATGTACTGACTATGACATTTAGGCAAGTGGTTTTGGAGCAGATTTGGACCTTTGATCTCACTGTCTTTCAACCAGGAGAAGAACGGAAAATGGAGGATCTTGAAAACCCGAGAGAGGTTTGGTTTGGTACCTTCTGTTTGTTTGAAATTTAAAAAAAGTTTTATTTCCCAGTTGCTTTTGTAAATTGTAATGTCATATTATAATGTCTGTCCTGCAGGTGTCCCTGATACTGACATGTTCGGTTCTTTTTATGCGTTTCATACGAGCAGGTTCCTGCATCTTTCACTCTCAGTTCATCCAATGAATATCTTATATCCGTGCTTGCAGAAGTTGTTTGCATCTCTGCTCTCCAAAGCACTCAGAAGCAATTTCTTGATAAATCACAGGGTGGTAGTAGAAATGGTTTCTTTCACTGGTTTCAAAAGCCTGAAAGGATACTATCAAAGGATTCTGTGGTGATCTTGCACAAATTATTTGAAGATGAGATAGTTGAAAATGCAAGAAGTCTATTGGATAAATATCACATGATGAAGGATGAATTCAAGCCTGTGAAAATAAAATCAGGACGCTTCTGGTGGAAACCTTCCTGTTATGAAAAATTAGAGAAAATTGGTGGTTCTGATTTCAGTGCTTGGACATGTGAGTATGTACCTGCATATCGGTTAGATATTGACCCCAAAATAATGGGAGATGCAAAATTTCAGGGCTGGAAGATGTCTGCAGAGAATAGGTTGGAAGTTCTTTTGACCCACTCTCAAATGGTACATTATATTTTCCTTTTGCACTGACCTTCATATTTTTAATGATAATTTTGTATTTTACTGGCATTCATGCAAACGGGTACTAACATGTTTGTTTGTCCACTTTTTTCGATAGAAATAATGAAAGTTTCATAACTTGATTATAAAGGGTAAAATTGGTAGAAAATGGCTACACCAAAACTTGATATCCTGTATATATAGATAGGTATATATTTTTAGTAGTTGTGGCTCAACTGGTTAAGTAAGCTTAGTAGTGGACTTCTTTTCTGTCCCCAGTTCTTATTATAAAAGATAAGGAAAAGAACCTTCTAAGACCTTTAACTTTGGTCAAATAGTCATGTTTACGACTTACGAGTTGCTAGTTTGCCAAATGATAGTTTGCCTTCGGACCAAGGGTAACATACTTATACAAGAACAAAACTAATGACGGGGAGACACAACAAAAACCTTGATAGTTTATGATTTACTTGTGGAAAGGAGAAAAAAAGAAAAAGAGGAACACAGACAATTAATTGAACCTTATTTAGTCTTAAAAGTTTTCTAATAATAATTTTAAATACGAAATTGTTCTTGCTAGAATAATTCTATGAATATGTTTAGGGATTCAGAGCTACAAGTTAGATTGCTTTTGCTTCAAGCTAAGTGTCTTGCTTATTCCTCATTCGGGAGCCCTTTATATAGAGGCACAAAGTCCTCATTAATTGCTTCCTGTAACTGTCATACCTCTTATTCAATCATAATTGAACTGCTATAACTATCTGTAACCTCTGCTGCCACTAATGATGAAGGATAATGTAACGCGCGTCGTCAGGTTTAAAGCGGCAGTTACGACTTTAATGAGCCGAGCCGGAAGCTCCGTCTATCAAGCGGTCAATGTGCGGAAGAGGATAGAGATCCTTTGGGCATGCCTTGTTAAGATCTGTGAAATCTACGCACATTCTCCACTTCCCGGTCTTCTTCTTGACCATGACCACGTTGGATAGCCAAGTCGGGTATTGAACATCTCCAATGAACCCGACTTTTAACAGTTTATCAACTTCCTCCATAATAGCCTTCCTTTTTTCTTCACCACTCTTCCGCTTTCGTTGTGACACGGGCTTAACATCAGGATCTAGAGCCAAGTGGTGACACATAATGCTTGGATCTATCCTGGGCATGTCTGAAGACTTCCATGCAAAAAGATCAATATTCCTCCTCAGAATTTCAACCACCTCGGCCTCCTCGGCCGCGGCCATCTGAGTACCAAGGTGAGTAATTTCAGATGGCTGGGAACCAATCTGAACCTCATTAGTTTCTTCCTGGGGGACCAAACTATCTTCATGAGGGTCTTCCCTGGGATCGATGTCAACCACATTAGCTTTGTGATCGGCCTGCCCTTCAACTGTAACTGGCTTTTGCTTGACCTTCATGCTGGCTTTGTAACATTTCCGCGCTAGACCCTGGTCACCTCAGACAACACCTACTCGGCCTTCACCCAACAGATATTTCATGGTGAGGTATAAAGTTGATAAAGCCGCCTCCAAAGCATTGAAGGATGGTCGGCCGATGATAATATTATATGGTGATGGCGCGTTCACGACCAGATATCAGACTCGAACATCTTTAGCATTCCTGTTTGTTCCGAATGTGGTTAGCACCGGAAGATGGCCCAGGACCTGCACCTGCTGCCCGGAAAAATCCACCAAGGTTCCGCGGAAAGGAAACAGTTCCTTGGGGTCAAAGTCCATTCCTTTGAAAGCCTCCCAATACATGACATCCGCCGAGCTGCCCGGATCGACCAGAACCCTCTTGACTCCCTAGTCTCGGATTTGCACCTTGATCACCATGGGATCATTTTCATTGGGGCAAAATTCCTTTAGCATCCTCCCGGAAAAAAGCTATGACCCCAGGATCACCATCGGCTGGGCCGGCTTGTGCCACATGCATCACTCCCCGGGCATACCTCTTCCGAGCAGAACTAGTGGAACCACCCCCGGCGAACCCACCAGAGATGGTGTTAAGGGTATGCCGGGTAAGCCTGGCTTCGCAAACCTCCTCAACTGCTTTCCCTTTCTTCTTGAAGGTGGAAGTATCACTTCGCTGCCGCTGGGTTATCCTTGACGATGTAAAGCTTTCCTTCGGATCAACCTTTCTATTTCTCGACGCAAAGCCGTACAGTCTTCTGTCGTATGGCCCCGGATTCTATGGTAGGCACACCACACTTCTGTATCCTTTCCCATCACGACATTCACCGGCCGAGGTCTCCATGGAACGGTAAATAAATTCAAATAATTCACATCCTTCCAGATGTTTTCTCTGCTTGCATTTAGAGGAGTAAAGGTCTCATCGTCCTTGAACGGGCGACGAGATGGATGTTGGGACCCCCTTTCCCGTGGGCGCTCCCATGAAGGTGGGTTTGTCCCGAGGACGAGTCTTTTGTTGGTACCTTCTTCTCGACTCTTGCATTTCTCTTTAGCATCCCGAGCTCTTTTTTCCATATTGCTTTCCTCACCCTTCACATAGCATTCTGCTTGGGTGATGATCTTGTCCATGCTCCTAGCCGACTTCTGAGCCAGAGACTCATTGAACTGCCCAGCTCGGAGTCCATGCTGGAACGCCGCCACAAAAATTTCCTGGTTGGGATGGGAAACCTTTATTGTTTCTTCATTAAAGCGAGCCATGAAATCCCTCAATGACTCCGTTGGCAGCCGCCTCACGCCAAAAAGTGATGTATTGCCACTTTCCGGTGACGATTTGCAGAGAATTGTTGGATTATCTTGTTGAAATCCTTGTAGCTGATCACGGAGAACCGGGGTAGGCCCATATACCACCTTAACGCAGATTCTCTAAAAGTGCCAGCCATTAAATTTCATTTCAAAGAATCGTTGGCCCCTAACAAGGCCATGATATTGTTGACTGAAATGATATGTTCCTGAGGATCAGTCTTTCCGTCATATGTTGCCAGAACAGGAGGCTTGAAATTCACTGGGACATGGTCATCCCAGATGGCTTGAGACAGAGGTTGAGGCTCCAAGAGCTCTACCTCCTGTTCCTCAGTTTCCTCAAGACTCCTTTGTTGAAGAGCTTGGACACTGTCTTGCAGGGCATCGTTGTGTTGACGTAAATCATCGATCATAGCCAGGAGTTGCGCCAAGTCTGGCGGATCAGTGCCTGGAGGTGTCGTAGACATCGCTTTGCTTGTAACTGTAATGCGGTGGCCTGAGAATGTTTTACCGAGGCCCCAAGGTGGGCGCCAAATGTTCTTGCTAGAATAATTCTATGAATATGTTTAGGGATTCAGAGCTACAAGTTAGATTGCTTGTGCTCAAAGCTAAGTGTCTTGCTTATCCCTCGTTCGGGAGCCCTTTATATAGAGGCACAAGGTCCTCATTAATTGCTGCCTGTAACTACCATGCCTCTTCATCAATCATAACTGAGCTGCTATAATTATCTGTAACCTCCGCCGCCACTAATGATGAAGGATAATGTAACGCGCGCCGTCAGACTTAAAGCGGCAGTTACGACTTTAATGAGCCGAGCTGGACGTAACTTTCTGGAGCCGGGGTGTCAGTCCGGTGGGAACCTCATTACCGTCTACCGACTTAATCATCGGCCCAAACTTGAACTAAGTAGTCGGAGTATATTCATACCTCGGGTAATGGATTTTATGTATGTACAGAAATAAATTTTGAAAGTCTCAACAAAATTTATAAATTAATCAGGTTCTTAGGGTCACCTAAAGTTATGTGATAACTATGCTATCAATATCTTACATACAATAAATATATATTCTCTTACATATTTAACAAAATTGCAGGTTGGTTTGGCAGAAACATTAGATATGTACTATGTGGATCCCTATTCCTTATCGGAGAGGGAATTATCCTGTGGAGTGGCGGCCAAGTATGCCAACGTGTCCAATAGAAAGGTATCAAATGTCTGTTATTTGTTCTTAAAACTTTCTAAATGTAGCTTTCAAAAGATTTGTTTTCATAAGATATGATAAAATCCAAGGAAGTATCGTATAGTTTTCCGTAAATTTATTCTCATAGTACCAATAAGGAATCCTAGACAGTTCTCATTATAATTATTGGAAATTATTTTGCTCATGGGTTGGGTTTTTGTTATAAGACTCTGTTGGGATAGTGTATTTTGCATGCTTAGCATTTAGCTGATTCTCATATTTGATTGCAGGGGGGTTCTTTATCAAAAACATGGTCAGTCATTCTTGCAAGTGGCATGTTTCTTGTAGCAATCAGTGCGTTGGGTCAACTTCATTTACCTCGTTTAGGCAAGGAAAGGAAACATCTTGTAGAACAGAGATCTCTACCAACATCTGAAGTCAACGTTATGCATGACTTTTTGGATACAACAAAGGTTTGCTGTCTATCCTTTTTTTACTAATTATATTAATATATTAATTTATGCAAAATCATTCATGATGTTTAGGAATGGGTAAATAGAATGTACATTATTAAGTTAGCTTCGTATACGTCATTCTTTCTTTTATGCGTTGTTACTTTCTCTTGGAATTTACATATGGTCTGTACAAAAGGTTTTATGTCATGTTAAGTTGGGCTTTGCTCCCACATTGCGTGTAGCATCAATTACACCGTCTGTTTAACTTTGTACACTTAAGAGTGTCTTCTACTTCTGTCTATAAAATGCTTTCTTTCATCTCTTACATGAGTAGGTAGAAGAGTTTTGTGTGTCAACTGTTGCTAAGGTGAAGGATGCTTATGGCTGGTCAGATGAAATTAAGGTAGAAGATGGTATCCGTGTTTGGGTTGGAGAATTACCGGCTTACTTGCAAGGTGAATGCGTTGATTCACTTTCTACTTCTTCAGAGGACATAGATGCAGATGCTAAAGTGTCCATGCAGGATATTGCTAGTTACCAGGTACTTCGTATTTTTAGAACACTGTATCTAACACACTATTACTTCTTTTGTTTCTGTGTTTCTTCATTACCTTAGAATTTTAATTTCACGAGTTATTAGAGTCTCCTGTTAATGGAGGAAAAGTTATCCTGTTTGCTTTGTATTATTCAACTAATGTTTGGTTTCCCTTGCAATTATTTGAAATTCAGGTGGTTTTTAGTGAGGGGAAGATAGTTGGTTTTCAACCCTTGAGTCGAGTGGCGGTTAATCAGTGGGCGGATAATCCTCTGGCAAGGGAGCTGTATGGAGGGAAAAAGCTTTCCCCAGGTAACTTCTTCTAATTGCTTTCGATTTTTGATGCTTAATGTTTTAGCATAAACTGCTATTGAAGCTGTTTAATGCCCTATTGGATTTTATCAAGCAGGTATGATTGAACCGGGTCTCAGGGTTCTCCTTCCAAAAAAAGTAACTGTAGTAGAGTTGCTCATGTCAGTTAAACCAGATGCTTATTTTGCAATGGCCAGACCATATCAGTGATCCTTTATTTTGCTAATGGCCAGACCATATATATATATTCAACAAAGCTAGAAGTTATGCCTTAGTAAACTGGATTACAGTTTAAGATGAACCGAGGCTCAAAGCTGGGAGCATGGGAAGAGTTGTCGATGTATTTTTGATTTTCACTAAAAATGGAGGTTAGAGTTGTTGATGTAGGTTTGATTTTCACTAAAAATGGTGGCTGTGTGTAGTTTTTTAGTCTCATTTGTTTGAACCCCTGTTGTTGTGAAAGTGAGTTGTAAGGGTTAGTAAAATTGACACTGTATTTGGGGTTTTCTCAATAATATTGATTTTACTCTCAACTTTTGTAAATAGAAAAGTACACGTAGAAGATGGTATAAGCCAATTGTTCAATGGAAAATCGAAAGGGCATTTGTACTGATAACTGTTTTGCACCCTGTGGCCAAACATTGCGTTGCCTCTTATAGCATGTTGAGAAAATATATTTTACCGGCCTTTCCTTTCCTCAGCTGCTTCATTTGTGGATCATATTCAGTTCTAGAAGTGTGTATTCTCCCACGTGTTATTTTAGATCTTAACATGAGTATAGGAGAGGGGGTTGCTCTTCCCACCCTTAATGGTGAAAGAGCTACCTTAAAAAACCCAAAAATATCTTTGGAATAATACAAAAGATAATTTCTGGATGTCTTTTATACACATCACATTTTGTAAGTGAGTCATTTCTAATTTGCCAAAAAATAGTATGGAAGTTAATCTCTGAAATTTAAAATAGTGTACATGTATTTTTTTTCCCTCATTGTTTGTAAGAAAATGGTTTAGCTTTTAAAAAATGAATGTTGCGTCTAAAAGTTTAATTTTAGACTATTTTCATGTTGAATTTAAATATGATTATGTTGTTGGTTGCAACAATGATGCACCTAGACGATGTACTTAAAACTATTGTGTCTAAGGAAGTTAAATCGATTTATTTGTAAGTTATTGATAAATAATTAATAATAAATAGATGAAATAGTCTTTTGGTCACCTTAGATTATTGTGTTTTTTAAATTTATTTTAGACCTTAAATCTTTTTTATGAGATCCTTTTATGTTGAATTTAGTCCTTATTTTACACCACCCAGAACTTTGAATTTCTTCAAACCATCATTTGTGTTCATTCAACAACCAAGTAACTAAAAAATATTCAACCTTTTTTTAAACTTGAATCTAAAATACCGTGAATCTTCTTTAATCTTTAACCCAAATAAAACCTTCATAATTGAGAAAATATTGATTTCCATTTCAATATCTTTCAATTGACTTATCATCACCATTTTCGTCATCACACAAAATCCATAAACCTTCATCCAAACCCCCAAAATAAAAAACTCTAATTTCAAGATTATAGACATTATCCAAACTTTGAAAAAAAATACTGGAGGTTCTCATCGATTTGAAAAAAGTTTGGGTTGGTACGAAGGTTGGGATGAAGATATGAACACAAATTCAAAATTAGGACTAAAACAAATAAAAAAGTTTATAGGTACGAAAACCAAAAACGCACGAAAAATACTATTTTATCCAAAATTTTGGGTTTGTGTTCATATCTTCGTACAAATTCAAAATTTTGGTATTTGTGCATTCATTTTTATTAAGAATTTCAGAATTCTTGGTATGTATTCATAGCATGGCACCAAGAATTTCATAATTTTCGGTAGTTCAAAATTGAGATTTTACTAGAAATTTAAGAATTTTTGCTTAGCAAATTTTATGGATTGGATTTGGTTTTATAAAAGAAAAAAAGTTAAGGAAGGAAAATTGGGTGATTTATGGTTAGCTACGGTTTGGTTCATTTGGCTGGTGAGAAATGGTAGATGCTTCCGTAATGATGGTTGGAATGTGGACAACATGGTGTGGAGTGTCAAAATCTTGGTTTGGAGATGGTTGAGTATAGGAGAAATTATCGATTCTAATTTAAGATTTTACAAGTTTAGCAAAGATCCTTTGCTATTTCTCAAGTAGTTTCATTTGGTTGTTAATTTCTCTTTGGCCGGTTTCTTTTTGTAGTGGTCTCTTCCTTTTATAATCAGGTTTTTGAGAATCCTTAGTTCTCTCCATATATTCACTTGCTTACAAAAAAAATAAATTGAAATCGTATAGAAAATTTAAGAATTTTTGGTGATATGTAAGAAATTTTGAAATTGGCGATATTTTTTTAGGGGAGTTACACTAAGAGCATTGATACATAGTGTAGGACTAAGCACCTTAGTGAGAGACAAACCACTTGTCCACCTAAAACCTTAAGGTGATAGGTGAGTGAGTTCTCCCACTTATATATACTCAAGTCTCCATATTTATATTCAATGTAGAACTATTTTTCCACTTACTCACACTTGCATTATTAGTCTAACACTCACTCTCAAGTGTGAGTCCACAATGCTCCCCGACTTGTACTGCCGTTGACATCTTGAAACGGGACGCCACTTCTTGGGCGCATTTCGATATAAGTCCCTTCTAGTCCCTTTTTCGAACCAAAGGCTCATGATACCATTTGTTGGGGGAGTTACACTAGGAGCATTGATACATAGTGTAGGACTAAGCACCTTAGTGGGAGACACACCACTTGTCTACCTGAAACCTTAAGGTGATAGGTGAGTGGGTTCTCCCACTTATATATGCTCAAGTCTCCAGATTCCTATCTAATATGGGTAAGGGAAATGACGACACTATTGCAGGCAGGACACCGATAGAGCGACAATCCATGTTAGGGCTGCCGAGGTAAAGTTTTCCCAACGACGAGCTAAATGAGTAGTTTCAACCAGTTCTCACAAAAAATAGTTGGCTGAGCAGGTGCAGTTCTGCCAACCCGTAGCAACTGATATTGAGTGGTTAGATTAGACGAGCATCCTAAAGATGATGTTAAGGTTGTTCATGCTCAGGAGGTGCAAGGTCAGACTTTTATTGACCCAGTTGAGGTGGTCGTGACAGATGCGACACCTGTTGCTTATGAGGTAGATGAGACAAATGCGACCCCTATTTCTAATGATGTGGCTAAGAGAAATGTCTCTATTGTTGATGAGGTGAATGCCACATTTTTTTGTTCCAGTGTCATCACATTCCAACTTCTTAATCGGGGGAACATGCATGTCACTTCTCCCGCATCTCATGGTTACAAATGTCTATTTTCTATTTGAACCATTGTCGAACCTTCTGATTACAATGTCCAACCTCGAATTCTTGGCTACCATGCAAACCCATTGAAACATATGTTCGCGAGCAGTAAATGGTTGTTCATTTATGAAACGTTGACCAACATCTATCTCGACAAGAATCAGTTTAACATCATCATTCACTTCATCTAATTTAACATCATGCTTCACTTCATCTGATTTAATATTATCCTTCACTACATCCGGTTTTATGTTGTTACATACAACAACTTTGAGAAACATATCTAGATGCACCATATCTAATAAGAATCAAAACATAAAAATACTTAAAAACCAGTAATAAAAGATTTCAGATATAAACATCTGAAATTATGGTAGGTGAATTCGAATATGTATATCCGAACTAAGTGCATATTTTTTCAGCTCAAACACATAATTAATTCAAACAATGAGACAATGAATGATGGAACTTTACCTTAAATTACAGTTTCTTTCGCTCCGTTTAATGTCATAAAAATAAAATGCAAGAAAGTAGATTTGTAATCGAAAAGTTGGTTGAAAGTGATCTTTTTAAGGGTTTTTGATTATGGAAGTTTGTAAAAAAAAAATAATATTTAATAAATTCTAAGTTACATCTCTAAATTTACCCAAAAATATTTTAAAATTTCTAGAGGCACGTTATCTCTAAGTGTAATGAAAAACTCCATACAAAAATGATGTTTTATTAGACTTGTGTTTCTTATTTAATAATAATTTTTTTTTTTTGTGTAAGCTGTTATTTTACATAGTTTAATCATTTAGTTAATATTGTGTTGAAATCATATCATCAAGGTTGGGGAGTGAAGAGAAAGACCGCTGCTATAGTTTTCCCCTTCCACTCACCGTTAAAGCAAAAAACAAACCTTCACCTCCTACGGCGGGAAATGTTCTGAGGTTCATGCTCTACTTCTCAATCTCCGGTAACTGTCAGCCTTTCTTTCTTTCAAAACAAAACTACTTATCGTTCTTATTTAAAGTTTAATAGTAGATTCAAAATAATGCAAGAACAAATTGATTGTTAAAAAATTCCGACCTACCGGATTCGAACCAGTGACCTAAGGATGACAGCATGGTGTCCCAACTACAGTCCTCCGCTCTACCAACTGAGCTAAGGTCGGTTGCTGTTCAAGCTTTGATGGAGAGTTATGAATTCTTTCTTACTTTATTTTCATTCAGTTTTCAATATATGGAATTCTTCTAGAAATCAAACCTGAGTTCTTTTTTATAATGAGAGTCATGTTGCAAGTTGCAACCTTTCTCAATATTATGCTAATTTATCTTTCACTAACCCTATTATTATATACTTCCTAAAATATTGTGATTTAAATTTATCAAGATATCAATGTTAGATCCATAAATAGTTAAATACTTGTATTGCAAGGCAGAACGTGTCAACCAAAATACTACTACTTAGTCGTTATCGGAAAGAGGTTCTTAATTGTTTTGGATGATGTCTGGACTGAAGATTACGACTCTTGGAGTTCTCCTATAAGGCCTCTTCAATATGGAACTATGGGAAGTAAAATTCTTGTAACTACCCGTAGTGAAAAAGTTGCTTCTATGGTCCAAACTTTTCAATTGTTGGCCCGTGTTTGCAAACATTGCTTGCCTTTCACCAGATGAGAATATGGATCTCCGAAAAATTGGCAAAGAGATTGTTAGAAAATGTAAGGGATTGCCTTTAGCAGCACAATCACTTGGGCGCTTGTTGCGAGAAAATCGTGACACGAGGGATTGGAATAGTATACTGAATACTAATAATATTTGGGAGAATAAGAGTAAGATCATTCCAACATTGAGAATTAGTTATCATTATCTACCTCCATATTTAAAACGTTGCTTTGTATATTGTTCATTGTTTCCCAAGGATTATACATTTGATAAAGATGAATTAATCCTGTTGTGGATGGCGGAGGATCTTTTACATCCTTTAGAAAATAACAAGACTTCGGAAGAAGTTGGTTTTGGGTATTTTAATGACTTAGCTTCTAAATCATTTTTTCAACATTCTGGTAGCGGGAACTTCAACCAACATTTTGTAATGCATGATCTGGTGCATGATTTGGTGACATGGCTTGGTGGAGAATTCTATTTTAGAACAGAAGTAATTGGGAAAGATGCAAAGATTATTAGTACCAAGACTTGTCATTTGTCATTTTCCAAGTTCGGTGATCCAATCTCAGCAAACTTTGATATTTTCGGCAAAATAAAATGTCTAAGAACAATCTCGCCAATCTATTTATGGGATGATCCACTGAAGAAAGAAAAAGATTCATGCTTCATTTTGTCAAAATTGAAGTACTTGAGAGTTTTGAAGTTTGGCAACTTTGAAGGTCTGGATGCATTTCTTGATTCAACAGATGAACTAATCCATTTGCGTTATTTGGATCTCTCCTCCACGTCTAGAAAGATGTTTCATGAGTCATTATGTAACCTGTATAATCTATAAACTTTAAAGTTGCACGGATGTAAGTATCTAACAAGGCTTCCCAATGACATGCAAAATCTTGTAAATTTGCGCCATCTCGCAATTTGGGGAACTAATTTAAAAGAGATGCCTAGAGAAATGAGCAAATTGATTAATTTGCAACATTTGGGTTGCTTTGTCGTGGTAACACAGGAAGAGAAAGGGATCAAGGAATTGGGAACACTTTCGAATCTTCACGGATCACTTTCCATTAGGAAGTTAGAGAACGTGACCAACAGTTTTGAAGCATCACAGGCAAAGATAATGGATAAAATGTACCTTGATGAATTATCGTTTGTATGGTCTGAAGATGCAAAGAACCATTTTACAAGTTCACAAAGTGAGATGGATATACTTGAAAAGTTACAACCTTCCAAGAACCTGAAAAGGCTAGATCTAGATATTCATGGATATAGGGGTATCTCTGTCTGGTTTGTTTGAATTGTTGTATCCTTCCTTCACTTGAACGTCTGAAGTTTGTTAAGATGTCATGTTGGAAGGTGTGGCATCATCCTCATTAGTCAAATGTTTATTTTCCAGTATTGAAGTCTATTGTGATTAATGGTTGTCCCAGATTACATGGGGATTTGCTATCTTTGGTTTTTCAGTCCATTACCTATGTTTATTTGCTCATTGGTTATGGTTACGGTTCTTTATTATTTTGCCTCCAACTCAAAGGGTGTTACATTTGTTACGGGGTGTTCTTTGGTTCGGGTAAATTCGAACTAAACTGGAATCCAAACCAAACCATAGAGTTTAGGTCGGATATTTTGTCAGTTCGGGCAAAAACCGAACCAAATCAATGAAATCCAATGATAATTGGTTCGGACATCGAATTTTCAATATTCTACCCACAAATTCAACCCAAAACAATCATAATTATTTATCATAAAAATTACTATCAATCATTCAAGTTCAAGAAGAAAAAATGAAATGTTGTATGTGGTCAAGTTATTATATTTTAATTTGTTATTAGAAAATTGTTAGTGTATTGTGATAACTTGGCGTAGAGTTATGAAATATATTCATTAAAGTACTAAATCAAGTGAAAAATTCTATATTAAATTTTTTTGATGTTATAAATTTTTCTTGTTACATATATTTTAGAATCTATTAGGAAAAAATTTATAGTCTAATATTGACGATTAAATACTATTAATACTATATATTTTTTATATTATTATTAAAAATTAATTTTCGTAAATAAGTTATTTTTAAAAATATTTTTATATTTTTTATCTACCCGATCAATCCAACCCAAATCAACTCGTTGTTTCTTGGTTCGGTTTGGTTTGGATTTTATCACAAATATTTGCAAATTCAATCAAAATCAATCCATATAATTTTAATCGATTTGAATATTGGATTCTCTCAAAATCGAATCAAACTGGCCCGCGAACATCCTTACATTTGTATCCTACTAGTTCTCAAGGTGGCAAGATTTAGATGGCAAAGACAGTATAATCATCGATGTTTGAAAATGGTTCATAAAATTGGTGATATATGGAAAAAATATGTATTTTATCATCCTCAATGGTTATATGATTACATCAGACTTTTACCAACAAACCAATAAAAATGAAAAATTAGAGTAGAGGGTAATAACATGGAATATATTTCTTAGAAGCAAACATTTATTGAACACTAAGCATATGGTTAATTACTTGTGGCACAAGTTAATGCGTGTAGGCATCTTGCTTGCACTATCATTAATTGGACAAGACTTAAAACTCATAAATAGCACTACATGTGAGTTTCTAACGTATGATATTCCATTTGTTTCAAAATAACTGTCGTTCAACATTTCTGCACACATATTAGAAATGCAATAAAACTGTGATAAGACATTATACAGAAAAAATAGTAATAATTGTTACATTGAAAAATGAGAATGACAGACATTTTGAAACGTTTAAGATTTTTGCACACATATCAAGGAATGCAACAATGCTGTCATAAAATATTACACTGAAAAAATAGTAATCATTGTTACTGTTAGTGTTTTTAAGTTGGCATTAATTTTGGTAAAACTAGGCTATAGCAATGTCTTGATAAATGTCATGACATTCAGAGATTGAAGATAAATCCTACCTGCTAAGGATGTTAAAGAACAACTCGAATGAAGCTAAAGTCTTTGAAATTCGAAAATTCGATGTCATAAATGTTGTGACATTCATGTGACATTCTGCTCGCAGAACTGCTTTTCCTGAGACTTTTCGGAAGTTTGTTGGTCTAAATATTGTTTTTCGTTATTAGAAAGCATGCTCACGTGGCTGCTAGGTTAATCTTAATTAGATCTAAATTGGTTGTTGAAAAGACCATGTTTTAGGATTAAATTAAGTGAACCCTAGCTATCTTTATGGAAGCCCAAACCAAGTTTCGGATCGCTTCTATAAAAGGAATTCAACCTTACAATGTCGCCAAATTTATTGAAGATATAGCGTTATTATTTGTGTGTTAGAAGAGTTAACAGTTGTATTGTGTAATTCTAGTTTCTCTTGTGAGCCGCGACTATCAATTGATAAGTGCATTGGACTAGGATTTGTTTGTAAGGGTAGTTTATCACTCAAAGCTTTGAAGCACGAGTGTTTGTCTCTTGATTGAAAGCTTTGAAGCAAGATCAAGATAGTTTATTGAAGTGTGTCTTCACAATTCAATTATTCAATAGGTTGATATCACTGCTGATTGAGGGGAAGTGAGTAGGAACTCAGATCTAAGTAGGACTTAGGTTGAAGTTGCATTGGGTAGGTTTTAAGTGAAGGAGATAAACTGGTTGGTTTATTCCTGAATTAATTCTACTAATAGTGAATTTCCTCCCTGGCTTGGTAGCCCCCAGATGTAGGTGTAGTTAGACACTGAACTGGGTAAACAACTTATTGTGTTCTTTACTGCTGTTTATATTTACTGTGTGAATTGTTAACAGAGTGTCAGATAGTGTGTCATAACATTCTCTGTGACATCACGTATCTGCTGCCAGGAATTTCAGTTACATTGAAAAATGAGAATGACAGAGATTTTGAAACGTTTTAGATTTTTGCACTCATATTAAGAAATGCAACAATGCTGTCATAAGACATTACACTGAAAAAATAGTAATCATTCTTACATTGAAAAATGAGAATGACAGACATTTTGAAACAAATTACAGTATATTTATTAAAACGACCGTCATTTTAAAACAAATGTAGTGATTGATATAAGAGATAGATAAATTACCGTCAATCTAAAGAAGTGATTTGCAACTATATGGCTATTTTTATAAATATTTTTAGCTCTTCAGGCCAGACAAAAAAAGAGAGCCTATAGTACGTCATATACCAGACTCATGCCTTGTAAGTTTATCGTAGGCCAGACTCAGACCTTATAAAGCATAGCCTAACCTATTTCCACCTATACTTAGGAATCACTCTTGCTTTGAATGAGGAAGTTTGTGAATCTTTCTTGCATGATTAGTAGATTTCAAACACCAGCGTTCCTGTTAAAAAGTAATATAACAATCTCAGTCGAATTGAATTTGGTAAAAATATAAAAATAAAAACCGTTAAGAAATTATACCTCTTCGGCCCAGACACGTGGAGCAACATGGTTTCTAAAATATATCAGTAATGATGAGTTAGTGGGCCCTCCTAAAAAAGGGTATGCAAGTGGAGGGAGATCATCATGTGTAGTTGGAGCCTCCTCCTCCTAGTGTACACAAGTCTGGGATGATGACCTCTATGATAGTCGGCTCCTAGAACCCAGTGCTTCCATGTTGTGAAGCCTATTAGGACGACTTCCCCGTACCTCTGGCATGCTGATGCTAAATAGTCCTCTTGCGACGAGCGAAAGCGGTTAGGATTTCATAGCCAACTCTCATCTTGTTGTTTGCAGCCATTATCCTTAAAAAAACATCAAAAAAGACATTAGTGCACCAGGAAGAAAAAAATCGGAGATGCATCTCCAAACACCATAAATGACCAATTTCAGAGATGCATCTCCGAAAAAGCTTCGTTTTCATTTCAATGGCAAAAACATCATCTTCACTTGCTCTAACCATTCAAAAATCTCCCAAATCATCCAAATGCTACTACACATTACCTATTTCGGATGCTAATGCATTAAAAGTTACCTATTTTACCCAATACATAAATCAAAACTCAAAATAAGTTAAAAGAGAAACTAACTCAAAAAAGTGTTGATAAGGATGCAAAATGTTGAATGTAGTAGGTAGAGTGAGATGCAATTGGTAATATAGAAGCATAGATTCTTATGTTGATATCGAAACAATATTGCTAACGAGCTCCAATAAAAAAACTTTCTAAAAATGAAGAATGAGAAGAGGGTGAAATAAAAAAAGAGAAGAGATAGAGTCTGATAGTTGGTTGAATTTTTTGAATTTATTTTATTAAAAAAAAATAATTCAGAGATATATTTGCAAACAGACCCTAAAACACATTTGCATATACATCTCTGAATTAACCTTTAGGTAAAATAAAGAAATAATGCGTTCCGAGACGTATGTACAAAAATAGGGAACATTTTTGACATTTCGTCAGAGACGTGAGAGAATGTAACATGGTGCATAAAGAATTCCCCTTATGAGAATTTGTCCAATCACCCTTCTAAGGAAATTTGGCAGCTCTAATTCGGGAATTACTTTTTCCATCCTAAGAGTATTTCTCCACTACGACAAAAAGTTACAAACTCTCTATAAAATAATTACTTTTAATAAATGATATTTACGGAGATGCATCTCCGAACCATCAATACATTTTTAAATAAAGTGGTGTTTACAGAGATACCCTTTGGAACATTTTTTTTTTATTTTCGAATTAAATTTTAAAAAAAAAATGTGTCTCTCAAAATTAATCCAAATGTCATAAAGAAAAAAATTATTATCAAATTAGTCTCTATCGTATAATGAGTCAAATTATATATATTGATATTGTCATGAATTAAATTGGACCACCAGCAAGTTGTGAATGACTAAAACGAATATTTATTAAAAAATGGGAATAAACAAGAAACTGGTTTTAACACCAAAAGAGCATGTGCACATTGTGATCTGATTTAATGGCGATACTTTGCTTTTGGATTTTAGCATTTTGTTTTTCTCTGTCAAAATATTATGTTACTTGACGAAATAAGCAGATATGAGACCACAAATAAAACTATAGAAGTGCTACCAACACTTTCAGAGACCATCATACAATTTACCAAAGAACCTGTACTCCATTTGAATTCATTAGCTGATATTGTTTAATATAGATAACGTATACCTGAAACATTATTTTCTCAATTTTCATGTTCAACTTTTGTTATTAGTGTGAAATGTTGATCGTCAATTTTGGCATGAGAAAGATCATGTCAAAACCACTTCTACAAGAATAGATGGAGAAAGGCATGGTCCAAAGAAACACATCAATTTCATGATTTTTGTTTACATATTAGTCATAGTTTCTTTGTTTCATTTTCCAAACAATTATTCATGCAGTACATATCATTTTAGCTCTTAACTTAGCAAGTGTGTCACATTTCTGTGATTTCAGATTGTTTGCATATCCTTAATTATTTTTTATCAACCATGGCTGCTAACAACTTTCATGTTGCAATGTATCCATGGTTTGCATTAGGCCATCTTACCTCATACCTTCATATTTCCAACAAACTTGCTGAGAGGGGATATAAGATTTCATTTCTTATGCCCAGAAACACTATATCGAAATTGGAGCATTTCAATCTCCACCCAGATCGCATCTCCTTCATTCCAATCACCATACCAGACGTCGACGGTCTTTCTCATGGATCGGAAACAACTGCAGAACTTCCTTTCTCGTTGCATTCTCTTCTCATGACTGCAATGGACCTTACTGAACCTATCATTGAAGATTCTCTAAGAGAGCTTAATCCCCATATGGTTTTCTATGATTTCACATATTGGTTACCTGCATTAGCAAGACGGTTTGGCATTAAGGCTTTACATTACTGCACAATTAGCCCTGCTACAGTGGGGTATCTGATAAGCCCGGAAAGAAAACTTCATGAGAAGCCATTAACAGAAGATGATCTGCTTGACCCTCCACCAGGTTTTCCACCGTCATCTATCAAGCTTCAACCTCATGAAGCAAGAGGGTTAGCCACCTCCACTTTAAAGGATTATGGAAAAGATATTTCATTTATGGAGCGACAATTGATCTCTCTCACCAGCTGTGATGCTATCATTTTCAAAACTAGCAGAGAAATGGAAGGCCCTTATTGTGATTATCTTGAAAAGCATATGAGAAAGCAGGTGTTTTTGGCAGGGCCAGTTTTGCCAGATCCACCAACCTCTACTTTAGAAGAAAAATGGGTGATTTGGCTAGGAGGTTTCAAACCCAAAACAGTGATTTTTTGTGCCTTTGGAAGTGAATGCATTTTGAAGAGTAATCAATTTGAGGAACTGCTATTGGGTTTTGAACTTACAGGAATGCCATTTCTAGCTGCCTTGAAACCACCAATAGGAGCTGAAACAATGGAATTAGCTCTGCCTGAAGGATTTAGTGAGAGAATAAAGGGAAGAGGGGTAGTTGAAGGGGACTGGGTTCAACAACAATTGATCCTGAGCCACCCATCTGTGGGTTGCTTTGTGACTCATTGTGGATCCGGATCATTAACAGAGGCCATGGTAAATGACTGTCAATTAGTACTACTTCCCCACGCAGGAGATCAATTCATCAATGCAAGAATAATGAGCGGAGATTTAAAAGTAGGAATAGAGGTAGAGAAAAGTGAAGAAGATGGACTCTTTACCAAGGAAGCTGTATGCAAGGCAGTGAGAACCGTAATCGACAGTGAGAGTGAATTGGGTCATATACTGAGAAAGAATCATACTCAATGGAGGGAGTTCTTGCTCAGTCAGGGGCTGGAAAACTCCTATGTGGATGACTTAGTTCAGAAGCTACACAGTCTGCTCGAGTCTTAATTCATTACATGTATTGATGATAATCACATAGATGAAGGTTATATTCTATGGTTAGAGAGTCTATTCTAAGCTATAATTGTTCGTTGACACAAAATTTGCATACTTTTATCGTAGCTCAATTATCCAATGTATATTGGGTTTCAAAATTAAATAAAAACAAAGGCTGAAAGTGTTGTAGCATAATCACAATCTTAAACTTTTTGAAGGCGCATGAAGAGACTAAAACAACAACTAGATATGGTAATTCAATCGAAACTACTTATTTGCTCTTTCACCACAAATATCAGTGTAGTGTATTCTGATCAATGCCTAAAATTCACAAAAACTTGGTTCAGAACATGAGTACATGACCATTTTCTTTGTGATTTCCCGAAAAAATAACTTGCATGAAATACAAAACCAAACCTCTACAAGATAGGAAAAATCATTTCTTTTCACCGGCCTCTGGATTCTCCAACCCGAACCGACGTCTGAACTTGGCAATCTGTCCCAAACTCTCAGCCATTTGACGCTTAGCGCGAAAGTGGTAGACTTTACCAACTGGGTGTATCTTTGTCATCATCACATTCATCAATCTACCGGATTGGGTGACATACGAAATCCATTGCTTTTGTGGGTGCACTCCTTTCTTCATTTCCTGGCAATTTGAAACCCCATCACCAACACACACATTTCGTCAAACACTTGGTAGGCTATGCTACAGTAATAAATTTGATGATGATACAAAAATTGAGAAAATGAAGATAGATTAAAACGAAAACTGAGGTTTGGGGTAAAATTTCAAGTTATGATTATACAGAAAATAGATTTGTACACTCACCGTTAGCAATATGTGAATTCTAAGAGAGATTCAATTTAATCACTGAGTTTCAATTTTTCTCGGAATCAAAGAGTGTATACACAAATGAAGAGAAGAACAGAATTTCTGTTGAGTGCTATGCAATGGGCATTAAAATAGAGTAATGCTATTTAGTACAAATAAATTTAATAAAAGAAATACAAAAATGTATACATATCACTATTTTTCAAATGTTAATTTTAATTTTCTTTTTAATAGAAATTATGGATAGTTGTGTTAATAAACATTTTTCACTAAAAAAAAAGAAGAGAAAGATTAAAAAAAATATTAAGTCAAAGTAATAAGAAAAAGTTAAAAAAGGAAAGAAAAGAATAAAATCTCATTCTTTATCACAATCATCCATGATCTCTATTAAAAAAAAAAAAATTTATAATAAATTAAAAATTAAAAATTATTCACTAAATTAATAAGACATGTATGTTTTTGTCTCTCTTGCTAATATTATTTCATACTAAATAATTACTCTAAACCAAAACCCAGAGAATCTATATTTACAAAATTTGCCTTCAAACACCAGAGTATCGAATTAAATGGAACAAAATAATCAAATGTGAGATCAAGTTCATAAGAGAGTCTCGACAAGTATTTCTCTAAAAATATAATAAACAACAAAAAAAAAACTAATAGTTTGGTTGACACAATTTATCCATACTATTACTAAAGTGACACACTCATTTTTTTATATATTATTAATTTGACGCCAGTCTTTCTTTTTAATTAAAATTATAAAAAATATTTATTCAGTTGGTCTTGCCAATCAATAGAAAATATTTTGGCACTAAAATGGACCTTCTGCTCCATCCTATTTCACCCCGTTTTAAATCCGTTAAATAAAGCGGGACAGACAAGTCTGTCATGTAAAAATGGACATAAAAATCTAATTTATTCTGTCAAAGTGACGAGTTGGCAGACGACGAATTTGTTCGCTTATTTTTCTATTTTTTTATATTTGAATTTTTTTAATATTTGAATTTTTTTGATATTTTAATTAAATTTTTCACTTATTTTTTATAAAATATCTTTCTAATAAAATTTATTTAAAAAAACATTGCATTACTCACAAATAAATATATACAATAAATTCATCAAGAATTAGACCTATTAGAATTAATTAAAAATTGGAGGACAAGCTGAACGAATAAGCGCGAAAGATTTTAGCGAGCATCGAATTTTGACGGGGCGGACTTTGACGAGTGGCGGTCTTTAGTGGAACGAACTTTGTTGGGCGCGAGTCTAAAACCCCTACCCAACCCGCTTTTTTTGACGGGTGTACGGACCGGTCCGACGGACTACGACCTGATTTGCCAACCATAAGCGTCACTCTTTTTTTACTCATTTTTTTACTTTTATTTTTTTAGTTGGTCTGACTAAAGAATAGGAAATTCCTTCTCTATTCTCTTGATTGATTTGTTGGATTAGTATAGTAAGTGGGAATAAGTAAGGAATTAGTTCTACATTGGATAGAAATGTGGAGAGTTGATAATATATAAGTGAGAGAACCCTCTCACCTATCACCTTAAGGTTTTAGGTGAATAAGTAGTTTTAGATAAATAACTTTATTTATATTTAGTTATTGTTGTTGACGTTGTGTTAAGTAAAAGATTTACTAATATTATTGTTTTTGAGATTGATTAACTATTTTATCAATTTGTTGTTGTTGTTGAGATTGAACGTTTCGACACATTGTATCTATTGAAGACTGGAGCAGGTGGTACACTTGAAATGGTAAGGACATATCTATCTGGTCTGATAACTAATTAGGCCGTAAAATTCAAGATCTACAATTTGTGCTCCCAACTATTTTATAATTTTTGCATAACTCCACCATCAGCACTCAAACTCAAGACAACTCAGTACAAAACTCTAGCTAGTCTAATCACATTTGCTCCTCATATTACTGATTATATGCTTGCCAACATACTTCTTATGTATGAATCAAATGTTGATAACCTCATTTGGACTAGTACTAGTAATGATGAACTTACCTTCAAAGAGGCTTATAAGGACTTTAGTGGAAATCATACTAAGGTTAAGGTTAAGTGGACAAAATTTATATCACATTCCTATATATCACGTGCTAATTCTCTCATCACTTGGTTGCTTATGCATATGTAATTGATACAGGCGATAACTTGTCTAAATGATGGATGATTATGGTTTCGAGGCTCCTTTTTTTGTAATCAGGAAAAGAAAATTGGAGAACATGTTACCAAAATTTACAAATACACTACGAATATTTTAGAGTATGTTGGAAGAATTAACATAACAGTTATGAACTTGAGCAAATCTAATTGTGTGTATTTATTTAACATTGTTACCCGAGGGTGGAAGTCACAATCTCAAAATCTTATTATTGCTTTTATCATTTTCATCACGCAGAAGACTTAGAGCACAAGAAACAACCTTAGATTTCAATAAGACATGACAAAATTTGATCTAAAGTTAATTCACAATAATCACTTGGTTCACATGATTCCTTCTCCTTTAAAGGACACAAATGCTATTTTATTCATTAACTCGTCATTCTCAAAATCTTTGATATAAAGTGTACACATCGAATTATTCAAATGAATTGGAGTTATCTTAGATTTCATTGGGTGAAATGCAATAATGACAGATCATCTAGAGGCAAAGCTTAGCTTCTTAACATGTGGTGATATTTTTTGGGTGATGTAATGAGTAATTTGTTAGGTTTTTTTTCCAACTAATCTTGACATATCCACTTCTTTTCATGCAGCGTTACATGGAATAACGATGGATATTGATCGTATGGATTGAAAATGACTCTCTCCTATCTATCACAAATGTAATCACACATTGACATCTTGTTACTTAGTGGAAGAACAATCTCCATACCATTCCATCATTCGAATTCAAGATATCATACATTTTTTGTGAAGGCAATTCATATGCGAATAAAATAGTCAAAGCTGACTATTTTGCTAACCAAGACACACGGAAGGACTCTTTCCCCATCGTTTTTATGATGACTATTTCTTGAATAAACTTAGATATTTATTCCAGTTCGGAGATCAATTCTGAAATCAAGTGGTTTCAATTCCTTCTAAATTACAATCATAAGAGATTGAACCGTGATTCTTTCTATCAAATTCAGCACCAATCACTATTAAACAAAGTAACCATTGAAGTGTATTTTATTAATACATGAATTGCCTTAATTTAAAAAATTGGTAGCTTTTAATCTCAATTTTTATTTAATGTTATATAAAATTTGCTATATCAACATTTTGTATGTTATCTCATTTAAAAGTGAGAAAATATAGAAACAAAAAGTGTAAAAGGTATTAAAGATTTGTAAAGAATATACTTGCATGGTTACTACGCTATTAGAAACAAGAATAAAACGCAAACTTGAACTGAAACAACCAATAAATTTCATTCTTAGAGCTAGCCTTGTGAGTGAATTGAGAATGGGAAGAGGAAAATTCAAGAGCAAACCCACCGGTCGCCGCCAGTTCTCCACCCAGGAAGACCTCCGTAAGCACCTCATTTTCTCATCATCACCTTTATGCTAAATCCATTCACTTTTTTTTGTTGCAAATTTGTTCAACCTGTGATTGCTTATATTGGATTATTTCAGTTCAAAGCTAGCTGTTTTAATGTCTCCTTCTAGCTAGAGGTTTCATATATCGAATTGTTAAATGATAACTCAATTCTGAGAATCTCTGAAAACTTGATGATTCTTTTGATTGTTGCAGTTGCTGGAATCACTAGCCGTCCTCGAACTTTTAGACAGGTTTCCTTCTGCCTCCTTTTGCTCCTCTCTCCTCAAGCATGCATGTGATCACTCACAAAGTAGATGTTTTTGGTTATATTATATTGACATGACGCGTTTTAATTTGTTTTACATTTGTTCCTTTAATTTATATGGTCCTTTCTCCACAACCATTTCAGAAAGAAGCTGAGCATGAAGAGAAACCCGAGGAAGTATCCGGGGATGAATCTGGAGAACAATCTGATGAAGAAACTAGAGTTAGTATCTAAAAATCTTTGCACATTTTTGAAATATTTTTACTTGTTTCTGTGATCTAATTGACTGTGTTTTGCTGCTACTTAATGTATACAGAAGAAAAAAGGAACTCAAGGGATTATTGAGATTGAAAATCCTAACTTGGTAAAGCCAAAGAGCTTGAAAGCAAGAGATGTTGATGTGAGTTCAACTTTTCATTTTGGGTTATTTTGTAGAAATTTTGATATGATTTTGGAAGAATAATGTTATTTTTGGCGCGTTTGCAGGTTGAAAAGACAACTGAACTTTCAAGGCGCGAAAGGTTTGCTACTTTTAATTTGCTTCTTTAAAAGTGGTTATACAAATTCAATCATTCTCTTAAAGAGGCTATTGCTTCTGCTCTGAATATTTTCAAATTTTCATTCGGGTTTGTAGAGAGGAGATAGAGAAACAGAAAGCTCACGAACGCTATATGAAGCTGCAAGAGCAAGGAAAAACAGATCAATCAAAGAAAGATTTAGGTGCTATTTCAATCGATTATTTATTTTCTCCCGTATGTTTGATATTACTACACATTGTAATATTTTGATTGACTGGGAAAAAGTTTTGCTTCAATGATTAATGTTTGCTTTCTTTGTTGACATGTTATGCAGAACGATTAGCTCTTATACGTCAACAAAGAGCAGAAGCTGCTAAAAAGAGGAATGAAGAGAAAGCTGGTAAGCTCTAAATACGGTTTGTTCTGCTTGTTCTATCCAGACATTGAAAAGCTTGAACTGATTATTAAGTAAATCTATTTCAGCCAAAGAGCTGAAGAAGGCCCAAGTATGCAAGTGAATGTCGCGCGGCCTAACCTTATTCGTACACTCACAAAACTCATAAATGTTGTATCCATTCATCTTTATAATGGATCTTACAGTGATCCCATTCCATGTTGGTAATTTGTAATGCAATTATTCTACCATCTTGTGGCTTCAAATCTTAATTAAATAAACACTTTTCTTTACATAAACTCTCGGAACAGTTAAATGTTTTTTATCTTCTGGTCACTATATTTAGCATTGAATTTTGTTTGGGATGAAATGGATGGATTGGATGGATGGATCACAACAATCCATTAATCCGTTAAAACTTTCTTAAATATATTCGATCCAATCCATCAATTTAAAAATAAATTCATCCATAAAAAAAATTGTTTTTTCAATTATTTTTTATTTCTTATTTTTTAAAAATTATTTCAGTTTTTTTTAAGGAAATTCTTTTTTTTTTCGTTTACAAAAAAAGATTTCAGTTTTTTTTAGGAATTTTTTTTTCAGTTTATAAAAAAAAAATTCAATTTTTTTTTCCAGTTTATAAAAAAAGATAAATTCTAGAATGAGGGGTCCAACAAATCCCTCACCTATGGACTTTTATGAATAATATTTAAGAGTCATTAGATTATGTATGTTCACATGATTTTACTAGGCACCACCACACTAGATCTCACCTCGGTCGATTGTTGTTCTCCTTCAAACGTAGGTTTTCATTTCTCTATTTCTCTAACACAATCATGGAAACAAAACTTCTCTCTTATATTTTTATTGTCTCTAACCTCTTGCCTACAATCTAAACCATACAAAGTGTTTCACTCATCTCCCACTTTCTGAAGCACATAAAATTTTAATATCTTAGAAATTTCAAAAAGCAACGTATAATAATGACATAAGATTGAAGGAACATGCATCTAATTTGAATTTTATAGGAAATAATTGATTCAATTTATGTTATAACTAAAAATTAACCCCTAAAAATTCAACCTAAATCGTATAACTTGTGGGTGATGATGGTCCCACAAGAAATCAAAACAAATTATTTAAATCTACAAAATTAATCTCGCCTTTCACATTTGAATATAATTCCTTTCCAATTCATCTAGTCGAAATTATGAAGATGAAAACTTCATTTTTCTAATTAACAATTATTTTTTTGGATTAGATGAAATCAAAGAAGTGATGACAGAGGAAATATTGTGAAATTTGATAGACGTTTAAGGGACAATCGGTGAAATTTCTTTTTCTGCTAAAATGGGATATTATAGTGCCATGGAGACATGGACGGTGAAACTAATTTTTTGAATAATCAGATGCTAGAAACGGAGAAATGGGAAAGAAAGGATGAGAGTAGGAAATTATATGAGAAAAGATACATGTGTTCTCATATTTAACTCTTACTCATCTAGGCCTTTGATAATTTTTATAATCAATCTAAAGGTGTATAATAGTACTCTACGGGTGAGCCATTTAGTTGATGGTTCATCATAGAAGCCACCATAAAAAAAATGTTTCAGTTTTTTTTTTCAAAAAAATAATTTTTTAGTTTTCTTTTTGGAAAAAAATTAAATTTTTTAATTTTTTTTTTAAAAAAAGTTTCAGTTTTAAAAAAAAAATCAGTTTTTTTTCAAAAAAATTAAATTTCCAGTTTTTTTTCGAATTTTTTGTTAAAAAATAATAAATTTTCATTTTTTTTGAAAAAATTAATAAATTTTTCAATTAAAAAAAAATTAAACAAAAAATTCAGTTTTTTTTCAAAAAAAATAAAAATCAGTTTTTTTAAAAAAAATAAAAAAATTCAGTTTTTAAAGAAATAAATTTATTTGATCTAAATAATAATTCATTGTATCATTAAAATGATGTGGTGGGTGGATTGGATAAATCCATATATATATATATATACATGGATGAATTAGATCAATCCATTAACTTATTTTTCATTTGATTGATGAATTTGATGGAGTTTTTGGTAGATAGATTGAATGAATTTCGTTTTAATAGATTCAATTGTCATCCCTAAAGATGAATATGTGATACTATTCATCTTTTTGTTCACTAGTGATGAAATTCATTCTAATACTAAATTTCTTGCCTTGAGCAAGCACATTCTCGGTTGATTCGAAGAACAACCAAAACATTACTTGGTGTAATAAATATTGAAAATCCTTTTCTTGTTTTATATTTTTCTGGGGCATTGTCTAATTCAAACCAATGTATTTCAAACAAGTTCATAGTGGGCAAACAAATCTTCCATACTGCTTTAGTTGAATAGATTTCGCTTATGTTCTGGCCTCTACTACTACTTATCTAAAACATTATAATGGAAATCAACATGATCCAGCAAAAAACATCAATCTGTCAATAATTCCTCATCCAATAGGAGAAATGACGCATCCATACCTAACCTCTTATCATTCTAAACAAACGCACAAATGCTATTTCAATGAACTCAATCGAACCTTTTATGATTCCTCCCTCTCACCAAAAAGAAAATATAGAGATTCAATTTTAAAAAGAATATATGTGGGTACCTTTAAGTAGGGGTGACAAAGTCTACAATTTTTCGAGATGTAAACCAAAATTTTAGATTTGCACTCTCTAATATTTCTATCTAGTTTTGGTTTTTTACTGCCAGTAAGAGGCAAAACCCATCTACCGCCTGCAATTTGGCAACCTCACCCTGAGCGCTACCTACTCATCCAATAATGAGAAACGTGGTAAAAGACATGTCTCGGTTGGAGAGAAGTTATGGTCAACAGGCTAAATTGTATCTCGCTAGGAAGTAGGGATTCAACGATCCACCTCTAACTAAGTGGATGGTTATTGCTCCAAAAAAACCCTTACTCCAACCCTAAGAGCTTCTATAAACATCTCATCCTTAGCACGGAAAAAGACAGATGGTAATACACAAGATACACTCCCTAAAGTTTTGAAGTTTCTCACCTCTTGCGAGCTTGCTCTCTCATCACCATAAACATAATCAAATAGGATCTCTCACCACCGTGGGCAAATCCTAACCCACAAAAAATACTAAGAACTTTGGTAACCCCTGCCAACGTAAGGATGCCACACATTTTGTATTGTTTGACAAGTACAACCTTTAATTAAATCCAAGTGGTAAATATTTAAGTCTAAAATTTGATGACCATCTAAAAGAGTCTGCGATTCTTTCCCAACTTACTCCTCCTGAAAAACCATAATAGAATAGTGTATCCGAAAGAATAAACCAAACCTTGATACACATGATCTGATCCATGACGAGTCAGATTGATCTTTCAATTTTTTTTGAGGACATGATTTATTGACAATTTCTTAAGTAGTAAAATTAAAATTAATTTGATTATTACAATGCGTGAAAAAGTTCAATATCATGAATTTGTAACTAGACTGTATCATTTAGTCATACCTTACAAGTATGTACTTTAACCATCTATATCCGTCTTCTTTTTAATAAGCCACTTGCATTCTATAGGATGAACTTGTAAAGGAAGCCTTACCAAAGTCCATACCTAGTTTGTGTTCATGAAAACCATTTTAGCAATAATACCTCAATAACACTACACAATTCATAAATAACTAATAGTAATAAATATTAAGTAATAATAATAATAATAATAATTAAAAATACAGAAATAAAATAAAAAATAATAAAAATAAATCCAAGTACATTTTAACGGTTTTGTTAAAATTAATTAACAATCATCGTCAACGATACCAACAAATTAATGATTAATTTAGTGGATGTACTAATTCATCGTCATTATTAATAAATTACAACCCTCTCTTTTAATTACAATCTCTTAAAGTTTTAGGTGAGTCCGTAATTAAAAAAGGTTTTTGTGACCGATAATTCTTATATCAAAATGAATAATTCAATATATCTAAAATAGTTATTGATTGTGCACTTCAATTTAATCGAATTTCAAAAGTTAGGGTTTCGATCTCAACTTGGAATGACTTCATACTTTAGTCAACATAAGAAAAACATTGAATGGAAATTTAAACCAAAAAAAAAAAAAACTTGAATTGCAACTTTATAAAATAATTCTCAACAATTATATATTTCAATTAGTTCAAAATAAATTCATCTAAGGACTAACCAATCCTAATACTCATACCCAAAAGGTTTAAGGAATAATACATTAATTACATATGAAAATTGGTCTTCAACAGTGTCAATGCGTTAATATCCGTTCTCCGAATCCTTGCAGCACTCAAAATTCTATATATATCCTGTCTGAATATTCACTTTTATATTTGGATACATTTATACAAAGTGAATTGAAAAATAAATTTCAATGTAAAAATTACTCAGAATCAATTTTAAAAGTAAAAGTTATAAATTCTATCTTCAAATAGAATCAATTCTAAAAGCAGAATAAATTATACTTTTACCTAACCAAACATCTTAAAATTACCCAAAATCAATTCTTCATCTCTAAAATTACTTTTGTGAATTTCTTAGCTCACCCAATGACCTTCTTACCCACTCATGCGAAATTCTCAAATTGTCTCTAAAAATCGGAAATATACTTCCAGTTGGCATCCCATATCATAAAAATCACCTTGAAAAGGGTTGGGTGTAAACCGGAAGTATATTCATGGTTTCAACCTATGTGTAATTTTTAAGGCTGTAGTTGTATCAAATATTAAAAATTTATTCCAAATTTAGTCTCACATACACGCTTTATTCTATTGATTCAATTCGTAAAATAAAACAATTTAATTTAACAAAATAAAATCAAATATTAAGATTAATTTAGACAATGTTTTGGTCTAAAAATCAGGCAAAATCATGATCAATAATTAAAGTCTTAAATAATTTTTCAATATTTTTAAGACTGTAATTATTGATGTCTGATTTTTAAACCAAAACATACGTAAATTTTTTATCTGTCTAAATTAAATTTTAATGTTTGATTTTATTTTGTTAAATCAAATTGTTTTATTTTATCGATAGAATAAAGCGTGTATGTGAGACCAAATTTGAAATAAGTTCTTAATATTATATTATTTAGTATGGAATCGAAAATATATTTTCGATTTTCACTCAAATATTTCAAAATGTGGTGCATACTAGACGTATATTTTCGATTTCATCTAATTTTTATTTTTAAATAAAGCGTGTATGTGAGATCGAGTGAGACCAACTTTATAATAAATTTAAAATATGGTGCATATCGAAAATATATTTTTGATTTCACTCAAAAATTTCAAAATATAATACAAACCAAAAATTTATTTTCGATTTTGTGAAAAACATTTTAGAGTTTTTATGGGGTGCGCTCCACCCTTATATAATGAGATAAAAATTCACTTTTACTCATTCCAAAAATCAAACATGCATTAAATACGAATACGGCTAAAAACATTAAAAACTACCAACAAAACTCTGTGATAACGATCGAGACTTATATATAATACTCATATTGAAATTAGAATTATTCTCCCTAATATTACCTTCTTTTCTTTAACAGCTACTTGATGAGAGAGGCTCATTCTCTAGGTCGTCTTCATCTTTATCTTTGCAAAGCATTCCAAGTACTTTTTTTAATAATGGAAAACAAGTACTTTTATATCACGAATACTATTATAATACATAGAAATTAAATGAACTTAATCACATGGTATAATATCTTTGCCACCTACAATGATATGTATGTCACAATCAATATTAGGATTTGAGAAACCTGCTTCAGAATTATTCAACTGTTTTCCAGTAATTGTCTCATTAAAATTAGTAGGTTTGACCCTCCTTTTTGCCAACATTTATTGAACAAAGTTTAAAAAATTGCCACTTTAGATTATTAGTGTTCACATTACAAGTTACAACTAAAAGCATATCCAACCTATTCCACTAGTGGCTTTTATTTTTCTTATAATATACTAGTAATTTGTCTTTGTCCACAAATAAATACATTACATAAAGTCAATGTTCCTATTTTTCTTTTCTTAATTACCAACTCTGTTGCTATTGGTAGATTTTTATGTAAAATAAAATGAGATAGTTTAATAAAATATATACTATGTCAATGATGAATTGATGATGTGTTATTGTATGTCTCTATTTTTTTTTAAAAATTATTGTCATTCGTTAAAAATAATAAATTATTATATGAATTATTTTGTAAACTTTAAATTTTTGTGCATGTCAAACTTTTGTTGCATAAAAAAGTCTCTTTCTCTCAATTTTTGTCTCTTTTTCTCTTTCATCTTAGAGGTCATTTTTGGTCATTTTTAGCTTGAAATCACCCTCTAAACATTGTTTTTTCTTTTTCTTTTTATTTAAATAAGTGGTTAATCACATAGATCTACATTATATATTTTGTGTTTTTAAGTTTCTGTCATTTTAATGCGACGCGTTTGTTGTTTTTCCATCTTAGTACGGTGTTTGTTGATTCAGATTGATATATTATTTCAATTCATTACAGATCTGATAAAAAGTTAGGCATCAATGTTGCAGATTTGAAAATATAAATATTCTGATTATTTTTATTTTGTCATATTTGTAGGCACTTTCATCTCATGTTATTGTTGTACGCTATTAACCTAGACACTGCAAGACTCTTTGCAAATTCACCTTTTTTAGTTTTTAACAATATCGAAGATCATGTATTTTTTAATTTTAATAAATGAATATTTTTTTAGTAAAAAAACTTTTTTGTGCATGTTATTAAAAATATGCACATTTTGTTAATTAACAATAAAAATATGAGAACAGAACAAAAAAAAATTGTTTAAATTTAAAATAAAATAAAATTATAAAATAGGAAAAATCAATACTTTACTAAAGTATAATATTTTTTATTGGTTTGTTAATGAAGAAATTTGTTTATTAAATTTTATTCTACTTAAAGTTTGTTTGTGCAACAAAATATGATATTATATTATACTTTATCTCAAACCGACATTTGAGAGGACAATATAATATTATAAATTGATTTTTGAAACGTATTTTTTAATTAAATTTTTATGCATAATTTAAATTGGATTAAATATTAAAAGGATATAATAATTAAAAATATATTAATTTATTTCTAATAATAAAAAATTTAAACTTCAAACTTAAAATGATATTAATAAAAAACCAAAAATAATTTAATATTTTATTTTATTTTAACGTCAATTCATTACAATCATTTATAATTATTATTTTATATATAATTAAAATAAATATAATTTAAGATTTGATGGTTATGGTTATGAGTCACTAATGGTTTTGTTATTTCTATGTAATATTTTATATCTTAATTTAATTTATCTAACATATATAAATTAAATTATTTATTTATTTATAGTGTCTTTTAAAAAGTTGAAATTTTGTTGAAAATGCATCAAAATCTATAGTGAATTTCTATCAATCTTGACAAACTATATTGTTATCGATACACGTTGACAATGGGAATAGATGATGACAAATTGTGGAAAATTTTTATTCACTTCACAACTGTAAAATTCTGTGAATACAAGTTGGTTACTCAAATAAGGGTTACTTCATCTATTTATAATTGAGTTTGTTTGCTCCCTAAGCTAAATTCCAAAATACAAAAATCCAAAATATCTATTTTAGACCTAAGTTAAAATTTTGTGTCAAGCAAACTGTTTTGACAGTTCGACATACTACAACCTCGGCACACTTACAGACTAATTCGACACACCATTCAGTCGAGCAACATGTTGCTTCGACACAACTGAATACAATCTCAATACACCATATAATTCATTGTGTTTAAGCTATCTATATTCATCATAGCTCTTATTCTTCTAAATACTTCGAAATACACTTCCTTCATCATGATGTTTGCAACCTGATTCTCAATTCTACAGTGTTCCAAGTTCATTTTCTCTTATGCTACCAGCTCACGAAGATAACTCAACCTCATTTTGGTGTGCTTGCTTCGACCATGTGCTATCGAGTTCTTCGCCAAATTAATAGTTGACATGCTGCAGACCTTTACGGTAATTACCCCATAATCCTTCCCAATTATTTTTTTGACCAAATTCACCATCCATGTTGCTTGACATGCACAAAAGAAAACAACTATGTATTCTACTTCATAAGACGATAGTGCCACTATTGATTTTCGATCCTCAACATCACTACACCAACTTGAGTGGTGTATCCCACTAATTTGTATTCTTTTCCTTTACCGACTTCATGAAATAGATGTCATAGTCGAGATTTCCTTTGAGACACCTTAGTATCCTTTTTGTTGCTGCTAGATGTGATACCTTTGGCTTTTGGATGAATCTGCTTACCATACCTACACGGTATGCTAAGTCAAGCCTTGTGTGAAAAGTGTATCTTAGTGACCTAATAAGTCTTTTGTATTGGGTTGGGTCAAAATAATCTTTATTTGAATCTTTCGACAATTGCAACCTTGTTTCAACAGGTGTCGAGTTGCATTCTTCCATCTCAAATCTCTTGAGAATTTATACTGCATATATTCTTTGATGCATCATCAATCCTCTACTACTCTTGTAGGATTCTATGCAAAGGAAATATGAAATATTGCCCAAATCTGAAATTTCAAATTCCTTGCTAAGATTACCTTTGAAGTCTTCGACCTCTTTCTTGCAGTTACCTGTTATCAACAAGTCATCGACATAGAGACATATTATAAACAATTCACTATTGCTTCTTCTTACATATACTCCATGTTTAATTGTGAACTTCACAAATTCCTTCTCCATTGAGAACCTATCAATCTTCGTATTCCGAGCTCTTGGAGCTTTGTTTGAGTCCATACATTGATTTATGAAGCCTGTACACATTTTTTTCTTCACCATGCTTCACAAATCTAACTGGTTGTGCAACATAAATTTCTTCACCTAAGGGGCCATTTAGGAATGCATAGTTCACGTCCATTTGATATTTGTTCCAAATTGTTAGTTTCTGCTAGAGCAACAAACAACCTTATTGTTTCCATCATATCAATATATGCAAAGACCTCATCAAAGTCGATTCCTTCTATTATACCCCAAAATTTGTCCTCCTATTTTTTAGGTCAAGATACATCTCCATACTCAAGCAAACTCTCTCTTAAACAATCAACCCACAACTAGGGTTTTGTTGTTCTCAAGTAAAAAGTGATTTCTAATGGCTCAAGTCAAAAGTGATTTCTAATGGCTCAAGTAAATATCATGTCTCCCCATGTGCTTCAAGATACCACCATGTCAAGTTTCAAGCCTCATAACCCAAGTTTGCTCAGTCAATTGCTCAGATGATTGAAAATCAATTGTATTGGACAAAAAATTAACTGTAGTCAACATACAGTCAAACTTCAACATTTTTTGTCAAATCAAGATTTTGAATTCACATTCATCATTTGATCAAGGCTTGATCATGATTCATCGAGAAAATTCAAAGAATGATCAAAAGTCAAAAGTTTCTAAATTAGGGTTTCTTAAGGGAAAGTCAGCAGAACTTTGACCAAGCGTAACTTTCACACACTTCATCAGAAATTTTTCCACCAAAGCTCATTTTAAAGGGAATTCAATTATCTACAACTTTGTCTCTCATAAGGTTTGCCAAAAAATGTTTCATTTGAGAGATATAAATCAAGACATTATAGGTCCTTTCAAAAGTCAACAAAAAGTCATCTCTTTCCAAAGAAGTATACATGCACATGAAAGCTTCAATGATGATGAAACCAGAGAGAGCTCTTAGAGGACATCTTAAGCTTTCTAAAAGTCCAAGATCACTCTCAAATGATAAAAAATGAGCAAGTTATGGTTTGAGCAAGTTTGGAAATTTTGAAGAGGTGCATGAAGAAAACATTGATCAATCTTGAAAATTTTCCAAATGGGCCTTAGTTTTTATGATCTAAACTTATTTCCAACATTATCCATGACTCCTAAAGTCCAGCTACACGCCACATTTCCATTTATTTTATTTATTTTTGGATTATTTCTTTTAAATTTAATTTTAATTAAAATAAAATACAAAACCAAGTGTGATGCGTGCAAGGCTTGATTTCTGAATATCTTGAGGCCCAAGTAACACTTAGAAAGCTGGCAAGAAACGCATGGAAGCATTAGAAGATGATTGATCAAGAAAAAGAAAGATTAGATTCAACTTTTCAATCAAATATTTTCTCTATTAATGCAATATATTCCTTGCATAATTCTTAACCTAATTCTGTCTCCTATATATGTACAATGATTCCAATGCTCAAGGATGAATTTTGCAGGCTTATGAACCCTAGAGCAACTTGAAAAATCCGTGGAATTCAAGGAACTTGCAGACAAGATTTCAAGCAAATTCAGTCCATTCCAAACATCAAATAAGCTCTATCAGTGCTCTCTGAATCATTCCAGACCCTCACCTTCGATCGAAGCATCCATAATCAACAGAACATGATCACGGTTTAGTAAATTTTTTTCAAATTCGGTTCTTATGGTTCATGCATGTTTAACATAATTCGATCGCATATTTGTGTTCATGATGATGTTTTCAAGTTATCTGGATAGTTTAATTCGAGTTTGAGTGCAAGATGAAGGATTCACCATTGTTAGGGTTCCAAGCTTTCAATTAGGGCTTTTCAAAATAGCCATAATTGGGAAAAACCAAGGGCACCATTGCATTAAGAGGACGATTTCCAGTTGACCTATACCCTCCATATAAATTTATATTGCTTATTTTACAAGTTGTGATTTACAGGTGCTATAGCTACGAACAAAGTTCGTAGGTAAAGGGTTTAGCAACAACCTGTGCCTGTGGGTAAAGGTTTCATCCAGAAAAACGAAGGAGACGACCATGAACAGTGGACGCGCGTGTTTTTGAATTCTAAAATTTAACTTTTCTTTTCTCATATATAATAATTGTTTTTCGTTTCAATGACAACAAGTGCAGGTAGCTCAGATGGCAAATACGTGGAGGCCTTTCACCCAGGGGACCTGAGTTCGAATTCCAGCGTCCCCCCTTATTTTTCTCCTTTTTTCCAACCTTTTCTTCTTCATTATTTTCTTTTAATTGGTTTTTATTCTTTTAATTAACCATTTATTAACTAATTAACCACCAACCATTAGTAATTAGATTTTTAATTAGACTTAGCTCACTTTATTCTTATTTAATTTAATTAGACATTAACTTAATTAATTAATTTAGATTTAATTTTAATTAAAATCAATTAGAATCATGTTTAATTAATTAGGTTAATTTGCACATAATTAGGATTAATTTTAATTAGACATTAGGATTAATCAATTAGGGTATTTAATTAGATCTAACCTTGAACTTTTTTACTAACCTTCAAAATCTTTTTCTCCCAACATCGTTCGCTATTCCGATTTAATTTGTTTCGCGTTGTTTTTCTATTATTGTAACTGTTCACCAGTTGTAATAGTTATGTTTAAATTTCGCGCATATTTTTTTCATAATTATTGTAACTGTTCACAAGTTGAAATAGCTAGGTTTAAATTTTCCGCATATTTTTTCATAATTATGTAACTGCTTACAGGATGTAATAGCTTAATTAGGACTTTATTTTCCGCATTTACTTTTTTTGTCGGTTTTTCTATTATGTATCTTCCCCAAAGCCATGTAATAGTATAATTAGGTTTACTTTCCACACTTTACTTTCTGCACCCTATATACTGTATATATAACTGCCTAGGTGTATGCTAATTAGGATTGTATGGCAAGATCTAAAATCAACTATAGAATAACTTTAACTCCAAGATAAAATATATGAAAACAACACACTTCTCACACTTGCATCCTTAGGGTATCCTCTCTTGTTGCCTTACGAATAAAAATGGTCATGTCCCTCGAACGTAGGGGTACCATTAACAAAAGTCCTTCGATTCAAAATCATCACAAAGATCATAGTCCCTCGATGACCCTCGATATTGCCTACGAATATATGATCTTGTCCCTCGGTTGTTGCCTACGAATAAGTGATGATCGTCCATTCGAATTGCTAAGGTATCCTTACAATGTTGCCTTCAATGACCATACGATGACCCTACGCCTGTCCCTTCACATCCAACGGATACGGCTGCCTACCAACTAATGGTAAGGATAGCACTATCCTAAAGGAGAAGGAAAATAACAAGAACGACCATCTGAGTGGGTAGTTACTCTTAATTGCTTGCTCCAATCAAAATATTTTTCACACTTCACACTCTTTTCAAAAATACTTTCAAACAAACACTTTGTATACATTCATATGGGAATCATTACAAAGTTAAACTTTCGAAATATTTTCAAACACTTCGTATACATTCTTGAGGACTGATACAAGAATCATTACAAAATCAAAGTAAAATATTTTCAAATAAATCACACACACACAAAAGCAAGTTTTCAAAAGGTGAGCTAAGCAATTAAGAGTCCGTAGATAACTACGGATGAAAAGGGTGTTAATACCTTCCCTTTTCATAATTATCCCCCGAACTCATAATCGATAAAAGGTTTTTCCTGTTCTTTTCACCTTTCCTTTACTGGATAAAAGAAAAGTCGGTGGCGACTCTTGCTAACCGCAACATTTGCGATAAAACGCAAAAACAAACAAGTCAGTTCTCCCACCGTGTTACACCTTCTTTATAAAGAAATCCTTTCGCCACAAGCATTGACTTGTGTTAAGTTACTTCACCTTTGGGATTCAACTTTACCTTTTATACCCACTTGACATCAATTTCCTGCTTGCCTTTAGGCAATTGAACAAATGACCAAGTATTGTTGACTTAGATGGACTTCAATTACTCATTCATTGATTTCACCCACTTTGAATCCTTCAATGCCTAAGTTGCATTGACTAGTTTGACGTGTGCATAAAAAGCATAATGTACCAACTCACCTTCATCATTGACCATATCATCTAATGTAATCACACAATCTTGCAACCTTACATGAATATGTCTTGTTCTTTAGGGCCTGATTGGGCATGCATCACCCTCTCACTTCTTCTATTTCGACTTCAATAGCTGATTTTTCACAAGATTCTAACGAAATCTTTCTTGAAATTTTGTGTCTCATCCCATTTTTTAAAATCATTTATGACCACGTCCTTGCTTATCACAATCTGCTTGTTCATTGGGTCGAACAACTTGTAACCTCTCGTCTAATGATATCTTACTAGGATCATCTAATTCGACTGGTCATCAACTTTTCTTCTCAAATGATCTGACACATGTCTATGTGCTATAGATCCAAACACTTGCAGATGACTCAAACTAAGTTTCACACCAGACCAAGATTCTTTTAGAGTAATTCCTTCTAACTTCTTCATTGGACATCTATTCAAAATATATGTTACAGTCGACATAGCTTCACCCCAAAACTCTTTAGGTAAATGATTTCCTTTCAATATACTTCTCACCATACTCTTGATGATTCAAATTTTCCTTTATGCAGTTCCATTTTGTTGTGGAGGGTAGGGTGACACCACCTCATGCACAATCCTTTCTCTCTTACATAACATGTTGAAGTCTTTCGACACATATTCTCCACCACCACCAATCCTCAAAATCATAAGCTTTTGACCACTTTGTCTTTTGTCCATAGATTTAAACTTGACAAATGCCTCAACCACTTCACTTTTCTTCTTGATCAGGTATGCCCACAACTTTTGACTAAAAGCATCTATGAATGTAACAAAGTACTTTTACCTTCATTCAAATCCACCTGGATAGAACTGCATAAATTAGAGTATATGATTTCAAGAATGGCCTTCGACTTACTTCCTGCATCCTTGATGAAGTTATTCTTGTGTTGTTCGCTTGCACGCATTCCCCCCACACCTAGTTTGAAATGTTGATTTTTGGCAACCCTGAAACCATATTTCTCCTTTTCAAAACTCGGATGTCTTTCAAGTTGAGATGACCAAGTTGATAGTGCTTTATCCTTTCATCCCTGCTAGCTGCAGTCGAAAGGCACTTGTGCTCCATCACATTAAGTTCAATCTTGAAGGTTCTATTATGAGACATAGAAGCCTTCAAGATTAATCTTCCTTTTGTGCCGACAACTCTCATCACCTGGTCTTCAATTGACACTTTATAATTCTTTTCAACCCAGCTGTTATGTACTGAACAAATTTCTCTTCATGTCTGGTATGTACAACACATTGGAAATTATTGGCCTTTTCCATCTTTCCTCATAATCATAATGTCTCTAATACCTTTAGCTGCTAGAGTATTGTCATTTACAAATTTCACCATGTTCTTCATTAAGGGTTTTATGTTGACAAACCAGTCTTTCCTTCAGACATGTGTGATGAGGATCCTGAATCCAAGTACCATGGTCCTTGAATCTCTTCATATATTATTGTGACCATCAACATCTCTTCTTCTTCATGTTTTGCAAACTTTACATCACTTTCTAAATTATTTCGTTTTTCTAGACAATCACTAAAATAGTGATCATACTTCTGACAATTGAATTATTAAACGTGATTTTTGTTCGATTTTCGACCACTACCTCTTCTTCTACCTCTAGCATCACCTTTTCGAGAATACATCTTCCAATGAATCTTTGGACAACTAACCAACTTTTTTGTATTATTTAAAATTGAGTTTCTTAAAAATACTTTGCACTTAAATTCAACGGGAAAATCTTTCACAATTAATACAAAACAGAAAACAGACGAGGAAAATCTTCCACCATTTATGTCTTGTTTCTTTGTTTTTGTCTTGCACAAAACATGATGTCTCCTTAGCATCCACTTCGGTTTCCGCTCCAACTTACTCTAATACAAAAGTCTGTCCAAACAAACAACTATGCAATTGTTCATTCAAGCTTTGAATATCACAAAACCCAACACTTTTTAATAAGCTTTATTCCTCATTGACACTTGTGCACAATACGAACATTTGACACCAACTTATTCTCAATTTCTGTCACCAACTTATTGTACGTATTAGCCTATGCATATGCTTTGTTGATCATTGTGTTAATATTAATATAATTCTTGATACTATTTACTACCTTATCATCAATTTGGGACGGCAAAATTGCTGTCCAATTGTATCATTTTAATTTGTAATATCCAAAGAGCACAAGTAAATTTTGTAATCAATTAATACATGACATTTACTCTAAGAACATACCAAAATAATGTAATACGTACAATTCTAGAAAAAATGTCGGTGTCAAACACTTGTATTGATATTTGTAATTATATTTAATTTTTTTATTTTTTTAAATTATTATCGGTATGATCATATCAATGTCACAATTATATTCAGAGTGTTCATGCTTCATAGATTAAAATTATAAATAGTAGTAATAAATATTAAACTAGCCCAATTGTTGAGAGACATTTCTAGTTGGAATATATTAATTAAGTTAGTGGCAATATTTTGGAATTAAAGTTAAACTCCATACTAATTCTAATAGTTGAAAATCAAATGTAAAATACATTGACTTAGTAAAATGAATTAGTAAGCATACCATGTCTTAAAGACGTGTCTGCTCTAAACTTTTAAGTTGATTTTTGTTTTCTTAATTTCCATACCAAGGTGGCTTTGTTTTTTTCCTTGTTAAAACGTTCTTGTTATTCACATCTTTGAAAAAAATTATTATTTCATTCTTGATTCTATTCAATATCAGAAAGAAAAAAAAAGTCTTTTGAGTAATGGAACATGATCATAAACTGTTTCCTCTTCTGGTGTTACTTCTGTTCCAAGTTTTGACTGTTGCATCACAGACAGATAGTGGAGATTGTAAGTTTCATTCAAATTTTGTGATGTTTTTATGCCATATGTATCATGAATGTGAAAATCTATGTCTTTGCATGAAAATCTGACAGTTGACTTATAGTTTGATAGTTTGAGGTTATGAGCAACATTGTTGTTTTCTAATAGAAATTGTATTGATGCAGTTACGGCTCTTTCGTCTCTCATACAGTCATGGAATAACAAACCGTTGAATTGGGTTGGTTCTGATCCTTGTGGAAGTGAATGGGATGGAATTCGTTGCGCCAATTCAAGAATTACCGAACTGTTAGCTCTTGGCTTCTTTGTTTTGTTCAAATTGTTTTTTCTTTACTTTGTAAAAATTAATTGAATCTGAAAAGGGTGCTAATTTTTTCAGGAAATTAGCTGGATTGACTTTGGAGGGTCAACTATCTTCAGCAATTCAGTCCTTATCTGAACTTGATACACTGTAAATTTTCTACTTCTCATGTTTCTGTTATTCGGTTACTTTTTGTTGCGATATTCGGTTGAAGTTAAACAAATAACATGTTATTTTTGTTTGTATAGTGATCTTTCTTACAACTCAGGCATGACAGGAACGGTTCCGAAAGAAATCGGGAATTTGAAAAACCTCAATTCCTTGTAAGTAACGAAATTTATAAATTTTTCTTCATTGAGTTATAGTATGATTTTGCTATTGATATGTTTTCTTTTAACTGTTTTTTTTCAGGGCACTCGCTAGCTGTGGTTTCTCTGGCCCTATTCCAGACTCAATAGGATCTTTAAAAAAACTGACCTTTTTGTAAGAACTGTGACTTCATAGTTCTGCTAAATCATGTTTACTTCGTTTATAACGCTTTTACGAACCACTTATCGCACTATTGATTTTCATGCAGAGCGTTGAATTCGAATAAGTTTAACGGAAATATTCCGCGTACTCTTGGCAATCTAGCCGTCCTTGATTGGTTAGATCTTGACGGTAACCAGCTGGAAGGGTCTATTCCTGTCTCTGATGCACAAGGGCAACCAGGTCTTGACATGCTCCTTAAGGCTGAACACTTGTATGTCTATTCTCATTTTTCGATTTCTACTTGATATTTTCGACACTAACATTTCATTTCAGTGAATGATCGAATATTATGTCTACTTCTTGCAGTCATTTTGGGAACAATAAACTCTCAGGTCCAATACCTCAAACACTTTTTAACTCCAGCATGATTCTCAAACATGTGTAAGTTGCAATTTTCAAAACATTCTATTCAATATTTTCATAAACGCCCAGAAATTTATAAGGACTGTTTGTATTTGCCAGGCTTTTCGACCACAATCAATTCACAGGCAGTATTCCTAGCAGCCTTAGCTCTTTGAACAAAGTGCAAGTGGTGTAAGTATATTGCGGCTTCACTTACACCCACGACGGTTTATGTTATCTATGAATTTCTTTGACTGAATTGAATATTTTCTCTTGTATACAGGCGCTTTGACAAGAATCGATTAAGCGGGAGAGTGCCTTCCAGCTTGAGCCAACTCGAAACACTTACCGAGATGTAAGAAAATCAAAGAAATGCGGCTTGTTAAGTTTCATATTCATCACTAACACTTTTCCTAAAGAATCAATATTGAATATATTTTTGCAGCTATTTATCTCACAATGAACTGAATGGCTCTCTGCCAGACTTTACTGGAATGACTCGTCTCATCTCCGTGTAAGTACAATAACACGGACGTCACAATACTTAATCACAATCATATAATCTAGAAGAAATACTTGATTAATTTCATGCAAGAAATATATGTAAAACATAGGCATATAAATCATGCATTATGATTATGAAACAAAGATTTTAATTTGCGTATTTTAATATAAAAACTGTTTGCAGGGATCTGAGTGACAATAATTTCAACTCTTCTGACATTCCTTCATGGGTTTATGCTTCTAGTCTGCCAGATTTGGTGACAGTGTATGTTTCTCCATCCTTCTCGCATTAGTCCAGTTTCTAGCTACTCTCTCTCTCTATTAGAGCTTATTTGAATTTATGTTATCATATACTCCCTCCATTTCAAAATAAAAGTCGTTTAAGGTTGTTACACACAGATTAAGAAAAGTAATAATTGAGTCGATAAATATAGTATTTTTACAAAATTACTCTTAACTACTATTGGTTTCTAAAAAGACATTCATTTTGAGACAGAGGGAGTAGTAGTTATATTTTTAACTTATTTCAATAAGCTCTTCATGAAAATCAGCTCATGCATAGTTACTGAAATTTGCCTAACAGAATACTGAAGGACAACCAGCTCAGTGGCACATTAAATCTCAGCACTGGCTACAGAAGAAGTCTGCAACTCATTGATTTGCAAAACAATGGTGTTACCGAACTCGAGTTGGGAAACGAAAAATTGAATTTCGACTTGAGGTAAGCTTCACTGTATTTGCTTGCATGGACTAAAACTACTTGACACTGGTTTTTTGTTCTGAGAAATTTATCGAATGTTTTTGCAGACTAGCTCAAAACAGGATTTGTCTTGAAAATGGAGTTTCTAATGAGATTTACTGCAAAGCTCCTCAAGTCATTCCCTCGTATTCCACACCAACAAATGGTTGTCCAACTCCTTCATGCAGTAACGATCAAGTTGCCAGCCCAAACTGTAAATGTGCATTTCCCTACATTGGAAATCTATCATCCAGAGCTTTGAGTTTCTCAAACTATAGTAACACGAATTACTACACGGAAATTGAGCAGTCTTTGCTGGATACTTTTCGGAAACAAAATATTCCTGTGGATTCGGTTTCTCTTAGTAACCCTATCAGGATTACATCTACTGATAACTTTCAGTTAACTCTTAGTGTCTTCCCTTCTCAAGCCGATCGTTTCAATACTACTGGAGTTACAACTGCTGCTTTTGTGCTTAGCAACCAAATTTACAAGCCTCCAGAATTTTTCTCCCCTTACGTCTTCAATGGTCTAAGCTATTCATATTACGGAGGTGACTTTCCGAATTAACTACAAATTTTGAACTATTTGTCTATTCTGTCTTATTTCTCTCTAACTGTGTCATTTTTATGTTACTTAGGAGAACCTAAGGGGTCGAATTCATCAAATACAGGCGCAATAATTGGTGCGGTCGTTGGTATATTGGTCTTTCTTGTACTGGCGATCCTTATAGGGCTATACATTATTCGCAAAAAGAGAACAAGATCTTCCGAGTTGAACCCTTTTGGTAAGAATTGCTTACTCCAAGCTTGGCCTAGTTTGGACTTAGCAAGGAATTTTTGTACTAGTGTTTTTATTGATTCGACATTTTAAATGCAGTTAACTGGGAACAGAACAAGAATAGTGGAGCTGCTCCTCAGTTGAAAGGAGCGCGATGGTTTTCATTCGATGAGATGAGGAAATTCACCAACAATTTCGCAGAAGCCAACACTATTGGATCGGGCGGCTATGGACAGGTTAATATTAATGACATGACATACCTTCACTTTATTCCTATATCTTCCTTTATATGGAAATAGTTTCATTGCTATCGTTTATGCCAGAAACATTCACCACGAGTATTTTTCCAAATTGTTTGCCTTTTGTTTACTTGCATAATCTAATTAGTCATCCTCATTTACAAGGTTTACCAAGGTGCTCTTCCCGCTGGAGAACTGGTTGCAATCAAAAGGGCTGGAAAAGAATCTATGCAGGGTGCTGTTGAGTTTAAAACAGAGATTGAACTTCTATCGAGGGTCCATCATAAGAATCTTGTTAGTCTTGTTGGCTTCTGTTACGAGAAAGGCGAACAAATGCTTGTCTATGAGTACGTTCCAAATGGAACTTTAATGGACAGTCTTACAGGTACTTCAATTCTTTCAACAATCTGCATCTTTCATATAGTATCATAGATTCATAATAGACTCAAATGTGGCCATTTTATTGTATATCACAACACGACCGGTCTAAGTACTAAAATATGCATTGACTATGTCACTGCAGGAAAATCCGGGATATGGATGGATTGGATAAGGAGGCTCAAAGTTACATTGGGTGCCGCCAGGGGTCTGACCTATCTACATGAACTTGCAGACCCACCAATCATACACAGAGACATAAAATCAAGCAATATCCTACTTGACAGTCACCTCGTCGCTAAAGTGGCGGATTTCGGTCTCTCCAAACTTCTTGTTGATAGTGATAGAGGCCATGTTACTACACAAGTCAAAGGGACCATGGTTTGTATAATATGCTTTTCACTTTCATCTTTAAATAGCCTTAAAATTGTTGAGGAAAGTTTCTTTAATAAAGCTGAAATCGTAATCGTAGCTAATGAAAACATGTTTCCTTTTATTCTATGTAGGGATACTTGGATCCTGAATACTACATGACCCAGCAATTGACAGAAAAGAGTGATGTATATAGCTTTGGAGTACTAATGCTTGAACTAGCAACATCAAGAAAGCCAATAGAGCAAGGAAAATATATTGTAAGAGAGGTAATGAGGGTAATGGATACATCAAAAGACTTATACAACCTTCATTCGGTTCTCGATCAAACTATACTCAAAGGAACAAGACCAAAAGGTTTAGAGAGGTATGTGGAACTTGCATTGAGGTGTGTCAAAGAATATGCAGCTGATAGACCTTCAATGGCCGAGGTTGCAAAAGAGATCGAGAGCATAATCGAGCTTGTTGGAGAGAACCCGAATTCTGAATCAACTACAACAACAGAAACTTATGAGGAAGCAGGTGCGGGGGATGGTAAGCATCCTTATGTGAATGATGATGAATTTGAATATAGTGGAATGTTTCCAACTATAAGGGTAGATCCTCAATGAGTTTTGGTATGTTCTCTTTTGTAAAGCTTTTTCTCTCTTGATGTGAAATCATTGAGGTCTAGGTGTGTCAATTTTGGATTGAACTCCCATAGGTGCTGCTTTAAAAAGTACATTCATAGCATGGAAAGTGTATATTCTAACATCAACAATGGCTTCGCCAGAAGGGAAAGAAAAACTAGACTCAATATTGTAATTTGTACTCTAGACATGAAAATATTCTTGTGATTTTTTTGATTGTATGTAATATATAAAATATTCTTGTGATTTTCAAAAGAGAGCATGTCTATTTAATTTTTCTTCTTTCTTCACAAACAACAACTCTTTACTATTTGACCCAAGATACTTCAACTCTGAAGCACAAAAACCTAAGCGTATTCCAGAATCCGACACGCAACGGTGTCCCTCACAATCCAAACACTCATAGGACACATGCTAGACAAGTGCTGTAAGAATGTTATACTTTTTTTTTACTTTGACACAACTTAAATATTTAAACACTTCTAAATATCAATGAAGGAATTAAATACACTAAAATTGATTATTGTTAGTGTAAGGAGGTAACTTACACTCTTAAGAAAAGAAAAATGAAATAGAATTGTTATGAAATAGAATTGATGAATTGAAAATGTAACTGTACTTAAACAATGGAGAGTGTCATTCAATTACACATAAACTATGTATTTATAGTTACAACAAAATTAAGTCCCTAACTTGTTGCATAAGCCAACTTAGTTAGTCATCCAACTAACTTCTAAATATCTATATAATGTGTATGTCCTACCCCATCCCTTTTTTATAGGTTTTTGCTTGTCCGACTCCGCTTTTACTATTTTGCAAGGTTAACCGAAATTTTAAATCTTCACTCTCAAATATACTGTCCCGTTTTACTCTATTATTTTGCCGATTTTTACAAAATAAATTTAAACAAGTGAACATACTCATTTCCACCCCTAGTAGAATTATAATTGCCAAATCTTTTATAAATTTTATAGTATTATTTAACCACACATTTGGTACATTTATATAGGTCTTTAATTTATTTTCCATTTAAAACATATGAAAGGCAGCTTGTATTATCTATATTTAATCTTTTGATAAGGTTATGATCGTAATTTGCAAATGAAGTCAGGTAGAAAGCAAAGAATCATTTCCTTCCATTTCCATTTCCAGCATGAGCGACAAGAATCCCAAAACCCCTCTTCCACCCTCAACCAAATTTTCCGGAAACAACAAGACCCATATCAACCCACCAGAAACATCAATTCCAGACACCGCGACCCTAAGAGATCAATGGAAATTCGCCGTCAGACAGTACAGTAAATGGTACTCTCACGCTTGGGGAACCGCCATTCTTGCTGGAACTGCTTTCTTCGCCCTTGGTTGGTTCATCAAGGGTGAAAATCCCATACCCTCTTTCAACTCCAATAACAACAACCCTTCTTCGTCTCATCAAGACAAGGACAACCCTCCCAAACCCCACTGATTTCAATCTTTCTACTCTTCGTCATGCGGTTTCGTTCCCTTCTTTTGGGTAAGTTTCTTTCATTTTCATTGTGGTTCTCTGTAATTATAGGCTCTATCCGGGGATATCGGCCCGGAGCGGTGACCCTATTCTGATGTGGTTTTTATGATTTTGTTGTTCTGTGCCGAGATAACTACAGCCGAGTTTAATAACATAGGTTGTAGTTCAATTATATAAGGTGGCTTTGGTTTACAAAACTTTGTATGTAAAATAGGGTAACTTCCCGCCATGGTGGGTCTTGGGAATGGTTGATTCAGCTGGGAGTCTATTGTAAGGCTAACGTTTAGATATTATGTATCTGGTAATACTGCTGCAAACACTGACCTATGGTTTCTGGATTGAAGCATCAGTCACTATAACATTGTTGTATACCAATATACGCTTGAAGAATTGCATGCTTAGCTTATGCTTGGTCGGATTGCAAATTAAATGAGCTGGTAAAAAAGATTATGTTTTGGGACATACCATACACTTCCATTCTTTCGATTCTATTCCAACCTAGCATAGCCTCAAGCCTATTTTACTGAACTATACAATTGTTATTCCTTTTGCTGCATAAGCTAAATTACTGTGCAGTATGCCATTTTCGTGCCCGTGGCCTTCAAAAAATTTCTCAACTTTTGCATACATGTAGTTTTGGTGCTTTCCTTATCTTGTCATATAAGGAGTTAAACAATCTCCAAGTTTAGGGTTTCACGCACACAATTAGTTTGGTATTTGATACTCCCTCTGTCTCATAGTAAGTGTTTCATAATAAGTGTCTCATTTGCACTTTTTCTTTATCTCGAATTAATTGTCCATTTATAATTCTAATGCATTAGTCATTATTATTTTTCCACTGCTATATCTCTATTTATTAACTTTTATTTTATTCAACTACTCTATTAATTATAATTAATAAGGATATTCTAGTAAATGACATTAACTTTTTCACTAAAACCAACACATTTAATCATTTTCTTAAAAACCGCGCATTGTTCAAATAGGACATTTATTACGAGAGAGAGAGGGAGTATATGTTACTTGATTGAGTTTTGGAGTCACATTTTAAAATCTGGAAACTGGAATTTCAATTACTTAATTAAATTTCTCTGCTGAGATCCTTTGCTACATATTGTTTGTTTTGCTGTTTTCTTGTGTTGATAGGGATCGGATCATTTCTTGGTATAGCTCTTGTTTTCACTTATTCATTTGATTGATGATTCTAATTTGAAATAAAAAGACTTAACACTAACCCTTATTTACGATGCTCCAAAATCTAATTGGAAAGGGAAACAGGTCATGAGATAAAATGATTGTCAAATTCAGGCAAGAAGCCTGAACTATAATGAATAAGCTTAGATTGATAAAATGATGATATCTGATAAAGGAAAAATCTCCAGAAGAATTGGTTTTGTATCTTATTATTATGATAATGTTTTCATTAACTTGCCTTCTTTTTATTTATTCATATGATTAAACTGCAGGCCCCATTCACTGGAATGAAGCCACATAAGAGCTGTCTATTGTTGATAGTACCCTGAAGCCTCCCCTTGATCGGGATGCTCTATGGAAGTTTATGACCTTCTTGTTTTGAGAAAACAAACTATGCTTTTATTACCTGTTTTACAATATGTAACTTTTAATTCACTTTGTTTTATTGTACATAACACTGTAATGATTACAATAAGAGTTGTTTTCACAGTATTTTTATGAAAAAATTTTGAAAACTGAAAATAAGTCCTATTGTTCATAATCGAGTTTATGCGACACTGCTGTTATCTTGTTTTTCTTATATTAGTTTGTCACTGTTAGATATATATTTGCAACCCGCTTTACTTAAGACATAGTAATGATATTAGGTTTATTCTTAAGATGGTTTGTAATACAATAAAAGTAATTTGGCTATTTTTTTATGGGCAAAGTTTTAGTAGTTATTTGTTAGAGAATGAAGAATTTGCTAGCAGCAAAGACCAGATATATCTTCAGGGATAGAAAGTTCAACTGCAAATTTAAGGATTCGTCCTACAATGGATTCTATAACTTGTGCACCTATGAAAAATCTTAAAATTATATATATATATATATATATATATATATATATATATATATATATATATATATATATATATATATATATATAACCACGCCTAGGCCCAATAAGATTCTAGGCCTAATTGCTCTTGGGAAATGATCCGAGTATTCATGCGGGGCCGTGGCGGTCTCGACGCCACGTGCCCCGATAATCTCGGACCCTTTTACTGGATCCCCTCAACCGACACGTCTCCCAGGAACTTCGGAACAAACCCGGATTTCTCGGGCGACAATTTAGGGAGGAGGTCACGTCTTGGCCTCCATGCACACCTAGTGGGCTTGGATTTCGCCACTAATCGGATCTTGGCCTGGGGTATAAATACCCTCTCACTTGAGAGGTCAGGTATCTCATTCTTTACTCTCTTCTCACTTGCTTGCTTCTCTCTGCCTTTACTTACTTTGGCATCGGAGTATCTTGCAAGTACCCTCTTCTCTTCACTTTGGACCACCGTTGCATTGGCCAAAACACCTTCTGTCATCATATATATATATATATATATATATATATATATATATATATATATATATATATATATATATATATATATATATATATATATATATTTAGAGGTGACTTCTAGAATGAGACATTAACCAAGTCCCTCACCATGACTCACTTTCAACAACCGTTAGATTAGATAAATTCACAATATTATTAATATTATTATAGGCCACTCCACATATAATTGTTATATCAATCTTCTTTCTTTTTTGTTGAGCCTCCATGCCTCTTCTCAACTGTTATCTCTACCATCACTACCACCTCAAAGGTTATATCATTAACATTAATATCAATAACTCCAATTCCAATGTTTCAACCCCATTAAAATTTCTACATTTTCCCTTCAAAAAATCACCTTTTTATTTTCCAGATATTCATTATAATCAAACAACAACAACCCATGAAATGCATTAAATATTAGATTAATCTTTGATAAATTGCAAAATTGTCTACTCAACAAATTAATCAGAAACGAAAAATAACTTCTTTTGCCCTTTCAATATGCCAACAACGATTTATGTAAATTTCCAACATCGTCTTATATGCAACTAGATTCATAGTAATATGAAGGAAGTCAATTACTCCTTATCACCTTCTTAGAAAGAAAAAAAACATATTGAGTAGGGTGGAGGAAAATCGAAGGAAAAAATGAATTTAAAGACAAGTTACTTTTGTTAAAATATGGGTATATGATTTGACATTGCTTCTGGGTTTATCTTCAAAGACACTAAGTCAATGTCAGATGGTGGTAGTCACGGTTGGAAGAAGAATAAACGAAAATATAAAATCTGTACATGGTGAGAGACTTAGTTAATGAGGACTTAGTTAATAGTTCACCCTAGAATTCACCGTATTCTAAGATCTAGAATGAGTTTTTAGGCCTTTAAATTTTAGAATCCGAACATATTGTGAATCCACTAACTTTTAAGATTTTGCAGACTGCAAGCAAGAAAGCTTTTTTCTTCATAAAATACTTAACAAACAGCAATGTTCTTTGGAGTTTTACTTTTAAACATGTCAAAAGCAAAAAGTAAAAAAAAAAACAAAAAAACTAAGTTACTACTTGCTTAGACAAGAGCAAACAAAAATGAAGAAGCCTTTGAACTAATTTAGATAACACTCTCAGCAAATACTTGTAAAACAAGAAAAATAAAAAATATCATATAGTATAAGAATGAGTCTCTTGATCTCCACAGCAGTTGAAACTGACTTCTGTAACTCGACTTTTTGAGAAACTACCTTATTTTTCCGAACCAAATACTATTTCAGCTAAAAATACTGATATCCTACAAAGGACAGACAAATCTCAATCGAGTCACGGTAAATATTCAATAAAACTGAAATTAGATTAATGAATAGCTTCAACAGAAAGATGAACCAAGAAAAATGAAAGTGCCAGTTTCCTGAACATCTAACTAATATTGAACAGATTTTGCTACAGACCAATGTCGAAAGTTGGCATCACTCCTAAGAATATAAACATGGCATAGGTTTACAGTAAAAAAAGATACAGAAACTTTTACTGTAAGCTCAAGAAGAGCAGCATCCAGATTTCTTCACAGCCGATACATCATCCCGAGATCCAACATCAATTGTCTGTCCTTTTGGTAACGCTGCTGGATCATCACCGATCTCAAGGGCTTTCTTGCTCACAACACGATAAATCTGTGTCAGCACTTCAGTGAAGGCATTTTCAACATTCAAGGACTCGAGCGCAGACGTTTCCATGAAAAATGTGTTCTCTCTTTCCGCAAAAGCCGTTGAATCTTCAGTTGAAACCGCTCGCAGATGACGCAAGTCAGCTTTGTTACCAACAAGCATCACTACAATGTTGGCGTCCGTGTGGTCTCTCAGCTCCTTCAACCATCTCTCCACATTCTCAAATGTAACATGGCGCGTAACATCATAGACTAGTAAAGCACCAACAGCTCCTCTATAGTATGCACTCGTAATTGCTCGATACCTTCATAGAAATTTCATAATCAACAAGAAAAAACACACAAATGTTAGGTTCTAGAATAAATCTATCTGCACTGAGGTCCAATGTTAATATTAAACGTCATCACAAGCGTCAGACTCATACACAACTTTTTTCAGAGGTGTTGGTGCTACTGAGATAATGCATCTTCTAAGCTATCACAATCAGATCATAGAAATTCATACATTTATCTATCTGCATTTGAGCTCCAATATCAATTAAATGTTATCACAAGTGTCACACACAGACACAACTTTTTTCAAAGGTGTCGGTGCTACGGAGATAATGCACCTCCTAAGCTATCACAAAGCTATCACAGACAAATCATAGAAATTCATACAATTATCTATTGGCATTGAGGTCCAATATCAGTACTAAACATAATCACAATGTCTGACATAGACACAACTTTTTTTCCCGAGGTGTCGTGCTACAAAGATAATGAATCTTCTAAGCTATCACAACTAAATCATCATAGAAATTCATACATTTATCTATCTGCATTGAGGTCAAATATCAATATTAAACATAATCACAAACGTCAGACACAAACACAGTTTTTTCAGAGGTGTCGGTGATACAGAGATATTGCATCAGGTAAGCTATCCCGATCAAATCATAGAAATTCATACATTAATCAAAAGAATGTTGTTAACCTTTCTTGGCCAGCAGTATCCCAAATCTGAGCCTTGATAACCTTATCATCAACCTTAATGCTTCTGGTAGCAAACTCAACACCAATGGTGGATTTAGATTCAAGGCTAAATTCATTTTTGGTGAATCTAGACAAAAGGTTGGATTTACCAACACCAGAATCACCAATCAGAACAACCTTGAACAGATAATCGTAATCATCATCAGCTCTATACGCCCCCATTTGCCACACACCCTTTTGTTCTCAATGGTGTTTGGCCAGAGAGAATGAATCAAAGATTAACAAAAGAAAAAATTTTGATCTTTGAGATTCAAATGGTTGCTGTGATTTGAATCTAATAATAATAATAATAATCAGAGATACCTAGAAATTTGTTTTGAAAACCAGATTTGGAATAACGTTAAAAGAGAAAAGGAAAAACAGAGCGTGAAGGTAATAATTGAATGAAACAGCAATGTGTGTCTTGCGTTGTGTTATGCGGAAGGTTTTCTGTTGGCAATTTTTGTTTTTGGTTTTGGGAATTGTCTCAAGGGTAACCTAATTGCCAAACAAATAATTACTAGTAATTCACCGATTATTCATTTTAGTCCTTTAAACATTAATCTTTATAGATTATGATTAAATTGCCTAAAATTAAGAAAACATTAATCATTACAGATTATGATTAAATTGCCTAAAATTAAGGATGATAAACTGGGTCGTGGCCCACAAGGCTCACTCGCGTATTCGAAAAAATGACAGATTGAGTTAGAATTTTAAACACGTCTATTCCCTGTAACTTGTCTGGTACATTTGTGCACTCATTGGGTCGGCATGCAGGCCATGGTCCGTGCATATGAATTTTAGGTTTTTCTTTTGGTTCTTGTTCAAGTTTTGAAGGCAACACTGATCCGACATTGTTTCACTCTTGAAACCAAAATTTATACGAAAGTCATTCCTAAATTTACTATAGCGGTACAAAGTTGAGACTAAGTCATTGATTCACTTAACTCACAAAGAAAGTAACAAAGTTTCAAACTCATGCATTTAGCTAAACACTTAAGCTATCACATACCTAGTCAACCAAGAAAGTAACAAAGTTTTCAAACTCATGTATTTAGGTGAACACTTAAGCACTAACAAAACACGAGGAAAGATAACACAGGGTATCACTTAAACAAGTAGAACTCATGTCATTAAAACAAAGCACAAGGGAAGGTGACATTTGAACAATCACACACCAATTCACAAGTAAAAAAAGTCAAAAACATGCAAGAGAAAACTTTTCCTAGCCTTAAGAGTTGTCTTACTTGAGAAAAGTAAAGAAATAGAGCAAACAAATGTAGATTCATCAACCGATTAGACATGTTAAGAAAGCACATCAATTATCACAAAGCTACTGCCTCTAACATGTTATAAGCTTAACCTTACCCTAAACAAGGTAACATAATTCCAGTAGTAAAGAAAAAAAAACTCAACTAGGCAAATATAAGAGACAAACAACAGTTAGAAATAACAAACTTCATTAATGCTACCATAACCAAACTAGCAACCAAATATAAAGAAAAAGGTAAACACCTATGTATAAGCATGAATCAAAGGATCACATCACAATTGGTTTCATGTTATCAAATATCAACTAACCAAAAGACTAAATATGGAAAGGAAGGGCAAAACTTCTCAAACTAGTGGCAAACATAAGGTCCAAACCTTAAGCATTTATTAAACACTATAAAAGTAAAAAGTTCACAACAAAGTAACCATTTAGACATGTAAAAGACTAAGGGTCGTGCACACATAGTATTGACACTGGGAACCTAAGTGAAATCAAACAACAAAGTGCACTAGAATGCAAGGCTCTAGGTGTCCATCAATTGCTCAAACTTGGAAAACAAAAATGAATTGAAGTAAACAAGATGAAAGGTCATACAAGTCAGCAAGTATGCCTTAATGAACTCATCACAAACCTACCACAAAAGGTTGATAAATAATCACCATAGTATCACTCATGCAATTGGTTAAAACCAAACCTAAGTTGGGACTAGTCTTCTAAGCAAGAGTAACCAAACAAATAAGGAAAAAGATATAAACATGGTGAATAATATGAGATAAACATGAACAAGAGATTCCTCCCAAACACGTTTCAATAGCATAAGAAGGTTCAACAAATATTGGATTCAAAGCATGGCCAACAAGATACGTATCCATCAATCAAAATCAACAAAAAAAAAGTCAACAATCCTTATCAAGGTAGAATGTTCATAAGGTCATGAATTTAAGCAAACAATCAAGGTAGGTCAGAATCTATAGGCATGACACATTCAACATGAAAGACTCTTAAGTACCAAAAATATCTCATACAAAACATACTCAAAATTTGAGTCACAATATAGGCAAACCAAACCCTAAAAGATCACTTAATTGCATCAACAATCTAAAGCTCATGGATGATCTATAAAATATAAGGAAGGAGCTCTACCTCATGGAATTTTAATCAAGTATAAGTGAGGAACAAAATCTTAAAAGCTTGCACAAGTGCATCCCCTAATCACTTAATCAAACAAACAATCATCAACATAAATGATCATGGATCTAGACTCCAAAATAAATAATTAAGAGACGTCATTTTTGGATATCCTTGAAGATTTAATTTGAATATATGAGTATATGGAATATTTTGTACTCATTATAGGCGCAATCCAATCAAGAATTTTGTTAGAAACAAGTGTAATTTTGATTGGTTACTAAAAAGGATCGATTGAGACATTTTAGGAAACCTTTTATGAAGTTTGTTTCTATTTTTGTGGAGAATATTATGCAGAGATTTTGCAGCTGAAGATTGGATTTGATTGAAGAATCCAAGCCCAATTGTATAAGCTTATATAAGAGTCGTCCAACACCTAGTTTTTAAGTATAGTTTTTATTTTAAAATCATGTGAAAATTAAGTGTTTGGGTTTTGATAGTTCCTTAGGTTCTCCATGTGTATTTGTACGTCCTTATGTATCTCTAATACCGTTGAGTTGACTCATTGTAACTTGCTTGGCAGGGGATTGTTCTCCTCGAAGTTGTGAAGCAAGAGTGAGTATTGTTCTTGGAGAAAGCCTTTAACCAACTCTAAGTATTGTTCTTGGAAGTGGTACCTTTATTTTGGTTGTAATTGGGGAGTGTGTACTTTCTAACAGTTCTTGGGACTAGAATTGTTTTTCCTATGATTGGGAATTTTTACCACTATGGTTATTGGAAGTGGGATGTCGATTTCTCATACTTGGGATGGTGTCTAAGTAGAAGTTGCATCGGGTAAGGATTATGAGAGAAGTTGTAAACGGGAGAATTTAGCTTCGAAATAATACTGCTTATAGTGGATTTCCTAGTGGGCTTGGTATCTCTCATAGTATGTGAGTTGCACCGAACATGGTTAACATATATATTTCTGCATTTGTGTTATTGTTGATGTTCTGCAAGTGGATGTTATAACATTTTTCGTGACATTGTGGGTTGTTAAGGCATTAGTCTTAACTTCTAATATTATGTGTGTGCCAATATTTCAATTGGCATCTAGAGCAGACACCCTATTCTGGTTACTAGGTGAGATTTAGGTATATATTTTCTGGTACTATGTAGAAAGAAAGAGGTTATAACAATAGACCACTCATGTTGGAGAAGGAGGTTATAACAACAGACTACCCATGTTGGATGGTTCTAATTATGACTTGTGGTAAGATTGTAGGATAAATTTTATGAAATCTATGGATATCAAATCTTGGAAGGTTGTTCCCGAAAAATGGAAGCGTCCTAGTCTAATTGGCGTCCCTGCACATCAGGTAAAGTGAATGAGTGTTCCTGAAATTGGTCATCTTTTAGAAATGCATATGATAATGTGTTTGTTGAGGTGACAAGATATTGAGAGAAATTTGATTGTAAAGTTGATAAATAAAAATAAAATTGAGTTAAATATTTACCTCTCGATTCTATATGTGATGAAAAGTATGGTATAGATTGAGCAATAATTGAGGCAAGTCTGCAGGCCCCAAGAAATATATGAGGTGTTGGTGCTTGAGGTTAAGAATCTGGATGACCACGAGCATGAGACCCGCTATGATACCGAAAGACTTAACCTGACTCATGTTGGAAACCATGAGTTCCAAATGTCTTCCCTAACTCAAATTATGTACGCTAGATTTGCGATGTTTATCAATTCCCTCTACGTACATATGCATGTGGGGCTACTCAACCATGTTGTAAGTGTTCTTATCCGGCTTCCATTTCCCTATAAATTTAGACAAAAAAAATGATAAAACATAATAAAAATTAGTAACAATATTATCATTTGAGAATGATCCATCTAGAAGGTACATTGCATGGTTCTGAGAGGATTCATCAAGAGGGTATGCAACATGGTTCCAGAAGCATGATTACAACCATGGAAGTTAAATTAAGATTTCTCATATCATTTAATATCTTATAAATAACAAATACATTGTGAATTTAAACATATATGATAAATTTTTTGATGATTAGAAAAAAGTTATAGGTCTTAACATTTAATTTTGGTGAAAAATAAAAGAATGAAAATTTTAGAATTTTTTTTTAAAATTAAAATAAAAAACTAGTATAATGGGAGATGAGAAGGTTGTTCGAGTGTATATCAATACATTCTAGAATTATACTTAAGAAACAAATGGATTTGAAATGAACCTTTTAAAAATAATCAAAATTGACAATTTAAAAGGTCCTTACAAATGATTGAGGTGGTATTAAACATTTTCTTAAAAAATTTATAGACAAACTTTAATTAATTTTTTATAAACAACTTTGAATTCAAATAAGAGTATTGAGGGTACTCTAACCTGAATACACAAAGAGAAAATGACAAAATACACAGTCAAACAAATTAATGGTAATCAAGAAGACATTTGTACATCTCATAAAAAATACACTTTAACCTATCTTTAGAACCTATTTGAAGTCACCACCAAGAAAATATATTGATTTTAAAAACTATATCTTCAACATCAACTACTTCATTATTAAAGATAATACCATTTCATGATCTCCAAATGCACCAAGAGACAATCATCCATATTGTAACACCCCGATTTAAATTAGGATTTATTTATTTAAAATAAATAGATAATTTGGTGCATTCTTATGAATTTATGTGTTTTATGACGGGCTTGTTGTTAATTAGACAACTTAGAAATTATAAATGATGAAGTGTTAGGGGTGTATGACTAAATGCATATAAACCTGGGGTGTGAAGTACATTAGATGATTATTAGTAATATAGATATTAAGTTTATTATTATTATCATTATTATTATTATTATTATTAAATAATAATTGGATTAATGAAGGGCAAGGTTGGTATTGTGAAATAAGAGTTCTAAGGGTTAAGTATTCGTAATAGGAAAAATAGAAATCACAATTGCTATTCAATCGTGAAAAACCAGAGAAGATGAAGAACAAGGCAAAGGGAAGAGTATTCAAGTTAGGGCAAGAGGATTCACCGTAGAAATAAGGAAATCAGCCAAGAACCTAAGTTAAGGGTGATGTTCTAACACTATAAGGGTTTATATGATGATGGGTTATGGTAGAGTTAGGTTATGTAATTAGAAAATCCTAATTTGCATGAATTGTTGGTGTGTTGTGAATTGAATGTGTGATGATGAATGATGATGATTTGAGATGAAAACATTGCATTTTGATGATATAGATTAAACCCCAAATAATAATTATGATTCTTATATGTTTGGTAGGACAATTTCTGCTATTTTATGTTGGAAAATTGGGTTTTTGAGGTTTTGGAATGGGTAAAATCGCAACATAGATGTTGCAGAATTTTCTGAAAAATAACAGTGAGAACCGGTTCCCACCATAGGGTAACCGGTTACCACGTGAAAAATTGCTTTTGGGAAGAAAATCTGTGAGGGGGTAACCGGGTTCCCAGACTTTTGACAGAATTGTGGAGTTACTATTTTTGGCAGTAATCGGTTCCCACTAGAGGGTAACCGATTACCACTGAGTAAAAATGAAAATTTTGAAAGTCTTTAAAAATTCATAACTTTTTACTCTGGTGCTCGTTTGACGTTCGAACCTACTGGAAGCTAAGAAAATTTTCTTTCTAATAAAAATAATTTAAAAACAGTATGAAGTGATTTTGTGGATTTTGTTTTATATTGATGTTTATGATAATTATGAAGTTGTGAATACGACGATGAAATTGAAGGGTTTTTATGAGGTGACGATGTTGTGACTTTATATAATTGGTGAAGTGTAATCAAGAATATTGATTTTCCTGTGATGTGACGTGTGTTGTGTCGTTGCATGATTTATTACGATATATTTTCATTTCATTGCATATTCATGGCGACGGTGTAGCCTAAATGGCATAACAACGTTGTAGCCTAAATGGCATAGCGACGTTGTAATGGTACCACATGCATATAGTTAGAGAAGTTAGTCTCATTGCATTCAAGACATTGTTGCTGACTATTATGTGATTTAATTGACCGTTAGGTGCGATTGTTGAATCTGTTATGTGTTTTGGTATTGGTGCATGAGGTATGATTATTATAATTATGTATGTCATACTTTATCTATCTGTTATCATACTTACTTTTATATTGTTATGATATCTCACCACTTTGGTTTGAATGTTGCCTCCACGTGGGTAACACGCAAGTGATAAGGAATAGAGTGCTTGAGGTATGGAGTAGCACCTCGTATTGCGTAGGTTGAGTCGGGTCTTGCTCAGATACGTAACACCGGGGATCGACGCTTGTTTTATTTAGTTGATGTTTTATTGAAGAGTTTCAGGAGTCTTGTGAACTCTTTTTTAGATGAGATTTAGTTGATTTTATAATGATGGGATGATGTTGGATTTAAGTGTGAATTCTTTTCTGTTGCGTTAATGAAGTTGATATAATGAGAACTATGATGATGCTATTGTAGGTTCATCCGAAGTGCGTGCTATGTATTATTTTGTTAAATATTAAGCAATTTGGTATTATTTGGAATGATGTGACATCCTATTTTGATGTTGATATGAATTTTAAATTACTATGATTTTATTATTTATGCGATGGGGAAAAATAGGGTGTTACACATATCACCCTCCTTGCATTTTGAAAACCTTCCTTTTAAAATTGATTTCACCTTCAATAAATAACTACTACAATCTTCGACATTTAAATCTTCCTCGATTGAAAAGTTAACATGGAGCTAGCTTTGAATTTTCTATCAAATACATTGAGTAGTACGACAATTTACCATCACATGACCAATCTATTCTTCATGCATAAAACAAAAAACACTCACATTATAATGAGGACAATTGATGATTCCCCTACTTGCAAGTTGCCACCTTGTTGGTAGTCTATCATGAGATGGCTAAACCCTTTGACCAATTTCTGAAACATGGTTATTTTGGGCATCTTTTCCAAAACATAGTTATTTATGTATTTTTTTCAATACCGTGTTATTTCAAAAAAATCGAACTTTAGCATAAGGTCTTATGTTTATTTTAAAAAATTAAATTTATATTTAAAATTTTATAAACTCAAAAACTATTATATAGTAGTCCGTACTTGTGTGTTAATAAAGCATTGATAAAATATTTATAAAAAATGTGTTCATGTTAATTTTGGTGCGTCATTTTTAATTATTTAAGTTGCATTGCTTTTAATTTAGACTCATTTCTAATAATTAAGTTGAATTATGTTCATTGTTTTTAAAATTCCATAACAACAAAATTGTAATGACATTTGATGTAGATATTATAACATCTTTCTCAACATCAGTAAAACCATGTTTTAGATAATTATGCCAATCATAAAAGCACTAAAATTAACACTCTCCATTGAATAATCCGGGGGAAAATTTTCCTTCATATTGCTACTTCTTCTCTGTTGGTTGGTCTTTTCATATATACTTCCTATTAGAGTTTGATTCATGACCATGAAAATTGACTTGTCGGCTCATTGTCTACATTGTCACAAATGTAATGGTTCCAAGAAAACCAACCATGCCCAATTGTTAAAACTATATGTGATTGTTGTATGTCTCATGTTCAACAATATTAGAACTAATTGGGCTGATGGTATGATTCGTCACATGCTAGATTTTCGAAGGAATGGTTCTTGGTTGCCTTATGGTGATCACATAACAAAGATCTTGATGCATGTTGAGGGTAATCTTGGAAGGGGAAAATATGACACAAGAAAATTGAAGATTGACCTATCAAATTTAAATCAAATGAAAGTATTGAAAAGAGGTGAAGTTTGGGTTTACGTTCTAATTGCTCATGTAGACCAAGATCCTCCAACTCATTAAGCTCATATGGTATCTCATCACTTTCTTATGAAGCTCTCCTTCAAGTCATCCTTGCATGCTCCCAACAAAATCTAGCTTTGCATCAGAAACACTTCTCGATGCCTCATTATCTAATTGAAAGTGTGGATTTCATATTTGATCATTTGTATGACTTGGCGATCCATGTTCCTGATGAGTTTCGCGAGGATGCTAAGATGGGTGATGACGTAGCATAATAGTATGATGTAACTTTTACTTCTTTATCTTTTTCTTTATTCTTATTTTATGCTTTTCTTCATCTCGCAACTCCTTTTTTCATCTAAATGAGTTTGTTGGATATTTCTTCTTCTTCTTCTCATATATGCATATTATGTATCAGTTATATGATTTCCTATTTCTATGCTCTTTTATTATACCAAAGCGGGAAAAATATACTCTTAGGGCAAATATACTTTCTTTATCTATAAGGGAGAGTTATCACTTTAAACTTTCTTTTATTCTTAACCTTAACTCTAAGTCATCTTTTTGAGAGATGTGTCAACATCATCAAAAAGAGGGAGATGCCATACCATGTGATGAATAGGTATAACAAGATTTTGACAGTGAAAAAGAGATCAAATCAAATACAATAAACACCATCGAACAAGGAAGAAATATTGAATCAAATAAAAAAGGAGAAGTTTTTTTATGATTGATGCAAAAGAATCAAATGCGGAAGAACACCGTCAAGAAACAATGTCATCTACTAAAAGCTCATATGTGATCATGTTCTCTATAATTTTTTCTATAAGATGAAAAATATAATATTAAGTGTATTATGCTCAAAGTATTAAGGTATTATATTATCTTTAATTGGTAAGGGGTAAGGGGAACTGAACTCTTGTATGGCATGCCTTTATTAATTATAAAGTTAAATTCTCATAAAAATAATTGAATATGGATCTATGAGATTTATGAACGATTGAAATATAACTACAAATATATGATTCCTAGTCAAACTGGCGTCCCTACACATCAGGTAAAGTGAACGAGTTTTCCTAAAATTGGCCATCTTGTAGAAATGCATATGACAATGTGTTTTTTGAGGTGTCAAGATATTGAGATAAATTTAGTTATAAATTAGATAAATAATAATTAAATTAAATTAAATATTTACCTCTCGATTCTATATTTGATTAAAAATATGGTATGGATGGAGCAATAGTTGAGGTAGGTATGAAAGCCCAAAGAAATACATAAGGTGTTGGTGCCTGAGGTTGAGATGTGGATGAACAAGAGCATGCGATCTATTATGAGATCAAAAGCCTTGACATGACTCATGAGTAACAAATTCCAGTTCTAACTCAAACTGTGTATGTTAGGCTTGCGAATTGCGATGTTTGTATGTTCCCTCTGCGTACAAATGCATGTTGGGCTACTCAACCATGTTGTAAGAATTCTTGTCCATCTTCCATTTATCTATAACTTTAGATAAAAAAGGAGAAACAAACATAACAAAAATTAGAAGCATTATTTCCATTTGGGAATGATCCATCTAGAGGGTACGCTACATATGGTTCTTAGTGGATTCATCAAGCTAGATGGTTCCAAAATCATGATTACAACCATGGAAATTAACTTAAGATTTCCAAGATCATAAATATCTTATAAATATCAAATACATTGTAAATTTAAACATATATGATACATTTTTTGATAATTAGAAAACAGTTAAAGGTCTTAACATTTGATTTGGATGAAAAATAAAAGATTGAAAATTTTAGGGTTTTTGAAAAAATTTAAAATAAAAACCCAGTAGAATAAGAGATGAAAAGGTTGTGTGAGTGTATATTAATACATTCTAGAATTATACTTCTAAACCAAAGGGGTTTGAAATGACCCTTTTAAAAATAATCATAATTGATGTTGTGAATCGGATGCCTTGTAACAAAATATAAACTTGTTGCTTAATGATCAAGAAACATTAGGGTAGAAAAAAGAATGAAGAACACGATGAACACAAGGATTGGTTATTAACTACTATTCTTTCCTTACTCCTGAAAGAAGATTACAAGTATACAAGAATAACAAATAACCCTCTCACCCTAAAATAGGATTTGCAGTATGCAATGATGAGAGACTAGTATGTTATTTATAATAAACCTAACATACTAAACTAATAGACTTTTATCATAAATACCCATTACTAGCTAACTTAGGGTCAAGCTAACTTAACCAATTGGACATAACAAATAGACCCAATTCAATGCTAACAATCCTAGCATCCTTCGACACTACAAGCTAGAACACACTTCGACTACAGCTTGTAACACTTCGATAACAGCATGTGAGCAAACTTCGACTGCACGCTAAACTCTATCGAACCGTCGAACCAAGATACTTTCATCGACCCAATATCTCACAATTGACATTTTAAAAGGTCCTTACAAATGATTGCAAGTGATATTAAACATTTTATGTGAAATTTTTATAGACAAAAAGTTAATTTTTTATAAGAAACTTTGAATTCAAATAAGAGACTGGGGGTGCTCAAACCCGAATACAAAAGGGAAAAAATGTCAAAATACACTATCAAACCTATTAAAGGTAATCAAGAGGGCATTTGCACTACTCATAAAAATTACACTTTAACCAATCTTTAAAGTCTGTTTAAATCCACCACAAAGAAAGCATCTTGATTTTAAAAACTATATCTTCAACATCAAGTACTTCATTAATAAAGATAATATAGTTTCTTGATCTCCAAATGCACCAAGAGACATCAACCATATCACCCTAATTTCCCTGAATTTTGACATCCTTCCTTTCAAAATTGATTTCACCTTCAGGAGATAACCATTACAATCTTCGACTATTAGATCTTCCTCGATTGGAAAGTTAACATGGAGCTAGCTTCGAATTTTCTGCCAAATGCATCGAGCAATACGACAATTAACCATCACATGATCAATCTATTCTTCACGCATAAAACAAAAAACACACACTTTATCATGAGGAAAATTGATGATTCCCCTAATTGTAAGTTGCCACCTTGTTGGTAGTCTATCATGAAAAAGCCTCCACCCTAAAATCTTCACTTTTGAAGTAACTTTTGTTGCCCATAACACCTCCATTGCTTGCTTGAGACTTAAGTTAAGAGTTTTATCTTCTTTGACCGACATCACCTTTTTAGAACATGTCCTAATTGAAAAACAATTATTAACACCATAGGGCCACACAATACTACCCATTTGGTTATACACATCTTGATTTCAAAAAACATCTCCAACATTTCCTTTTCTTCTGCAGCAAATTCATAAGACTCCATACCAATACTCCAACCAATAATTCAGTGCCAACGACCACCAACCTAGCTGCCCTGATTTCACACATTCATCGCTTTATTTGCAACTACCATATAAATATTAAGAAATTGAAAGGACAAGGGATACCGGCCCAACCATCTTTCGCTCCAAAACATATGCGTAATATAATGAGGTTCCTTTGATTATTTTAACTTCATTAAATCTATCCATCAAATATAATATTCTGGCTTATTTCTCAGACCTTCATTAAACCACAACCTCCTACTCAAATTAACAATCTATGTAAAAATAAATGTAATTTTCACGAACAATTTTTCAAAATCTAGTGACGCAAAAGTCCACCTAAAGTTGAACACAACTTTGTTCTGGTCTAAGGGTTCCTCCTGGTGTATCTTTTGATGTTCGACTACCTCTTAAGAGCATCATCTCCGACCATCGATGTCAACAATCAATTATTATTAACTATACTAATTATAAAATTTTATTAATTATAAATAATAAAATTGTTATTTTAAATTAGGGTTGACTCTGAGCGAAGGCAAGAGGAACTTTAGGATTTTTTTTTGGAATAACAAGGTATTGAAAAAATAAAACAAATAATCACGTTTTCGAAAAAATTATCCAAATAAACATATTTTAGTAATTGGTTAAATGGTTCAGTCATCTCATATGGCGCATGCACCTAAAATTGTATGTAGGCGCCATATAAGATGGCGCATGTAGTGCCCTTACGCCAAGTGAGATGGCACATGCACTCTAATTTTAAGAGGAGGCACCATCTCATTTGGATCCTACATGCAATTTTAGAAAATGCAGATACATGTAGGAGTCAAATGAGACGGCGTCTCCTCTTAAAATTAAGTGCATGCACCATCTTACTTTGTGTGAGGGAATTACATGTTCCATCTCATATGCCGCCTACATGCAATTTTAGGTGTATGCGCCATATAAGATGGCTGAATCATTAAACCAATTTCTAAAACATGGTTATTTGGGTAGTCTTTTCCAAAACGTAGTTATTTATGTGCTTTTTTCTATACCGTGTTATTCCAAAAAATATTGAACTATAGCACAGGGCGTTATTTTTATTTAAAAAATGTTAAATTTATATTTAAAATATCAAAAACTATTATATAGCAAGCCGTAGTTGTGTGTTAATAAAGCCTTGATAAAATATTTATAAAAAAAAAATGTGTTCGTGTTAATTTTGGTGTGTCATTTTTAATTATTTAAGCTGCATTGCTTTTAATTTAGACTCATTTATAATATTTAAGTTGAATTGTGTTCATTGTTTTTAAAATCACATAACAATAAAATTGTTATGGCATTTGATGCAAATGTTATAACATCTTGCTTAACACCGTATAATCATGTTTTAGAAAAATTATGTCAATCATAAAACCATTGAAACTAATACTCTCTATTGAAAAATTCGGGGAAATTTTGAGTCTACGTAATGAAGGCACGTACTATTCTTCTAACTATCCTGATGATTTGGAGGAAGCATTTTCCTTCATGTTGCTACTTATTCTTTGTTGGTTAGTCTTTATGAGGGTCATATAGTTCCTATTAGAGTTTGATTCATGACCATGAAAATTGACTTGTCGGCTCATTGTCTATATTGTCACAAATGTGATGGTTCCAAAAAACCAACCATACCCAGTTGTTGAAATTAGATGTGATTATTTTATGTCTCATGTTCAACAATATCGGAACTAATAAGGCTATTGGTGTGATTCATCACATGCTAGATTGTCGAATGAATAGTTCTTGGTTTCCTTATGGTGATCGCATAACGAAGATCTTGATGCATGTTGGGGGTTAGCTTGGAAGGGGAAATATGACATAAGAAAATTAAAGATTGGCTAATCAAATCTGAATCAAATGAAAGAATTAAAATGAGGTGAAGTTTGGGTTTATGTTCTAACTGCTCATGTAGACCAAGATCCTCCAACTCCTTAAGCTCATATGGTCTCTCATTAAGACAAGCCAATATGAATTTTTTTTGACAATGGAATGCCTCCACCTTCTTCTGATGAAGCTCTCCTTCAAGTCATCCTTGCATACTCCCAACAAAACCTCACTTTGCTTCAGGAATACTTCTAGATGCTACATCATATAATTGAAAGTGTGGATTTCATATTTGATCATTTGTATGACTTGGGGATCAATGTTTCTGATGATTTTTGAGAGGATGCTAAGATGGGTGATGGCGCAGAATAATAGTATGATGTAAATTTTATTTGTTTATCTTTTTCTTTATTCTTATTTCTTGCTTTTCTTCATCTTGCAACTCCTTTTATCATCTAAATGAGTTTGTTTTCTATTTCCTCTTCTTCTTATACATGCATCTTATGTATCGGTTATATGATTTCATATTTCTATGCTTTTTTATTATGCCAAAGCGGGAAAAGTATACTCTTAGGGGAAGTATACTTTCTTTATCTGTTAGGGAGAGTTATCACTTTAAACTTTCTTTTATTCTTAACTTTAACTCTAAGCCATCTTCTTGAGATATGTTCCAACATCATCAAAAAAGGGGGGGTGGATGGGAATGTGATTCTATGTGATGAATAGGTATAACAAGCTTTTGACAATGGAAAAGAGATCAAATCAAATACAATAAACATCATCAAACAAGGAAGAAATATTGAATCAAATAAAAAATGAGATGTTTTTGATGATTGATTTAAAAGAATCAAATGCTAAAGAACGCTGTCAAGAAACAATGTCATCTACTAAAAGCTCATATGTGATCAAGTGCTCTATATTTTTTCTATGAGATAAAAAATATATTATTAAGTGTGTCGCTATCAAAGTACTAAAGTATTATATTATATTTAATTGGTAAGAGGTAAGAGGTAAGAGGTAAGGGGTAGGGGAACTGAACTCTTGTATGCGGTGCCTTTATTGATTAAAGAGTTAAATTCTCATAAAAATGATTGAACATGGATCTATGAGATTAATGAACGAGTGAAATATAACTAAAATGTTATGATTCCTAGTCAAACTAGCATCCCTACACATCAGGTAAAGTGAACGAGTTTTTCTAAAATTGGTCATCTTGTAGAAATTCATAAGACAATGTGTTTTGTTGACGTGTCAATACATTGAGAAAATTTTAGCTATAAATTTGATAAATCATAATTACATTAAATTAAATTAAATATTTACGTCTTGATTCTATATGTGATTAAAAATATGGTATGGATTAAGCAATAGTTGAGGTAGGTCTGAGGCTCCAAGAAATACATGAAATGTTGGTGCCTGAGGTTGAGAATTTGGATGAACACGAGCATGAAACATGTTATGAGATCAAAATCCTTGACATGACTCATGTTGGGAACCATGAGTGCCAAATGTCATTCCTAACTCAAAATGTGTACGTTAGGCTTGCGATGTTTGTATGTTCCCTCCGTGTACAAATACATGTTGGGCTACTCAACCATGTTGTAAGGATTCTTGTCCATCTTCCATTTATCTATAATTTTAGATTTAAAAAAAAACATAACAAAAATTAGAAGCATTATTGTTATTTGGAAATGATCCATCTAGAGGGTACACTACATGGTTCTTAGAGGATTCATTAGACTACATAGTTCTAGAAGCATGATTACAACCATGGAAATTAGATTAAGATTTCTAGGATCATTAAATATCTTATAAGGATCAAATACATTGTGTATTTAAACATATATGATACATTTTTTGATAATTAGAAAAAGGTTATAGGTCTTAACATTTGATTTGGATGAAAAATAAAAGATTGAAATTTTTTGAGTTTTTGAATTTTTTAAAAGTAAAAACCCGGTAGAATGGGAGATGAGAAGGTTGTTTGAGTGTATATTAATACATTTTAGAATTGTACTTTAGAAACAAATGGGTTTGAAACAACTCTTTTTAAAAAAAAAATCAAAATTGACTATATAAAAGGTCCTTACAAATGATTGCAGGTGATATTAATCATTTTCTGTGAAATTTTTATAGACAAAAGTTTAATTTTTTTATAAGAAACTTTGAATTCAAATAAGAGTATTGGGATACTCTAACCCAAATACAAAAAGGAACAAATGACAAAAAACACTATCAAACTAATTAAAGGTAATCAAGGCATTTGCATTACTCATTAAAATTACACTTTAGCCTATCTTTAGAATCTATTTGAATCCACAACTAAGAAAACATCTTGATTTTAAAAACTATATATTCAACATCAACTACTTCATTATTAAAGATAATATTGTTTCTTGATCTCCAAATACACCACGAGACATCTAGCCATATCACTGTTTCCCTGCATTTTGAATCCATTCCTTTCAAAATTGATTTCACCTTTAGGAGATGACTATTACAATCTTTGACAATTAGATCTTCCTCAGTTGGAACGTTAACATGAAGCCAACTTTGAGTATTCTACCAAATGCATCGAGCAGTACAACAATTTACCATCACATGATCAATCTCTTCTTCATGCATAAAACAAAAATCACACACTTTATCAAGAGGACAATTGACGATCCCCTTTTTGCAAGTTGCCACATTGTTGGTTGTCTATCATGAAAAAGTCTCCCCCCAAAAAAACTTCACTTTGGAAGGAACATTTGTTGCCCATAACACCTTCAATTCATGCTTGAGCCTTAAGTCGCGAGCTTCATCTTCTTGGACCTGCATCAAATTTTCATAACATGTCCTAACTGAAAAATAATTATCAACACCATAGGGCCAAACAATATTGTGCATTTTGTTATACACAATCTTGACATCAAAGAGCAGATCCAACAATTCTTTTTCTTTTGCACCTAATTTAGAGGATCTCATATCAATATTCCAACCAATAATCAACTGTCAATGATCGCCAACCCAACCGCCCTGATTCCACATACTCACCTATTTATTTACAACTCCCATGTAAAGATTAAGAAATTGAAAAGACAATGGAAAACGATCCAACCATCTTGCGCTCTAAAAAGGAATAGATTGGCCATCACATCAAGTATAAATGTTAACATCCACATAATACCATGAGGTTCCTTTGATTCTTTTAACTTCATTAAATCTCTCCATCAAATAGATTCTTTTGACTTATTTATCAGACATTCATTAAACCACAACCACATACTAAAATTAAGAATATTTGTATAAATAAATGTAATGTTCACGAACATTTTTTAAAATCTAATTAAGCAAAAGTCCACCCAAAGTTAACACAACTTTGTTCTGGTCTGTACATTCCTCTTGATGTATCTTTCGTTGTTCGATTACCTCTTATTAACATCACATCTAACTATTGAGGTTGTCGATCAGTTATTATTAACTATATTAATCATACTATTTTATTAATTATAAAATAATAAAATTATTATTTTGAATTACGGCTTGCCTTGAGCAAAAGCAAGAGGATCTTTAGCACATGGCCTCTAAAAGATAAATTTATATTTAAATTTTATATTTAAAAAATTAAAAAATCAAAAACTAATATAGTGGTCCGAAGTTGAGTGTTAATAAGGTCTTGATAAAATATTTATAAAAAATGTATTTGATTCTTATAATGTTAATTTTAGTACGTCATTTTTAATTATTTTAATTACATTATTTTTCATTTAGACTTATTTTTAAATATTTTACAAAAGGTTCTTTGATTAATTGCCCTGCCCCTCTTTTGAATTATAATTTCATGGATTTTTAATGTTTTTATTAAATAAATGAAGAAAGAAATTAAAAATAAATTGTTTAAAGCCTATGAAGTGAGTGATAAATGAACACAAGAATCTACCTCCAATCAACATTTTTTAAGATCATAAATAAAGTCACAAACACTCTAGGTGACTAGACAGACACACTTTTTATTCCCTGATCAACCAAACCTTCCTCTTCACCCATCTATCCATCCATCAACTAAACAAATGAAAGAGAGACAGAGCAAATACCATTCACATCCATATCATCATCTGAATTCTTCATGGCCATCATTATATTTTTATGATAGTTCATTCATTCATGCAGATCAAGAAAGTGTGACATAGCATTAAAGATAGGAGATACTAAATAAAAAGCATGTTAGGGTGTGACATAGCATAAACAAAAAGTTAAAAAGAAAAAACTTAAATTAAATTAGTGAAGATTTATTATTATTTCAGTGTACTATAGAGATATGAAATAACTGAACATTTTTGTCGACATATCGTAATCACAGTGTCAAATCAAGGCATGATGATGAGATGGAAAACACTGTTATAATGAAACAACACGTAAACCAATCTGTAACTGTTGTTGTTATTGTGACTTCTCGTCAACAATTAACCACTCTTGTGTTCTTGAGTTTAATGGAAAGATGTAACAGTGTTTTGTGAATTATAGTACTTTTATTTCCTCATATGAAGACAAAATTTGGATGTTTGTGTGAAAAACGTTGGTGCCATTCCGTTTCTGGTCAGACCTTTACCAGGTTGACACCTTTTTTTGATGAAACAAAACACATAAATTCTGATAACTTGTAACTTAATGAATTTATAACTAGTTTGTGTTTTGCAGTACATAATTTCTTTCACCTAAGAAAACAAAAAGTACTGAACAATTTTTTTTGGAATACTCAAAAATAAGTTATGTTTAATATTGGTATTGTATGATGCAGAGAAATTATTTATTAAAAAAAAAAGAAGAAATAAGGTGGGAAAGTTATACCCTAGAAATGTATAGAGGAGAAGATTTTGGTAGAGAATTTTGTGTTTATAGCTATTTCCATTGATCAATTCGCGTATTAATTTGCATCCAGTTATGAAGTATTGAGATCTTAAAAATATTTTTGACAGTGATATTGGTAATAAATTTTAAAAATAAATAAATTAAACATAAATATAAATATTGGTGCACGTGACAGACCATGACACAAACACACTTTTTTTCTAAGATATCAGTGTTACTTAGACATACAAAAATATAATATATGGTGTCATATTGCGGATATGCAGTGATAAAAAGAGCTTCATAATTGAGATTTTAAAGATAATTCATGATCAAATAAAGTTTTTGTAAATTTTATTGAAGTTAAATTGTAACTTATTTAGCCCCATACATACATCACATCTTTCACAAAATTTTGATAACCTTACCCATAGATTTTGAAAAAATATACACTTTTTCAAAATTACATAGATTCACTCTAATTTAAAATATATAAAAAAAAACTCGTAATATCAAACTTGAAGTGTTTAAGTTCTCCTAGTATTAGTTGAATTATGTGTGTTTTTTAGTTTGTCCTCACTCACATATAAGAGTAACTATTGCTTAAATTTTAAAATATCTCATGATATTTTTTTTATAAACAACTTCAAATAATATATGAGTATTAGGGGCACTCCAACTCAAAAAATGTCACGATATAAAAATTTCATAAAATATTTATCACAACTCAACTACGACAATTCTACCCAAATAAAATCTTTATTTATTTTGCTACTGATCAACTATGACAAACCTAGTATCTCCATAAACATGAAGAAAGAGCTATTGAGGTATTTTAGGTTTAGTTGCATTCATGCATCTTTTTTTTAAATGACCTTAATTATATTGAATCACACCTGTTCTTTTAAATTTTTATTTAATTTATTTGTTAACAAAAAAACCATATGTATTCATTATTTTCAGAAATATATTATCACTAGGTAGCATTGCATCTTTTTTATTTCATGTCAATATTCAATCTTCTTATAAACCAGATAAAATGAGCACATATCTTCAACTAAAAAAAATCTCAAAACAAACATGGTGATTTTTTTGACATAATAATAATAATAATAATTGAAACACACAGAACATAACTTAATAATCATATAATTCCATATCATACTATAAATCAACAAACATAGTTTCTCTTGAACTCATACAAGAGAAAATAAAAGTTACATATTTAAGTCAACAAAGTCATGATGATATCTCCATCCATACTTTGTAACAGCACATATATCTGAAGTCATTCTCATGAGCAGTGTCCACAAACACCATATTTCAATTCAATAATAACCCTAATAGTAACACACACGAACTGTCACAAAAGATAACAAAAAGAAAAACCACAAAGTCACCAAAATAGACAACAACAACAACAAACAACAAAATAGCAACAGCAACAAAATATTAGAACACCATATATATTAAATCTTCACCACCCTTCAGCTTTTTTTTCCTTCTATATCTGTAAAACAAAAACACAAAGATTATATAAGTTAATTAACAATTAATTAGGTTAATCTGATAAGTTAAACCAAAGTGTCTACGTGTTTTAGTGCTTACCAGATAATAACATGCACCATGTTGGAGTGAATGGAGAGTTACACCCCATTGGTTTGTTAAAACTGGTTGGCCAGTTGAATGAATGAGAACAGAATCATCACCAAATGCTTCACGAACATTGAAAGGTCCAGATGCTACCTCAAACGCCACATCATTGATGAACACCATTAGTCTTGCAGGAACACCTGTTTCTCCAATTCCTGATATACACACAATCATTTCACACAATCACACATAGAACTCTAACTACAGCTAGTATATACTAAAAGTCAAAGACTAATACAAAAGCCTATATTTGAGCCAATAAAGCCATGCACACGTGACTTAAAACCATGGTAGAGTCATTAGCCACCTCCTTTTTCCTTCTTTTGCTTACATACATTACCATTTTTATTTCAAAAACTATGTTCTTAGGGTTCTATAGGCGTTGCAAAACAAGTATAAAAGAATTAGCTGTCTTTTAGTGGTGAAGATTTGGATCATGAGAGTGTACTCCTCTCAAAGTCTCGGGTTTGACTAAGTGCAAACAATCGCAAGATGGAATACCAAGATTTCAAAAAATAAATAAATAAGTTGTATGAAGGAAAATTAAATAAACTAGTGATTAAAGATCTTAGGTTTTGGCTGGTAAATACAAAAAGGCTTCAAAAAATATCTATTATTTCTTTGGTTATTTTAGGTTTTTTATCTCTAGTAGTGTATGTTATGATAAAGTATGTACTAGGTAATTAATTACCTTGTAGATGAGAAATAATAGGGGATGGAACAGTGATGGTGGAGGAGGTGGTAGGAGGTACAACAGTAGTAGTAGTTGTGGGTGTAGGTGTGAAACAGAAGTTAAAATGAGGGATTTGGTGCACTATTTTGACAGACTTATCCTGATCTTGTTGATCATGATTTTTCTTTGAGGAATTAGATCCATGGTTGTTCATGATCTCACTAAGCAGAAAACTAGTAGTGCAATGACCACTGTTTTGATGTTGTTGAGCATGAACCACATTTGAGAGTTCAGAGAAGCAAAACCCTTGTGATGTAGCAATATTAGGTTGAACAACTCCACCTTGTCCATGGTTTTGCACTGGGAAGAAGAAAGTCTCAGTAGGTGGTGCAGTTACTCTTGGTTGTGGTGGTGGAAGAAGATTGGCTTCATTTTGTGTCTGAAAATAGGTTTGGTTCACAGAAGAAGCAGATGGAGAATTAGGCACAACGTCATTGAAGTTAGGGAAACCTAGAGAAAACACCTTGGAAGGTATTAACTCCTTCGGCGGAGATTTCTCAGACGAAGAAGATGAAGACGACGGTGCAACAGTTGCTCGAGGAACTGAAGAAACATGATTGTTCTGCTGTGGTTGTTCCTGATTCTGATTCTGATTCTGATTCTGCTGGTTCCTTGAGTTGTTTTGGTTTTGAAGATGACGAAGCTTATGCTTGCTTCTTGATTTGCGGTTCTGAAACCAGTAAAAAACATTAGCATCACCAACTTGACCATACTCTTGTAACTGTGCTCTAATCTTCCTTATTTCTTCTCTCGGTGGATTCACCATTCCTGAGTTGAATATAGCTTCAAGTATCCGAATCTGTTCCGGTTTCGGATTCCACCTCGGCTTCGGTTCAGGACTTCTCTCTTCACAACCTTCAAAAATATACACAGATTTGTTACAAAAAAAAAAACCTAAGCATCAATTTTTACCTATATTTTATGTACAAAACTTAACAAGTTTACCTGATGAGTAAGGAGTTCTGTGACAAGCAGCAGATGAGATGAGAGAAGAGTTGATGTCATGCTGCCATTGGTGATGAGTGTTGCAGGGCTTAGACTTAAACATGCTTGGCCAGTGTCTATTAGAAGAAGCCATGATGATGAAGAATGAATGAATGAGTGATAGAAATCTAGAAGAAACTCTTTTTTGTTTCTCTCTTGCTTTCTGTAACACACAGAACCTTCTTATATAGCCACTAGTTGTTAACCGTGCGTCTCACAACAAGTTCTATAATTGAAATAATAATAACAATAACTCATTAGTCATAGTCATAGTCATAAGAATTTAATTAACATAATAAAATATGAAAGAGTTTTATTTATATATGTATAATAAATGTGGAATATATAAAAATAGGTGAAATGCAACAGGAATCGCCTGTGAGAAAAATAAACAAGAAAGGAAAGTGAAATAAATAAAAAGAGAGTACCATGGTATATAGTATAAGTCTTCCCATCCCTTGTAGTACTATAGCTATAGCTTTTATAGATTAGAAAACTACTTTTGCATTAATAGTAGAGTGAAAAAAGGTGAAAAATAAAAGAGATATAGTTTAAAGTAGAAGGAAATTCCCCCCGGATGAGAAGCAAAGGGAACAAGGAAAAGAATAGATGCTGGGGACTTAATTAGGAATCTTGTTGGTGCAGAGATATGGCAGAGAGAAAAAAAGCTCTTAATGCTAGGGCTTTCATCACACACACAAACATAAGAAAAAAAAGAAGAGAAAAAAAAAAAAGTGTGATCTGAACAATTTGTCTGATTCTTTTAACACATTTCCATGGGGGAAGGGAAAGAGAAAATGTGTGATATTAATGAGAAGGTGTAGAAATAATAAGTGTGGGATTATTCTAATGGATGAGGTTGTTGTGTAGGAATAAATAGGGGTTGAGGGGATGGAAGATTTTCAAACTTTCAAAGTCAAGAAAAGAGTGTGTACTAATTTTTGATTGGAAAGTGGTGGTGGGTTAGTAATTGCTTGTTTTTTTGGGTCATTTTAGGCAAAGTGAGGACTAAGGTTAGTATTTGGATTGAATCGAGGGGGTATTTTATTGACTATTTTACTTCATCAAATGTATATTTTTCTCTCTTTGTATTTCAATTCATGTGTATGGTTTTTGCACCATACAAAGAGTATTATTTTAACCCATAAACATATCAAACAACAAATAAGATATAAAGAAAAACTTGTTTGTTTAGTGCATCCACCTATAACTATAACTATAGTGAAATACAAAAATTATTGAGTATTGTATTACCTAGTATTTACTATTTTGTGAATCAAATAAAATTTAAAGTTATGTTATAGTTGCACCTACTTAATACATAGTCAAATTTATTCATGTTTAAGTTATCCATTGTAATTCTTTCACCCATATTCATCATAATATCAAAATCAAAATTGTTTAAATTTAGGGTTCATTGATGGTACTATTAATTAAGATGAAATTGATTAATTTTTATTAACATTCTTTATTTATTTACTTTTTTTGTCAATAATAAATGATATTACAAAGATGTTTGATTGAGTCAACAGAAGAAAAAAAATATTGATGTTACGAAGACAAATATTATGAAAGCACAAAGATCAAGAGATGATTATGCGCAACAAATTTTTTTGTTTGAATGTATTATTTAAGAATAGAAAAGGAAAATTTTAGGTCATGCGCAAGTTTAGGTCCAAGTTTCTCCACTGGTGAGTTTGAGGGATGATGGTTTTACTGTGGGACGGACAACTCTCAAAGCTTCTTCTAGTAAAGTGGTCAAACATAAAAAAAAATCTGTTCTAAAAATCAACATATTTTTATACTATTTGTCTTTGACACTTTTGGTTTCCTAGCACCAGAAACAGTTGATCTTTTACAGAGAATTCAAAGACTTATGAATAGCAATGTTGTATCTCCTAGGTCTATAGATTTCGTCTCAAATTATAAGAGAATTTTACTTTTTAGAAACATTGAATAATTAATTTATCTAGTCTTTATGTAGGTCAGATACATTAATTATTCAATATATCTAAAAAGTAAATTTCTCTTATAATTTGGGACATAGAGTAGTTTTTAAGAAGATTAATTTTGTGATAAAAAAAATAGATCTAATTATTATATCCCGCTTGCCTTCTATTTCAATTTATGTATCGACCTAATTATTATATCCAAAGGTGAATTAGATAAAAAAATAAATATATATCTTCAAGAAAAGCACACAAGAGTGAAACTTAAAGCATTGAAAGTTAGTAATTAAATGAAATAACATGAGTGAAACTTAAAGCATGAATGGCATAAATGAAACTATTATTTTTTCGTATTTACCTAATTGATTTTATTTTGTGTTGTTGTTATCAGAGAAATAAGTGTAGGGTGATCGTGTCACATATATATGTAAGGGAAAAATAAAGTAAATAGATCTCAGAAAATTTTTAAATTTAGGGTTTATCGTTCTTACGAAGCTTAAGAACAATCTCTCAATGACACTCAAGGTGCTTGTCGGAATCGATAATTCATCTCGATCAAGGATTTGAAAGGGATCTCTCAAAGGTGATTTTCCAAATATCTAGGAGGTTTAAAGCACGCAATGATCTACAAATAAATTGAAAAGATGTACGTTTTTGTAGCTAATGAAATGAAAATTTTCTTTTAATTTTCTTTATTTGATGAAAAAGTTTTAGACTTGAGAAAAAAGGAAACATATATTTTTTTTTAAATGTAAATTTTTTTAATTAATACATTTTAATATATTTTTAATATTAATTTAATATAAATTATATACTCGAGATTTAAAGTTAATATTGCTTATATTATTATTATTAAATTTTTTATATATTTTATTAGATTATATATTGAATATTATATTAACTTAATTATACTATTTAATGGAAAATTAAATTATAGTTGATTGTAAAAATATTTCAATAGAGTTATTTTTAACAATAATAATAAATAAATAAAATATTTTATTAAAAATGTTGTAACATTCCTAAGTGTTTAAAAAAAGTTACAATCATCAAATTTTGTTAAATAAGTTTTGTTGTTACATCTTAAAGTTTTTCTAATTGTATTTCAGGGCACAACTTTTCAAAGTAACAAAAAATACATAAGACTACATAGTTGGAACAAAATTGATTGATATCATATCCTTTAGATTTTGATAATAACAAAGTATTTAAAAAACAATTGGATAAATTTATATTTGATCAAGTGTGTAGGAATCTATATCAAAAATTTGGATACAAAGTTAGTTCTGATAATGTATAGAACATATAAAGAGAAGCTGAAAGAATCTGAATCTGAAGAATTAGAACTTGAAGATCAGTATCTAAAGAAGTCAACTTTTGAAGACCATACTCTGAAGAAAGTCAACCTCTAAAGGTCCAGACTCTGAAGTCAGTCAAAGCGCTAGGATCAAGAAACACTGATAGGTCACAATCAGACACAGAGAACAATTTGTCTTATTCTGATCACATGAAGATTCAAGTTCAAAGACAACAAAGATGGAATAGATAATTCCTTTTACAATAAAGATCAAATGACTTTTGCAAAGGATTAACCATTTGAAGACACATTATAACGTCTTTGATCAAGCTTCTCTAAGACTTTCTTGTTCAAGTTCTCCAACAACTCTTTTTGTTTCTTTATATAAGGAGTTCAAGAATTGAAGAACAACAACGAACCATTTGACAATAAAAGAGATGTTACTTTGTAAAAACAAAAACACAAGTTTAGCTTATAATTTCTTAACACTTGACATTTTAGGAATTTTTAAGTCTTAAGAATCTTCTCTATTGTATTCTCGTTACACCTCTGATTATATATCAAGTGTTATACTCATATAGTCTTGCTTTCTAAATTAGATTGTAGAATTCTCTTGCTTGTATGCTTGAGAATTTTAAGTCTCTTGTCTGTGTGCTTGAGCATTTGAAGTCTCTTGCATGTGTGTTTGACCACCTAAAGTCTTTTGCTTGTGTGCTTGAGCAATATAAGTCTCTTACTTGTGTGTTTAAGCAAATGAAGTATGTTGCTTGTGTGTTTTATCATAAGTGATTATAGTGAAAATCCCTTGGAAGTACAAGGGGACTGGACCGCTCTTGATTTATGGGAGGAATTAGGATAATTGCTTGTGTCTCTTTTCCTCTTACTCTTTACTCTGATATTGTTTCATTTGATGCAAACAAATTACCCTAAATTGGATTCTACACTTTGTGGTCAGAATGCGATAAAAGAGTTTGAAAAAGAAAGAATGTAGCACAATTCAATCCCGTTTCTTATGTTTTTCTCACCTTCAGATGGCATCGGAGCTCCGAGTTATGCTCTGAAGGTGAGAAAAACACAAGAAACGAGATTGAATTTGCTACTTTCTTTCTTTTTCAAACTCTTTTATCGCATTATGACCACAAAGTGTAGAATCCAACTTAAGGTAATTTGTTTGCATCAAATAAAACAATATCAGAGTAGAGACTTATTGAGTGGTACGTAAAAGATCCTAAGAGAAAAACATGCATAGTGGTACACTTGAATCTAAAGTTTACTTTGGTCACCATAATGTGAATCACGTATAATGCCTCTTAGAATAATAATTATACTTCTAGACCTCCAACCTTCAATGGAGATCCAACAATGTTTGAATGGTGGAAAAGAAAAATGTACACTCACATCATAAGTTTTGATGATGAGTTGTGGGATATTCTTGAAGATGGAATTTCTATTCTAGTTGATGTAGTAGGAATGGTTGTTGACTGAAAAATTCTCACACATGTTTAAAAGAAGATATACATAAAACATCATAAAGTATGTGGCATTCTGGTGGATTCTCTACCTCACTCTAAGCACATCAAAATCATTGAAAAATCTACTACCAAAACCATCTTCAAATCTCGGTGTGCTACATATGAAGGAAAACAAAAAGTTAAAGAGGAAAAATCTTTTTGTCCAACAATATGAACTGTTCATAATGAAGGAATATGAGAATATTGAAACCATGTTCTCAAGGTTTCAAGTTATGGTTTTTGTACTTCTAGTTTTGAACAAGAGCTATACAACTATTGATCATGTCAATAAGGTTCTTATGATTCTTCCTATCAAATATATACCAAAAGTGATAGACATCCAAGAAGCTAGAGACTTGAACACAATAAGTCTTAAAATCTTGATAAGCAATCTCCAAAGTCATGAAATGGAACTTATAGGAGATGAACTCGCTAAGAAACTCAAGTCTCTTGCTTTAAGATCAGTTGATAAACTTGTCAAATCTTCTCAACTCAAAGAATCTAAATAAGCTCCTTAGGCAGGTGGATCGAAAGAAGGCTCAGATTTCAATATTTGGCCAAGAAGACCAAAAGGTTCTCTAGAAAAAGTTGTGGCTTCAAAGGATTTAGTTCCATAGAAAGGAAAGATGATAAGGGATGCTTCAATTTCCCAAAGACTTGTCACTTTATTGTTGAATGTCGAGAGCTTCAAAAGGACTAGTCAAAGAAAGGAAGCTTTTAGAAGAACAATTTCAGAAACAAAGTCAAGAAGATTCTCATGGAACCATTTTTGGGTGTTAATATGAAAATAGAAAAATGTCTAGAGGAGTGTAAATAGACTTAAAAACAAAATTAATTGTTTCTTCAAATAAGAGTAATCAAAGGTTTTTATCACAATTTGTTCGCGAAAGATTAAAGAGAAAAAATGTAAAATTATACTCAATATACAATTATAAGATAACAACTCAAATCACTTTACAAATATCGTAATGATTTGATGAATAACCACTAAATATGCAACTTAATCACTTGTATAGTTCATGAGGCGTGGTTACTCAATGTTTCAACAAATTGAATTCTAAAACCACGATGATTGGCAAATTTAATCACCTCAAAAGATCTTAAAAGTTTTCAAATTCTAATGAAACCTAAGCTTTTCAAATTAAATCACTATTACCAAAAAGTAAACCTAAGCAAAAATGTTCTACGAAATGAAAATAAGAGAGAGAGAGAGAGAGAGAGAGAGAGAGAAGACAGACAGACAGACAGACAGAGAGAGACAGAGATGACATGATGGTTTAAAGTGCTTCGACTCTTTCATTCTCGCATGAGTCTACATTCACTGTTAGAATTACCTACATAATCCCATTAGATTTTTTAGAATATACAAAGAGTTCATACAATCACTTATCCGTCATAATGTTGAAGATAATAAAACTTCAATTCTGGTTCTTGACTTGTATAGATAACCAATTGTCACACTCTTCTGCAGATTCTTTACTCGATCAACGCTTCCAATATTCCAATAACACCAATTCTGATTCAAGATTTCGTCTGTAGCAATCAACTCCTTGATCATACCAATTCCTTGAGCAATGAAATTGTCCCAAGATTCAAAAAGAACTCCTCCTTATCTGTAGCCTTTTACACAATCATTACTAAGGCAATTCTGGAGATAAGACCTTCTTTTCACTAGAATTTGTTAGCACCAGCGACAATAAACCTAATCTTGTAAAACCTGAAAAACCTTTGAACAAATTTCGAAGAACGATTAATTTCAAGATAGTGTCTCTCCCAATCAATTAACATCCACTCATGATTAAAATGTGAAAAAGAAATGAGGTTGAAGATTAAAGATTTATGATTGCAAGAGTTTTCAAGAGGTGGTTGATTTTCACAGTAGATTCACACAAATAGTATGAGAACTTCACAAATGATTATTGAATTCTTATGAAAAAGGTTAACTAAATGATTTTATACATGCTTGAGATGAAGCACTTAAAATACTGAAAAAAGCTAGTTAGATTGGAATCAAGGTCAATGCATGTAATGAGTCGAATGAGCAAGTGAGTGAAATAAAAGAAAATTTGAAAAAAGAAGTCTCATTTGTAGTTGACTCAAATCAAGTTCATTGTATAATTCGAATCATAGGCCACATGATTCAAATCATGTGCAAGCTATGATTCAAATCAATTTCTTTAGATACTTTTGGAAATACTAGAAGAGAGCATGATTTGAATCAAGTACATATGTGTTATTAAACTACACGTGACTCGAATCGTGTATAAAGCTTGATTTGAATCAGAGGGTTCTCAAAATCTTCTAGGAGTCCCTATCTCATTTTATTTGAATCAGAACTCACGTGTAACTTAAATGATTTGTATTAGAGTTAAAAAAAAACTAATTTTTCATGCTTTTAACACTTTTATTTGCACGTGATTTTAATAGAACGTGTTATGCTTTTATTCCACATACTCATACACTTGAATATTAAAATTTTGATCTAGGTTCAAATGTAACCGAAAGTTCTATGCATGCTAAAAGATATGAATTATGTGTGAGCAATTATCAAGGAAGACTCAAGAATGATACAATATGAAAGAGATAAGACAAGTAATCAAAACATAACCGTATCTAGATTTCTCCCCATATATATGATAAGGATGTGCAAAAACAAGCTTTCACTTGTAATTGAGTCGACATGAGCCAAAAGAAAAAAATGCCTATGTCCCCCATGAAATATTGCATACAAATACATCATAAAACACAATCATAGACTTATTACAACTTCTTCCTCTTTGACAACATCATAAAGAGATACTAGATTTATATGTCAATTCCAAAAACAAACAGCCTCCAAAGAGTAATTTCAGAGAAACAAATAGCTTAAAGAAGCTAAGGAGAACATGCAACACTTAAGATTAGATACCAATACGAAGATACTCATGTTATATGCAACACAATGCAAGATAGACATCATATGATAAATACTGCATCAGATGATAAGGAATGCATTAGGTGATAAATATCGCATGATCAATTTCTACAAATGCTCAAATTCACATAATAAAACTACGCATTTAAAAGACAAATGCAACGAAGAACGGTCAAAGACATGTTCAAGCAATGAACATAATGAAGAGATAGTAAGCACACAAATGAATACATAGAACAAATATACACAATGATAAAGTTTTAGAGACATATCAATGTAATCCGCAAGGTAAACTTTGCTACAAAAAATTATTAGTGAAAACAAAATATAGCAAATGAAACACACCGAAAACTTATTCTATTTGAAACACAAAGAATCTGAGATTTCCAAATCCCTACATATTTTGTGAAAAGGGTCTGATGACAATGGTTTTGTAAAGATGCCAGTAAGTTAACTTTTAGTGTCAACGTATTCAAAAGCAACATCCCATTTTTCAATACGATCTCTACGAAAATGGTGTATAATCTCAATGTTTAGTTCATGAATGAAGTACTGATTCTTAGTGAGACTAACTGCACTAGTACTATCACACTTAATAGGAATAAAACCAAGTTTTAAATAATAGTATAGAAATTGTTGCTTTAGCCATAAGACTTGTGCACAACAACTACCAGCAACTATGTATTTAGCTTCAGCTGTAGAATGAGCAACACCATGCTACTTTTTACCACGCCAAGAAAATAAACAACTTCCAAATAAGTGAAAGGTACCATTGTTAATTTTCCTATACGACATGCACCCCGCTAAATCGGAATCACAATAGCCTACAAAGCTATAAGCACTACCTTTAGGATACCAAAGACTGTGATGTGAGGTTCACTTAAGATACCTCAAAATATGTTTTACGATCTTAAAATGTGATTCCTTATGTGATGCTTGATATCTAGCACACATACACACGCAAAACATGATATCTGGTCTACTCGTAGTCAAATAGAGTAAGGATCAGATTATACCTCTATACTTGATAAGGTCGAAGTCCACTCCTCGTCCATCTTTGCCAATAAGTACATTAGGTGCCATTGGTATAGAGATACTCCTTGAGTTTTTCATATCAAACTTCTTCAAAAGATCTTGAAAATATTTAGTTTTACTTGTAAAGGCCCCTTCCTTGGCTTACATGATTTACAATCCCAAGAAATAAGTCAATTCTCCCTACATTAAACTAGTAAATTATCGACAAAGAGACTTGTGTATCATAAAGATATGACACTCTAAATTACCATTGGATATAATTAAATGCATAACTCCATTCACGAGTAGCTACCACTCTTTTTGCTTGATCTTGTACCACATAATTATAGAAATCATCACATATTGCATCTACATCTCTGTGGACGATAAGAAGAGGAGCGACACAAAATTTCTCTTGGAACAACCTATAAATACCTGAACTGACGCATGACTCGTTCAGGAATATATATATGCATACATTATACGTGACACACAAGTTAACCATCTAGAGCAGAAGGTTGTCTCATCCAAGGGGCACATTTGGCGGTGATCGTCATATGGCGAGAAGCATATATCATTTGTTGTAATGTGGCCAAGAAATACTTTGAAGGGATCAGTTGACTGTTTCCCACTCACTAGGACGAATGCAAAAGCATGTGGTTGATCCTTAGTGTAGTCATCAATATATGATCATCCAGAGATGCCTGGAAAGTGTTGAAGGATCCATCCCTTAAAATAGTACAAGTGAGTTATTGCTGAAAGATGTATCAGGCATGATCATCATCAAATGTGACAGACATCTCACCATACAAAAGATGAAAGAATGTCATCCTAGAGTGTCATCTCTCAACAAGTGCTAACAATATATCATGGTTAATAATAGTATGTAAATCTCGCAGCCCAAATAGTTGCATGGCATCACAAAACCACTACTCCTCAAGCTGTGTAGCCTCAAAACCTTCCTACCACGTTTGATGCATTTTAAAGCGTCACATTATTTCAAAAAATAGTTGATCGCAATATTGTTCAAATATTATAATACATGTGTTTCAAAGAATAAAAATAGATAAATTTTACTTTGTCCCAAAGGTGCCTAGCATCATGGTCCGTATACATAACCAAAAATGACTTGTCATACGGGTCTATTATAAATTCCTCAAGAAGGGCATCACCAAAATCAGGTGCATCAACCTAGACATATAGGGTCTCAGGGGAAGTATCAGGTAATACCTGCTTTTGGGAAAACGAAACTAGAGACATTGGAATCCTAAAATTTGACCCTTCTGCATTAAATGAACTGACCCTGATTGGTGGTCGCGAGGGTCAAGCTCTTTTCTTGCTTACAGATGCATGGTTGGACACTCTATTCCACCTCAACCGTTGTTGGTTATCAGCTATGTTACCTATAATTAAATCAGACAAAGCAGAAAAATAAAACTTAGGTGAGAGACATTCAAAAGCAAACCAAATATTGTAGACAAACAAAATACGGAAGTGCACTTTTATATTCCTGAAAAATCAAAATTTAAACAAATATGAAAGTGCACTTTTGTAGTTTCTTGCAACTCGAAAAAAACAAAAATGATAAAAAGGCACGGTACAAAAATATAACAAAATGCAACGGGACAAAACACAATGCTCAACCTAACAATGAGTGATGTTCTTATTTCTCAATGCATGTCGAGGAAATCAAAAAAATGGATTGAAAAAATTACCAAATATGCAAAGAAAGTTGAATCATTTGGATTGAATGGATGTTGAGAACCACTTGAATTGAATGGAGTAGAAAATTCATCTCGATTGAATGGAGTAGAAAATGAACTTGAATAAATAAATGATTTATTATTTAGAAGTAAATTAGAGTTTTTTTTTATAAATTAGGAAAAATGAAAGTTTGATGTGTATTTGATTAAAAGCCTATCCGATTGTATATTTTTGTAGTTCTTACGAAGAAACATTCCATGATTATTTTTATTAAAAATAAAGGTGCTACTCACTTATAAATGAATTGAATTGAGTGTAAATTGACGTGCGTCTGAAAATATATTTTTGAATTTAAAATACATTTTTTATATTTCACAGATTGAATGTCAGTTTTTAAAAAATAATTATATTAAATTTCACTATTTTTTATTTGACAGATCCTAATATTATCATTTTAAATTTCACTATGAATAAGGAGATTATATCACGTAAAAAAAAAAACACCAAATTTGTCCTTCTAGCAGGAGCAGTATGCAGATAAGAAACATGTACATACTACATAGTACTCGATATCTGGTTTGACTATGAGATTAGGCAATGTGCATGAGCAGTTGGTTTGTGTTGGATTGGTAGAAAATATATATCCATGATAATGATACAAGGTTGTGCTTTCAGCTGTCATTCTTTCAGGAATGAATGACTACTCACTGATTTGTGGAAGATGCATGCATAGGTAGGTAGCTTGAGGTCCTATGCACTTTATGTTAAGTTTTGGCATGGATTGGACGTTAAATAGAGAATACCTACAAACATCAACATTGCTTCCCTTTTTAAAATTTAAATCAAACAGTATCAAATATCATATTTTGTCTTATTATAGAAAAACCATATATATATATATATATATATATATATATATATATATATATATATATATATATATATATATATATATATATATATATATATATATATGCATTTTTGGTCCACATATTTTCATGTTTCTTAACTTTTTAATCCCTCTATTTTAAAACTCAACTTCTTGATTTCAAAACTTTAGCTCACTTGGGATTTTTATGGTTCCCTCCAATTTTACATACTTGACATTGATGATTGAGATTAAAATATTATTTTTAATTCTATGACATTAGTGACTAGATAAATATATTTATTATTATTATTTTTACATAATTAATTAATATAATAATTAATTTAAATTCATCATATGAAATTAAATTATACATAATTAACTAATTTAATAATTAATTTAAATTCATTATCTAAAGTTAAATATTAATTAATTAATTAAATAATCTATATAATTTAAATATTAATTAATTAATTAAATAATCTAGTTATTAATAAAAAATTAAATATAAGTTAAATATTAGTTAATTAATTAAATAATCTAGTTATTAATAAAAATTTAAATATAAGTTAAATATTATTTAATTAATTAATTAAATAATCTACTTATAAATAATTTTTTATTAATAACTAGATTATTTAATTAATTAATTAATATTTAACTTATATAGATTATTTATTTAATTAATTAATATTTAATTAATATTTGATTTTTTAATTAAAAGTTTTAAAATAGACTTCCTGGACCTAAGTCCATTGCAATTCATATATACAGTTTACAATGTATATATCAGCTTTATAAACTCTTATAGTATTGATTAGAAACTCAATGTGGGATTAAAACAAAATTCTTAATGAACACTATCTTGTATAAACAAACACTTTGGCCTTAATCTCTAGCTTCTTTGTGACTCTACTCATGACACTACTTGGATTTCATGTTATCAATCAGCACCATTGACTTCTAGAGAAAGGAAACCACTTTATTCCTAAACATTATTCATTGCGTAAAGGTTCTCCAATGGATCAAAAATATGAATGTGAAGGCGTGTTAATTTATGCACATTCAAGAATGATTATTTTAGCAGGTTCAACAGTTGGTGGTGGTACAGTTTTTAATTCGTCAGCTTGTATGAAAACACTGAAGAAGCGTTGAAAGAATGGTCAAAGGAAAACAAACTTTCACTCTTTGTGTTCCAGTATGAAAACATTCAACAGTTGGTGGTGTCAGTTGGATGTTGTTTTTTTTCTTCCAGAAGTCTCTCTTTTAGCATGTATAATCTCATCATGCAAGTGGATGAAATGTTTGTTAGCAAACATGTTGGAGGGAATCATCTTTAATGTATATATGCATTCAGTATCTTTTACATTGGAGACTTAACAAAATGAAATATGATATGTTTATCTTTTACACAGTGTAGCTTTGACTCACAACTTCAACAAAAAGTATCACTTACACTGTGAAGTATTGACTCATAACTCATTCATATTCTTGCATCTGTGGTATTTTGTACTTTCCATTCTTCGGTAACATTTCATACTCTCCTTCTTATGCATATTATTTAACAAAAGCAAAAACCAATTGTGGTAGGAGTATCACATCGCTTATGTTTGAGTTTTAGTTACTGTTTATATAGCATATTCAAACAACTAGTTATGTCTTCAAATAGGGTAAAGAGAAGTTGTGATAAATTGCACCTTAAATGAGTCTTAAGTTAAGCCCAAAATATATATTTTGAAAATTTATTAATTAATTACCTGATTATTTCAATATATATTTCAAAATAATTTAATTTTAGATAATGAATTTAAATTAATTATTAAATTAATTAATTATGTATAATTTAATTTCAGATAATGAATTTATTTTAATTATTATATTAATTAATTATGTAAAAATAATAATAATAAATATATTTATCCAGTCACTAATGTCATAGAATTAAAAATAATATTTTAATCTCAATCATCAATGCCAAAGAATATATATATATATATATATATATATATATATATATATATATATATATATATATATATATATATATATATATATATATTCTTGCTAAAAACTATATTAGAGATATTTAGGGATTCGGAGGCTCAGGCGAGATTATTTGTCCTCCAAGCTATGGGTCTAGCTTACCTCGCAGTCAAAAGCTCTTAGATAAGATGAATGGTGCCTCTCTCGTGCATGTAGTAAAGAGAGGTAATGAAAATTCAAAATTCCAAAGTGTTCACCTTTAATATTATTTTTATATCTCTCTAATAAAAAATAAACATGAATTTAAATTTTCAAAATAACATTAAAAATAAGAGTATAAATTCATTCTTAGTTTAGAAAAAAATTATTCGGTCCAATTCAATTTTCGAAAAAATGAAAACAATGTTTATGCCCCGAAAAAATGAATCAAAATCATTTATAGAAATTATGTTCTTTATATTTTGTTTGGTTGAAGATTGAAATATTGAAATGAGGAAGTGGAAGAAAATAAAGTTAAAGGAAATAAAAATTAATAGAAAAAAAGATTATTACTTAAAAATTTGGTATGAGAAAGAAAATACATAACTATAAAGTGAAATAATATTTTTTAAACTAAAATAAATTATGAAAAATAAATAAAAATAAACATTTCATTGCAATCAACGAAAAATAAAAATTAAAAATTTCATATAAACAATAAAAAATTATTTTATATAATAATTATTATTATATTTCTTATAATTTCTTTATTATTTATTCTTGGTAAATGAATTTGATACTCTTGTGTTGTCGTTTTGTATTTTTGGCCTTTAATGCATTATTATTATTATTATTATTATTATTATTATTATTATTATTATTATTATTATTATTATTATTATTATTATTATTATTATTATTATTATTATTATTGTTATTATTATTGTTATTATTGTTATTATTGTTATTATTATTATTATGATCATTATTACTATTACTATTATTATGATTATGATTATTATTATGATTATGATTATTATTACTATTATTATTATTATTATTATTATTATTATTATTATTATTATTACATATGAATATAAATATATCGTAAAATAAATGAATATAAAAAATGAAGACACTGTGTGGTTAGATGATAAATATGTATTTTACTAAGATTCAAAGTACTAATGTTTTCATCTTTATTCTTGTAAAAAAATGTATTCATCTTATTATTTTCTCTCTCTAAAAATAAATAGATGATGCAATTAAAATTTAAAAATAAAAATAAAAATGAAGAATCACTTTAGTCCTTGAGAAAAATACGACTAAGCGAGTTACGATTGTAATTTTGCTATGGAGATTTTTGGCACAAAGGCAATGATTTCTGGTAAATTTGGGTTATGGCGTGGTGGCCATAACTTGATTTCTAATGATTTAAACTCCTTGTTTTCGAGCAAGGGAGATATAGAAGGTGGAATATGGCACAAAATAGGACGAATTCAAAGTGGCGAGGGAGGCCGCCGAAGCAACAGGCACCATCGTTTACGGAGGATTGTGCAACTAGCTCTCACACTTCGATGAAGACGAGGATGACAGAAGATGGAAACGAAGAGGTTTACATACCACTGATGAAAGAAGAGGGGAGGCTGGATGATGGAAAGGTAAAGGAATATGAATTAGGGTTTAACAAACCAGACGATTTGGAGAAAGAGGATGAACTGGAGGGAAATTACAACAGAGAGGAACCTAAGCTTTGGGTTGACGTGATTCGAGGAAATCAAGATACTCCAAATGACATGGAAATTCCTTATGTAGCCCCAAGAGTTGTTAATGGTGATTTTGAAGTTGAAATTGAGAATGTAGATGCGGAATCTGAAGTGATATATTGGGAGAACTCTTTAATCATGTATGTAATTGGAGCAAACCTGAGTATACACGTTGTGAAGAATTATATGGTTAAATCGTAGAACTCCATTTAACTGCCAGAGATGTACTATAACGAAGAGGGCTATTTTTTGCTTCGTTTCAAATCAGGAAAGGAAAGAGATGAAGTTTTGATGAGAGGACCATATATTATCCATAACATGCCAATGGTGGTGCTTCAATGGAGGCAATATTTCTGAAAAGGGACATGATGAGGGCCCTTCCAATATGGATAAAGCTACCACAATTGCCTATGCCTTTGTGGTGAGGAACAAGCTTAGGCAAGATTGGGAGTGTCATACGGAAGTTTGTGTTCAAAGATCAGTGCACAACTAGAAAACTCGGAGTCATATACGCCAGGATACTGGTTGAAGTGGATGTCACCCCAAAATTAAGGAATTCCATATGTATAAAGGACAATAAGGGGAAACTGATCTAGTAGAAGATTGAGTATGAATGAAGACCAAAGTTTTGTGAAATCTACCAAAAAGTGGGACACAAATTTAATAGAGAGAAAAAACCTCCCATCAAGGAATGGATCCCTAAACATGTTCAAGAGGAAAACACCATTTTTTAGGAGAAAGAAAATGTAGATCCAAAGGCTCAAGAGGTAGAGACTAAATTGGACGAGACTCCACAAGAGGATGATGGTATTTGGACAAGTGTTAGTAGAAGCATCAAAAGCAATAGTAAGAGAAGTTTACATGAAATTAGACCTAGACAGTTTGAGAACACTAATGGATTCAGATCATTATGGGTTTGGGATAACCCTACAATGAACCCATTAGTAAATAGATGATTATAGCTTAGAATACTACGGGTTTTTATAAAACAGCAAAAAGTAGAGAGGTTAGCTCCCGTCTATCTAAGCTTAATCCCATTATAGCTATTTTGATAGAAACTAGAACAAAAAAGAATAAAGCTGATAAAAGTAGAAAAATTCTTGGGGTCAATTAGTCTGGAACAAACAACTATAGTAAACATGAAAATGGAAGGATTTGGGTTCTTTAGAAAAGCACAATGGATATTCAAATGGTTATGCGTACTGAGCAAATGATACATTTCACAGTTAGTAAATAGGATAATTTTCAACATTGGTTGACTGCAATTTATGCCTCTAATCAACTTGAGGAAAGGAAAACTTTATGGAAAGATATTGAAAAAACAAGTAGTAATCAAATGGGCTCTTGGTGCATCCTGGGAGATTTTAACAATGTCCTTCACACAAATGATAAAGAGGAAGGTAGACATGTCCAAGAATATGAGTACAAATATTTGGCATATATGATTGATAATACGAGGTTATTTGGAATGCAAAGCAAGAAGAATCACTTTACTTGGTCTAATAGGCAAAACAACAACATCATTTACTCCAGAATTGATAGAGTGTTGAGGAACATGGAGTTGATACATCATAATCTGGACAAACAAGTGATTGTAATGGAACCCAGAGTCTCAAACCACTTTTTAACTTGTATTACAAATGAGAAGCAAAAGGAAAAAGGCAAACCCTCTTTTAAATTCCTCAATTTTGTGACTGGTATGGAAGGATATCAGAAAGTAATTGAGGATAATTGGAGGCATAATGTGAAAGGTAAACCGATAGTTATTCTTTGGAAAAAAACTCATGAAGATGAGACCTATTATAAGGAGATTTAGTAAACATGTCTATGGGATCAAGAATCAGATTGAGGTGGCCGAGATAAGCTTCAAGAGGCCCAATGCAACCCGAACCTTGACATAAGGAACATTAAAAAGTTGAGGAAGTTCAGTGTTGTACTGAGAAATTTGTGGAGGTCAATGATATAGAGGACAAAATTCTTAAGCAAAGAGCTAAGATGGATTGGATAAGGTTAGGAGATGCAAATAATGCTTCTTTTCATGCCATTCTGAAGAGAAAATAAAAAAGCAATAGTATGGGGGAGCTTAGGAAAGAGGATGGAACTATCCTAGCAAGTCAAAAAGAAATTGAAGAGGATGTGTTTCAGTTATATTCAAGCCTCATGGGAAATGTTGATGCTAACTTTCGTGGGGTGGATATTGTGGCAATGAGGAAAGGTAAAAAGGTAGATGATATCCAAAGGAAAATGCTTGTTTCTAAAATCACAGATAGATAAATTGAAACTGCTCCCAAAGGAATTAGGGATTTAAAAGCACCTGGTGTGGATAAATTTGGCTCCAAATTTTTTAAGAAATCCTGGGTTAGTGTGAAGCAGGATGTCATTGTAGCTAGTAGAGAATTCTTTGAAATTGGAAAAATGAACAAACAATTCAACATCACCCTGGTAACTATAATCCCTAAACACCACGAGGCAAACAAAATAAGGGAGTACAGACCTATCTCATGTTGTACTACCTTCTACAAAATAGTATAAAATTTTGTTGTTGATAGACTTAGTAAAATCCTACCAACCATTATAAATAATAATCAGGCTGCATTTGTTCCTGGGCAGAGAATCCATGATCATGTGTTTCTTACGTTTGAATTGATTAAAGGATATAGTAGGAAAAATGGAGTCCCAAAATGCATGATACAGATGTACGTGCAAAAGGCATACGATACATTAGATTGGCATGCCCTCAACATTATTTTACAAGAGATAGGAATCCCTAGACAGTTCATTAGATGGTTAATGGGATTGGTTACTACGATGACCTACAAATTTAACACCAATGGTTCATGTACGAAGGAGTTGATTTCCAAAAGATGGTTAAGGCAATGGGATCCCATATCCCCTTTGCTATTTGTTATAGTTATGAAATATCTCTATATAAAGTTCCAAGATCTTGACCAAATTCCTAACTTCAACTACCATGCGAAGTGCGATAAGCTAAATATTATTAATGTCAATTTTGCTGATGACCTCTTATTTTTTACTAGAGGTGATGTGATCTTTGTGAAGCTGACCATGGATAAGTTTAAGGAGTTATCTCAAACTATTGGACTTAAAATTAACCCAAAATTTTCGTATCTATTGTGGAAATATGGAGGATACCCTATGTCTTTCAGATATCTTGGGATTCCATTGTCGAGCAAAAAGTTAACAAATGCTCAATGTGATGGTTTTATGGACATAATTGTTGGGAAAATTAAACATTGGAGTGCCTAGATCTTGACTTATGTTGGAAGAATTCAACTTATCAAGAGTGTTATTTGTGCTATGTTGAACTACTGGCTTAACTATATTCCTATGCCCAAAGGAGTATTAACAAGATTGAAGGCATGCTAAGATATTTCTTGTGTACGAGCAAAATTGATCCTCAAAGAAAGGCGCCAGTGGCTTGGAGGAAATTGTGTAACTCAAGGAAGCAAGGTAAGCTAAATATGATGGCCATAGTTGAATGAAATTAAGCTCTCCTAATAAAACTTCTGTGAAATTTGAGTTCAAAAAAGTATAGCTTATAGATAAAATGGGTTGATAGTTACTATGTCAAAAATGAGAGGATCATGATTGTCTTTGTTACTACGATGTGCTCGTGGATTCTTAAAAGAATTTTGCAGCAAAGAGAGGTGGTGACAGGGATGCATGGTTGATAAAAAGTTATGCAATGTAGTAAATTTTATACTAGAAACTTCTATTATGATATTTTGGATCAGGGACATGAGATAAGTTGGTATAAGGTGTTTCATGACAACATTGCCCTTCCTCGTCTAGTGTTTGTTCTGTGGCTGGCGTGCCAAAACATGTTGGCTACAAAAAGCAAATTATTGAAGTTTGGTATTTTGAGCCATGGCGCTTGCTTGTTCTGTATAGGTACTGAAACATTAGATCACCTAATGTTTGAATGTGGGGAAATGAAGAAGATTCAGAATAAGGTCCTTAATCAATAAAGGGAAGAATAGAAGCAATAAAGGGAAGAATTGAAAGGCGATGATGCTTAGGGTTGCGTTCAGAGAAAATATATATGCCTGTTGACGCTATAGAAATGATAGAGTGTATGGGAATATGGTTTATGATACAAACATTAGAAAAAGAATTATAGATGTCTTAGTCCATATACTTTGGATTAAGCCCAAACTTAGACAACATGTGGCAGCTCTTCATGTAATATGTTTTTTTGTCTGTTTTTTCGTTGAGGGTTTGTTTAGTTGGATCCTTAGGAATTGTTTTAATAACTGGTTTTTTGATAAATATATATTATCCTTTATTTCTAAAAATATATACGATCTAATTTAATTTTTGAAAATAATGAAAATAATTTTTAGCCTCTGAAATATAAATCAAATAATTTATGGGATTTACATTCTCTATGATTTACACTGTGACGGTTTTCTCTTTATCAAGTTTTTCAGGCGAGGGTCCCCTTATTGGTTTTGTTGTACCCCAAAATTTTCCATCCCATTTTTGAGGTCAAGATATATCCTCATGCTCAAGGTTACTCAAGATTGATCAGACAAACCCTGTCTTAAGTAATTGACCTATAATTAGGGTTTTGCTTCTCTCAAAGGAAATTGAACTTCCAAAGGCCTCAAGTGGACTTCATGGTGTCTCATATGTCTCAAAATATCTCCATGTCAAATTTCAAGCCTCACAATGCAAATTTGCTCAATCAATTGCTCAGATGGTTGAAAATCAATTATATTGGACCAAAAGTCAACTGTGATCAATATACAGTCAAAATTCACCATTTTTGGTCAACATCAAGATTTTGAAGTTACATTCATCATTTGGTCAAGGATTGATCATGATTCATCAATAAAATTCAAGATTCATCAAAAGTCAAAAGTTACTAAATTAGGATTTTCTTTAGGAGAAGTCAATTGAACTTTGACCAAGCATAACTTTCACATACTTCATCAAAAATTACTCAACCAAAGCTTATTTTGAAGGAAATTCAATTCTCTGCAACTTTGTCTCTTATAGGATTTTCCCATAAAATGCTTCATTTGAGAGATATGGGCCAAGACATTATAGGTCATTTCAAAAGTCAACAAAAAATCATCTTTTCTCAAAGAAGTGTACATGAAAATGGAAGCTTTAAATGAGATAAAATCAAATATAGGTTTTAGAGGACATCTTAAGCTTTCTAAAAAGTCCAAGAACATCCTCAAATATTGAGAATTGAGCAAAATATGTTTGGGGAAAGTTTGGCAATTTTGAGAAAGTGCATGAAGTGCAATTTGAGCAATCTTGGAATTTTGTCAAATGGTTCTATGTTTTAAGGTTTGGAACATGTTTGTAAAATTGTCAAGGCCCTCTAAACCCATCCATGCATTATTTTAATATTTATTTTATTTATTTTTGATTTTATTTATTTAAATTCAAATTTAATTAAATAAAAATGTAAGAATAATGTATGGAGCGTGTAAGGCCTTAATTCTGAGTTGCTTGAGGTCCAAACAACACTTAGCAAGCTGGCAAAAACCCATGAAATAGATTGGTGCATGATTGAAGAAAAATCAAGTTTTGCAAATTAGCAATCAAATATTTTCATATTCAATGCCATATATTTTCTTCATATTTGTTAACATGGAATTCTCCTCAATAAATACACAACGGCATCAGAGGCCAAGGACACAAAATACTTGCACAAGAAACGTAAGAAAATTTCTCAAAAATTCAAGAATTAGGGCAAACTCAAACCCTATTCTCCAGCCTGTTTCAATCTATTCCAAGCATCAAATCATACTCGTGAGGTTCCCAGGAGTCCATCCATACCCTTTGCCAAGCCAGATCGTGCCCAGAACTCCCTCCCTCCAGTTTCACCGCTTGGTAAACTTCTGGAATTTCAAACTCTTTATGCATGTTATATAAATCAATTTGATGCTTACATACATGTTCATACTGATGTTTATGATTGTTTAGAACCATCATTTTTTAGATTTGATGTAGGAATCGTTTAACAACATTGTTAGGGCATGAAGGTTTTGGTCCTTCGTATCCTATGTTACAGGAACTTTCAGGCCAAACGGCCACCACCATTGAACTCGTACACCTCGATTTATGGGGGTAGGCTTAACCACTTGCTTCAATTTATGTTATTTTGCAAGATAGGTTCTTGAGGCAATCAGAGAAGATGATCAGAGTTATCTCCGACGTCTCTGAATTCGTTTGACCGATCAAGGGCATGTGTGGCACAATGCAATGTTCTGATTGGTTCATTCAAACACATGGGTCCCACTTGCGCGCGATTCATTTAAAATCTGATTTTTAGGAATTGATATATATTTATGAACACGTTATATTAATGAATGAAACAACCACCCTAGTGGCAAGACATGCGCGCGTTAAGGTTTACCTCTACCAAGGCGTGGGTTCGATCCCTGCCTTTTGCATTTTTTTTCTTTCATATTTCCAGGATTTTGTAGGTTTCACATATATATTTACACGCATATTCATATAACACCATAGACACATGGCCTAGTGGTAAGAGTTTGGACCTGCAACCTCAAGGTCACAAGTTCAACACTTCCAGCCCCCATTCCTTATTTTAAGCACTTGTTACTTTTCTTTTCTATTTCCTTTTTAATTTCCTCTTTTTATTTTAATTTCTTTTCAAATATATTTTAACTATTTTAAATAATCATAAAAAATATTTTATTTTTATTTTTAGGTTAATTAAACTTTTATTTAATTTTTGACATAAAAATTGTTTTTATTTTTAATAAGTTAATATTATTTTCTTAATTAATTTCTAATTAATGTAAATTTATTTTTTTCTTATTAAAATAAATCATAAAAATCACAAAAAAATATTTTTTTAAAATACTTAAAGTATTAGGATATTTTGTCATTTGTGTAAATATTTTCCCATTATTATTTTTCTATTTTATTTTATTTTAAATTCTAGAAAACGATGTATAGGTCGCACGCTTATGTTTTGTAATAGCGTAGATTTACTTTTCTCGCATTTTTTTGATTATGTAACTGCTCACAGATGTAATAGCTCTAAGTTTATTTTCCGCACTTATAATTATATGTTTGCCTGTATGTATATATATTAACTGCTAGCAATTAGGGTTTGTATGGCAAGACTAAAATCAACCTTAGAAAACCCTAATTCAAGATAAATAATTGAATCAATCACCATTGCACGCTTGCACCCTTAGGGTATCCTCTCTTGTTTCCTTCGGATAACGGTCATGTCCCTCAAACGTAGAAATATCTTAGCAAAGATGCCTACGAATAATATCATCATATTCCTTTCGATATAAAGATAATAGTCCCTCGATGACCCTCCGAGTTACCTACAAATACATGATCTTGTCCCTCGATTGTTGCCTATGAATAAATGATGATAGTTCCTACGAAGTTTCTAAGGTATCCTTACATGTTGCCTTCAATGACCATGCGATGATCCTACGTCTGTCCCTTCACATCCAATGGATGAGACTACCTACCAACTAATGGTATGGATAGCGTTATCCATAATGGAGAAGGAAAAGAAGAATGAACGACCTTGAGTGGGTGATAACTCTTAATTGCTTGCTCACACCAACAGTTCAAAACAAATACACCTTTATACATCACATTTTCAAACAAATATTTTCGAACACTTCGTACGCATTCTTGTGACTGATACAAGAATCATTACAAAGTTAAGGTCAAAATATATTCAAACAAACCACACACACAAAGCAAGTTTTCAAAAGTGAGCTAAGCAATTAAGAGCCCGTAGATAACTACGGATGAAAAGGGTGCTAACACATTCCTTTTTCATAAATTACCCCCCAAACTCAAAATCTATCAAAATTCTTTCCTGTTATTTTCACCTTTCCTTGTTGAATATAAGAAAAGTCGGTGGCGACTCTTGCTAACCGCAACATTTACAATAAAACGCAAAACAATAAAGTCAGTTCTCCAACCGTATTACAAGTGTTTCCCTGTTCTGTTACATTTGTTTATCTATTGCAGTGGCGTTTCCTCCGGCGGTTGGCCTTCTGCTCTGGCAATTTTTGATGTCAGTTGAGTAGTTATTACTCATTCTAGACAGATCAGCATTAGATTTTTGGATCTGATTTTCACTGATTTGTTCTTCCAGTTGAGTCCTCACTGATTTTTTATTTTGCGGGTGGTGGTTGCTCCAGCTTTTAACTGGTTTGTGTTTTTGATGCTGAGTTGGTATACTAAGGTTTTGTTTTCTGATGCTTCAGATCTGTTGAGATCTGCAGATTTCAAAATAATTTGGTTTGCCTCTCTTCATCGACACTAACTTTTTATCCGCTTCAGTCTTTGGAATTGATGTGTGATTGATTTCATATCCGAATAATTTATTTTGATAATGGATTGTAGGACTCGAAAGAGTCGTTTTGCTTGCTGGTTCTTTTACCACAGGTTGTTGGTTCGTGAATCAGGCCGTGTTGGCGGTTGGTTCATTCACCGTGTTAAAAAGTGAATGCTAACACTAGAGTTTTTCTTTTGCCATTTGGTTTTACGGCCGTAAGCGGGTTTGCTGAATAGTGTTTGTCTTGTGAGAGCTTTTACTTTAGTTGTTTTTGATATATTTATATACTTTCGACTGAGTTTTAGTTTTATGTCCTCTCAATCCTTTATAATCTCTTTTTGATTTTATATATATTTGTCTTATTAAAAAAATGAAAGATCGAGAACATCAAGTGGAAGAAAATAAAGTTAAAAAAAAAAATTTAAATTTTTGGTATGAGAAAAAAATGTATAATCTATAATATGAGAAAAGAAGATGTTCTGGAAAATACCAAAATAGCCTTTTCTCTTTGTCCTCCACCTCATTAATGTAGGGGTATTTTATGTGTAAAAAATATTTCTTCTTTCAAATTGAAAAGTTGGTGGACCCCACCGATGTGTTTGATCAGAGGATTTGTTGTGTTCCATGCACACTTTTCCCTTTTAATTTTGACTTTATTTTTCAATTTTGATTTTTCTTTCTTTGATTTCTCTCCATCTATTCAAACTATTATTATTTCTCATAATTTTTTTATAATTGCAAGAAACTATGTTTTTCAAACATCAAAAATCTTTTTCGTTTCAATCAAAAATCTTTTTTTCATAACCAAACTATCTCTTTTCCACAAACAAGTCTATTTTTCATACCATTAGATGTAAGATGGCAATTAAATCAAACAAAACATGATTACTTTTCAACTTATCACTTTACCTGTTTTCACAAATCTATCACTTATCATAACATCACTTATTTTTTTATAAACACCGAATAAAAAAAATATTTTTTAGAAAAAAACAAATAAATTATGGTTAATTTGTATTTAACAATATAAATCAATTATAATGCTCATAAATAAAAATAAATTTATTATTGATTCAAATATTTTTATAAATAATAACAAACAAAAATAATTTCATATAAGAAAAAAATTTATTATTAATTAAAATGTTTTTTTATACGAAAAATATAGTGAGTATGTTTAGTTTTTGCTTGCTCATGTTCGCAAATTATGATGATATTTTTGTCACGCTCATATTAAACCATCATTACTCTATGTAATGTACAAGTATTTTTATTAGAACTAAGGTTAGCAAGTGAGAGACTTAGCTAACAACAAAATTGTAAACTGCATTTATCAGTACTAGATAAAATTTATTGTTGGTTTAAATATTTTATATAAAAAAATTATACTTATGAAACAATTATATTTTTCATTTAAAAAATGTATTATTAATCTAAATATCTTTATATAAGAAAATTTACTGTTGATCAAAATATTTTTGTAAAAGATACATAAAAAAATAATATTTGTTTACGGGATAAAATTTTATTATTTGGTGTAAATATTTTTATATACAAAAATTGTATTTATGATCTAAATATTTTTTATTCAAAAATGATATTTGAGAAAAAATATATTATTAATCTAAATATTTTTATATACGAAAATTTACTATTGATCTACATATTTTATTAAACAATATATAAACAAAAATAATATTTATATATGAGAAAAATTTATTATTGATCTAAATAGTTTTATATACGATAATAATATTTATGATTCAAATATTTTTTATTCAAATACGATATACGAGAAAAATATATTATTGATCTCAATATTTTTAAATAAAATTTTTTACTATTGATCCATATATTTTTGTAAAAGATACATAAACAAATAAAAATAATATTTGTGGGGGATAAAATCTATTATTGGTCTGAATATTTTTATATACAAAAATTGTATTTATGATTCAAATATTTTTTATTCAAAACTGATGTACTGGAAAAATATATTAATAATCTAAATATCTTTTTATAAGATAATTTACTATTGATCAATATATTTTTGTAAATGATACCTAAAGAAAACTAATATTTATAGACCGTAAAAATATATTATTGGTATAAATATTTTTATATACTAAAAACAGTATTTAGGATTCAAATATTTTTTTTTCAAAAATGGTATACGGTAAATAATTGATTATTGATCTATATATTTTTATATACGAAAATTTATTATTGATCCACATATTTTTATAAACGATACCTAAAGAAAAATAATGTTTATATCAAGGGAAAATCTATTATTGATCTAATTATTTTTATTTAAGAAAATGGTATTTATAACCCAATTATTTATAATTCAAAAATGGTATATGAGAAAAAATCTATTATTGATCTAAATAATTTTTATATACAAAAAAATATATTATTGATCTAAATATTTTTTCTTTCTATTTTAATCTTCTATTTAAAATAATATTTGTATACGGGAAAAAATATATTATTGATTTAAATATATTTATATACGAAAATTTATTTTTGATCCAAATATTTTTGATAACGATACCTAAGCAAAAATAATATTTGTGCACGGGAACATGAAATTATTTATTAAAATATTGATTATTAACGGAAAGATGAAGTTGCTGATCAAAATATTTTTTTTATTAATTATAAATTCAATTTTTTTTTTACGAGTAATCAAATATTTTTCTATTAAAATATAAATACGCGTCCCGTACCGGAACCCGTGCGAAATCGCACGGGTTTGTTACTAGTTGTACATTGAAATACAATCCTTTAAACTAAAATAAATCATGGAAAATAAATAAAAATAAAAATTTCATTTCAATCAATGAAAAATAAAAAATTATATATCCAAAGTAAATAAAAAGGGAATAGAGAAAAATGAAATATCGATCAAAGAAAATTCCAATGAAATAATTTTAAATATTAATTTATTATCAAAAATAATAAAAAAAAAAAAAAATATATATATATATATATATATATATATATATATATATATATATATATATATATATATATATATATATATATATATATATATATATATATATATATCGGATCAAATTACACGAAAAGTTACACCATGAGTTACACTCGCTCAAAATATCACTGATTAATATTTTTAAAATCAACCGTTGGATTGAAACATATCATCATATAGATCATACCTATAAAGTTTGAGATTAATCTATAATGATTTACTATGTCATTGAACTACATCAAAATTAACGTTATATGAAAGTCCATTTTGACGTTAATCTTTGGATATCTTGATCGTATAGTAAATCATTATAGATTAATCTCAAACTTTATAGGTATGATCTATATGATGATATGTTTCAATCCAACGGTTGATTTTAAAAAATATTAATTCGAAGTTCCATTTTTGTTATATATATATATATATATGAACTCATTTTAAACTGGGACTATTTTTATCTTTTTGATTGTGTGTCATACTTTTTTTAATCTTCTTTCTAATGGAGGAGGATTAGTTTTATTATAAGTAAAAATTAGGCGCTATTAAAAATATAATGAGGAGTTTATAGCTTTTTTTTTAAAGGCATTGTAAATTTGTAAAATGAAACAATAAGTAACTCTCCTAATTTAAATATTTTTTAAAAAAGCACCATAAATATTTTTCATTAAAAAAATAATTTATAACTTTTTTTAAGAATTTATAAATTGACCGTGTAAAATATATTTACACTGACAAAATTATAATCGTTCGATCTTAAATTATATTTGACTTTTATTTTAATTATATATAAAATAATAATTATAAATAATTGTGATTGATTGATCATATAAATTTTTTACATTGAGAATGCATAACTATTAAATTTTTTTCAAATCTCTTAAAATCCCAGTTCAACTTTTTCTTTATTTTTACAGGTTTTGTTTTTCTTTGTCCTTCTCAATTTCTCCCTTTATATTTTTCTTTATTATTTTCAGTTTTATCAATTTTTATTAATTAACTACATTTAATCAGTAATCTTTGCTCATAGTATAACTCGTGGTTCAATTCAAAGCTTTGTTTTTTATTTCTATGTTCATAGACATGTCTATATCTTAATTCTCACAATAGGAGTTGTGTTTGGGTTATATTTTCTTAGTTTATGTTTAGGTTAAATTTATCTCTCCAACTGAAAATTTTTAATATTGCTATAATAATTTTGATGTATATTATAATGTGTAGGCGTATGTTTAATTGATGATGAGTATATTTTATATTGTTAATTGGTTTTAAAAAAATATTGTTATATTCATGAATTATGTCATCGTATATGAAATTCTTGTTAGTTATGTGTATGAATAGATGTATTTGCAGGTATGAAGACGGTAACTATCAGTTGTTTTGATTTTGACATTGCAACACTTTTAAGAGATGTCTCCATACGTCTTGTTGTTTAAGGATTGTTGGTTCAGAGATGATGCTTGAAGATTATTCAAGTGATGGTGTTTGATTTGTTGATTAAGTAATGATGTTTGACATATTGTTGATTAAGTGGTGATGCTTGATATGTTAATCAAGTGATGATCCTTGACATGTGATTCAAATGAGGGTGCTTGATACGCGATTCGAGTGATAATGTTTGATATATTGATTGAGTGATGGTGCTTGGTGCTTGAAGCTCAAGGTGTGTTGATCAAGATAAATCATGAAGATCATTTGATGTAATGATCAAGTGAATGTGCTTGAAGATCAAGTTGTGGTGATGGTTGAATATCTAGATTTATTGATCAAGATGTCTAGTTGTGTTGATCAAGTTGTGTAAATAAACTGATCTTAATCAAGTGATTGAAGATCAATCTATCAATGACTATATGTGGAGAAAACACCTTATGCCAAGCAACATTCAATGAAGTCACTAAAGATCTATGATCAAGCGATCTGTTTGATGCTGGATTTTATCATGAAGAGTTATCTCAAGCCTCATCAAAATAATATTCAAGGTTACAATTAGTGATAAAGTCAAAGATAATGTGGCAAGAAACCATAAGCTTCAGAGTTGTTAACAAGAGGAAGTGTGAAACCTCGCTTGTCCATGTCGAGTGATCAGTTTTTGTAAAGGTATAAAAGGAGATCTCAATTTTACTAAGGTAAACCACACAGACACACACTTAAACTAACTGTAAAACTTTTCTTAATTTTATAAAATCACCTAAATATATTTTAAAAGCTAAGCCAATTATGTAGAGAACTGTTTAACAATTAAAAACATGGTTTGCAAAGTAATAATCGAATAAGCCTTTGGAGTAGTCAGTTATTTCACTATGTACTGCTTAAAATCGATTAGAGAGACCCCTTAAATGATTGGAAATGGTTTGGAATCAAACCCTCCCATTTTTGGGTGGCATAATTGATTATGGCTTTGAGATAATCGATTATGAGGCTTAATTAGCCGATAGATTGTTTCCAAAATTACATGATGTTTTGTCTTGTAAATAAAGGGATCATATTTCATTTCAATTCATCCAGAAAACATGTTTTGATCCTTCATTCTCACTCTCCACTCTTTTTCTACTAATATCTCCATTGTTACTATAGTTTTGCCATGGTGCTTTAAGAGTGAATATCTACTTTGTGCGGATAATTTTTTCTTGTGTATGGTAAATTTGTAATTTTCTCAAGAGTTATTATCTCATATGCAATATTTTCCTTGTAAAAAGGTGTTTTTTGGTTGTAATCTAAACCATTAAAAGTCTTTTTTGGTTAATGAGATAAACCATCGAAAACCTTGTATTGATTGTGGAGGTCTCCATAGTTAAAACGCTCACTTGGTTCGTGAGTTTAGCCTACTCTTAAAAGCTCTTAGTTTTTGTGAAGGTCGTCGTACTTAAGACTCTGTCTTATTTGGGTAGTTATCTACTGAAAAACTCTAATCCTTGTAAAAGGAGGTTAGAGGGCAAATCTTGCAAAAAAAACTCATATCATACTATAAATTACTGGGGAGAGAACTAGGTCACTTCATTAAGGTTGGACCTTTATAAATCTCTAGTGCATTTCTCTCATCCCTTAACTCTTTATTATTTTCACTGTATTTTACTTTGTTTGCTTTACAAAGAGGTTTTTGAACTTTGTTTTTGTAAAAGATTTTGTTTTCAAAATAGATTTTCAATCTTATACATTTCAACCCCTCTTGTATTTAGAGTCTCTTTTCCAAAAATTTGAACTTTAAAAAAGATGACCAACAATAGTTCTTTAGACTTTTCGTTGTTGGGAAAGTGACTCTAAGCAAAAGAGTGGGGGAAAGGATGATTTGTGGAATTTAAACTTCATGATTAATGTAAATGTTATCTTACTTAAAAATAATTTGTGTTAGTATTGATAAGATCAAATAGAGAAACAAAGAAAAGAAAATAAAAAATAATGTGAATAAAATAATTTAAAGAGATAGGGTTAGAGATATGGCATCGAGATTTATACAAGTTCGGCCGAATGTTGGCTTAGTCATGTCCCCAAGAGATCTTCTTGAGAGTTCACCAAAAACTAGATCTTTTATAGGTTATTCGCACAAATTCTTGATACAAGATAATTGAGAGATTTTACACTGATTAATCTCAACAACCAAACAAAACTTTTGTAGGGTGATTTCTATAACCAAAAATAGATTTTTCAATGGTTGGTCTCAAGAACCAAGATCAAGCCTTCAAGAGTATCTCACTCTTGAAATAAAACAATGACATAACACTAGCACAAAACTTTCCTCATAAGTAGTTTCACTCACAAGGCACTAAGGAAGCTTTGGTGAATGAAAATATTTAAAGAGAGAGAAGAGAGTGATAAAATCTTAAAAAATAGGAAATCTCTTAATTTTGGTGTGATTTCGAATGAGGAAATGCCTCCTTTATATAGGAAAAAATGTAGCTAAAAAAGAAACGGTCCACTGGCCGAATTAATGGGATAATTGATTATGCTAATCGATTATGCACCCCTAAATAATTGATTGCTAAGGCCAAAAATGGAAGGTTTTGATATTTAGCTATTATTAATTAATAAGAGAATGTCTCAATTGATAATATACTCCACCAAGCAAGTTCTAATTGATTAGGTCAATTGTCTAATCAATTATTTAATTGAAAAGTTGCTTCCAACCAATTAGACAATATCCTAGTTAGTTGGCTAGGCTCTAAAAATATTTTCAGTAATTTTGTTAAGTAACAAGAGGCCTTAAATTTTTTTTTAAGTGTGTGTGTGTGAGATTCCTTAGTATCTTAGGAGTTAATCTTCTACAATCACAAGACTTTGGTTACTCAGATATACATGATCAGACGAACTTTTACACTTACTCTCTTTCGTAATAATAAGAACAACAACAACAACAATAACAAAAAAACAAAAACAAGGACAACAAAAACTAACATTGTTAACTTGAATCAATATTTTCCTTGTCTAATTCATGTTGGAGAAGAGATGATGGAGTTTTGAAATTTGTTAATGAAAGAAATGATATTTTCGAGCTTGGTTTAGTGAAGAAATAAAGTGTTGTAAATGAAAGATGATGTATGAAGGTAAAAGGTGAAGTTCGTTTAAGTTGGAAGTTCGTCTAAAATTAAGGTTTCACGGGAATCATTAATGGTAGTATCTTTAGCGGTTATAATCACTAAATTAATGATCAAGATTTGCTTAAGGATAGTGAAAAAACTCAATAAACACGCTTATATTTCCCCATGTCCCCGGGTGACTTTTCACCACAGTTGTAAGTTCCAACAGTTGTGAAAAGTGGTTTCAAAATATATTAAAAACAAAACTGTAGGTGTTATAATTCGAACCCATGGCCCTGCGTGACTTTTCACCACGGTTGAAACTTTCAAATGTAGTAGTAAAGTGGATATCATGCTACATACAACAACGGTTTTATTAAATAACTATTGTTGTATGTCTTATAATAAAATATAAAAAATACAACAATAACAGCAATGACAAGGAGATTTGAAATCATGACCATACACCATTTTTTCCATAGTTGGAACTTCCAACCGTGGTGAAAAGTTTCTTAAAATTGAAAATGAAAAAGAAAGCTTTCACAAACGAGATATTATCACGGTTAACAAGCAGGCTATTGTAATATTATTTTACGAAATTTATTTTTCTTAGTAGTGAGGGTGGACTGTCACCACTACTGTCTATATTTTGAACATGTGTCTTACAAAGAAACTAAAGAACAATGTTCCTAAAGAAGTTTGAAGTGACAAATTACCATTAATGAGTCATATGAACGTGTTTGGCTCTATTTGTACAGGCATATTCCTAATGCGGGAAGATAGAGAAATCATATTTTATTTCTTCACTAGGGTTACAATACTAGTGAATCAAATCAAGACATGTGCAGAGACATTAACAACAAGAGTTTTTGTTTCGAATATCTTGAGATCTTTGGATCCAAAGTTCGAACATGTGGTAGTTTCCATAGAAGAATCGAAAGACATGTCAACCTTGTCGGATGAAGAGCTTCAAGGGACACTTGAATCTCATGAAAAAGGATGGCTGAAAAAGTTGTAGGCAAATCGAAGAGTGATGTGGCTCTGTAGGCTTAACCAGCAAAAGAAAAGAAAGACAAATGAAAGTGGTTCGACAACAAAGGTAGAGGTGACTACAAAAATTCGACTGGTAGAGGAATCCAGAATGAATAAAGTGCGTCGAATCAAAGAAGACCACAATACTAAGGCAACCAAAGAGGTGGTAGAAAGCTTTACAAAAGTCACATACAATGTTACAATTGTTAGAAGTATGGTCACTATTCGAGTGATTGTCCAGAGAAGCGAAAGAATCAAGAAATGGATGCAAATTTCGCTAAGTATGAAGAGGAAAAGATGTTATTAATGGTCACAACAAGAGATGAAGAGAAATTCAAGGATCAGTGGTACTTGAATTCAGGATGTTCATCACATATGTCTAGAAGGAAATATTGGTTTGTTAATCTAAATCCCTCAATGAAGAACATGGTGAAATTTACAAATGACAATACTCTAGCAGCTGAAGGTATTGGAGATGTTATGATCATGAAGAAAGATGGAAAAGGTCAGTAATTTCAAATGTGTTATACATTCCAAGAATGAAGAGCAACTTGCTTAGTATAGGGCAGTTGGTTGAAAATAATTATAAAGTTGCGGTCACAGACAAGATGATGAGAGTCATCGACGCGAATGGAAGATTAATCTTGAAGGCCCATGTGTCCCAGAAAAGAACCTTCAGATCGAACTTAATGTGATGGATCACATGCGCCTTTTGACTGCAGCTAGTAGAGACGAATGGATATGGCACTATCGACTAGGCCATCTCATCTTCAGAGACATCAATGACTTAAACAGAAAGAATATGGTTTTAGGATTGCCAGAAATTGACATTCCAAACGAATTGTGTGAAGAATGTGTGCAGGTGGAACAACATAAGAATAGCTCCAACAAGGATGCAAGAAGCAAGTCGAAGGCTATTCTCGAAGTCATATACTCTGATGTATGTGAACCAATCCAATTGGATTTGTTTAGACGTAATAAATACTTCATCACATTCATAGATGATTTTAGTCGAAAACTGTGGACTTACCTAATCAAGAAAAAGTGAAGTGATTGAGTTATTTGCCAAGTTTAAGTCTATGGTCGAAAGACAAAGTGGTCGAAAGCTCAAAGTTTTGAGAAATGATGGTGTTGGAGAGTATGTGTCTTCCACATGTTGTGTGAAAAAGAAGGGATTGTAAATGAGGTGGTGCCATCCTACACTCCACAGCATAATAGGACTGCAGAAAGGAAGAATCAAACCATTATGAATATGGTTCGAAGTATGTTGAAAGGAAAGAATTTACCTAAAGGGTTTTGGGGTGATGTTGTATTTGCTGCAAGGTATATTTTGAACAGATGCCCAACGAAGAAGCTAGAAGGAATTACTCCAGAAGAATGTTGTCTGGTGTAAAACCTAGTTTAAGTCATCTGAAGGTATTTGGATTTATTGCACATAGGCATGTGCCAGATTAATTGAAAAGAAAACTTGATGACAAGTCGAGTCAAATAATTCTAGTAGGATATCATTCGACAGGAGGTTACAAGTTGTTCGACCCAATGAACAAACAGATTGTGATCACCAGGGATATGATCATACATGAGCTGAAAGAATGGGATTGGACTCAAAATGTCAAGAAAGATTCAGTGAGAATCTTACTTGAAGAACCAAAAACTCAAGTCAAAAGAGAAGTTCGACAAGAAGAACCAGCAGTTATAGATCAACCAAGTACAAGTACAAGCAGACCTCAGAGAACAAGATGCATGCCTGCAAGATTATAAGATTGTGTGGTTACATATGATGATTTGCTTGATAATGAAGGTGTACTTGTACACTATCCTTTCTATGAAGATGTCGAACTTGTCAATGCAGCTGAAGCATTGAAAGATTTGAACTGGGTGAAAGTGATGAACGAAGAAGTGAAGTCCATCGAAGACAACAACACTTGGTCAGTTTACAAATTTCCTCAAGGCAAGAAGGCAATTGATGTCAAGTGGGTATACAAAGTGAAGATGAATCTCAAAGCGGAAGTAACTCGACACAAAGCAAGCCTAGTGGTGAAAGGATTTCTCCAAAAAGAAGGAATTGACTTCGATGAGGTTTTTGCACTTGTGGCTAGGATTGAAACAATTAGGTTGGTTGTTGGTTTAGCAAAACTAAATAGTTGGCACATATGTCAAATGGACGTGAAGTGTGAATTCCTGAATGGACCCTTAGACGAAAAAGTTTATGTTAAACAACATGTTGGATTTGTGAAACATCACAAAGAGAGAAAAGTGTACATACTTCATAAAGCCATGTATGGATTGAAGCAAGCTCCAAGAGCTTGGAACAAGAAGATTAATAATTTTCTAAGGGAGTAGGAATTTGTGAAGTGTACATTTGGACATGGAGTATATACAAGAAGAAATAGTGAATTACTTATACTATGTTTCTATGTCGATGACTTGTTAATAACAGGTAGCTGTAAGAAAGAGATCAAAGACTTCAAAGGTGATCTCAGCAAGAAATTCGAAATGTCTGATCTGGGTGAAATTTCAGACTTCCTTGGCATAGAATTCTACAAGACTAGTAGAGGTTTAATGATGCATCAAAGAAAATATGCAAGATAAATTCTCAAGAGATTTGAGATGGAAGAATGCAATTTGACTTCGACGCCTGCAGAACCAAGACTACAACTGTCGAAAGACTCTGAAGAAGATGATGTTGATCCAAACCAATATAGAAGACTTATTGGGTCCTTAAGATACCATTTTCATATGAGGACTGAATTAGCATACAGTATGGGTATAGTGAGTAGATTCATGTAGAAGCCAAAGGTATCACACCTAGTAGCGGCAAAGAGGATTTTGAGGTATTTGAAAGGAACTCTTATCTATGGCATTTTATTTCCAGCAACTGATAAAGGAAAAAAAATGCAAGTTAATGAGGTACACAAATTTGAGCTGGTGTAGTGATGTTGAGGATTGAAAATCCAAACCAGGATATGTGTTTATGTTAGATGGTGTGCCAGTTGCTTGGAGTTCGATAAAGGAACCAGTTATGGCGTTATCATCATGCGAAGCAGAATACACAGTTGTGTCTCTTTGTGCATGTCAAGCAACATGGATGGTGAACTTGGTCGAAGAAATCACATGTAAAGATCATGGAGCAATTACCGTGAAGATCGACATCATGTCTGCTATCAACCTGGTGAAGAACCCGATAGAACACGGTCGAAGCAAGCACATCAAAATAAAGTTCCAATATCTTCGAGAGCAGGTAGATGATGGGAAGATGAACTTGAAACACTGCAGAGCTGAGAATTATATTTTAGAAATCATGATGAAGGGTGTGCAGGTCAAATTATTTCGAAGACTAAGAGCTGTGATTAATGTAGATAGCCTAGACATAATTAATAAGGTGGTGTGTTGAAAGTAATTCCTTATGTCTAAAAAATTTGATTTGATTTGATTTAGGAGTGTGGAAACAGTTTGTTACAGAAAGATTTGATTTTAGATTTAGATATATTTGATTTAAATCTAAAATAGAATAGATTTGATTTAGCTCCAAAATAGGTATTTTGGGCTTTTGTAGTTTTGGGCATTAGCTAACCTAAATCTAGAAATAGAGGGAGTAACCCCTATTTTTGCAATCAAGTCATTCAAAGTATTTTGCAATTGCAAAGTGAATAATAAAGTTTTTCACAGTTTGTGGGCAGAGAGAAACTCTTCAGAAAATAATTATTTCTTTTCTTCTTTAATTTTCTTTCATTGTCATTGTTATTGTGCGGTGATATCAATCTAGTTCATCAAGATTGATAGAAATTCATCATAAATTTTGGTGGATTTCCAACATCTTGTAGGTGTTGAACCAATCAACTATAACGAAGAATAAACAATAGAAGTCTTCTATGGTCAAAGAGTTACAAGCAATAAAAATAAACAATACATGGGAAGATCTGTTGTGAATCAGATGCCTTGGAAAACAAAGTATAAAGTTGTTCCTCAATGATCAAGAAACAAACAAGGGTATAAAGGATGATAAAACAAGAAGAACACAATGATTGGTTATTAACTGTTATTCTTTACTTTCTCTTTTAATCAAGATTACAAGTTCACAAGAATAACAAATACCCTCTCGCTCTAAATTAAGATTTGCAGTATGCAATGATGAGAGACTAGTATGCTATTTATAACAAACCTAACATACTAACTAATGGGATTTTATCACAAACATCCATTACAATCTAACTTAGGGTACAATCTAACTTAAATAATTGGACATAACAAACATGCCTAATTCAAAATACTAACAACCTTAGCATTTCGACACCCACATACTAGAACACACTTCGACTATAGTATGGAGCTCTTCGACACCAGCATGTGAACAAACTTCGACGACATGCTCAATTCTGTCAAACAAGAAGCTACCTTTTGACCCAATAGAGTTCGATCCAATATCTCATAAATCTCCACCTTGGAACAAACTCTATTATCAAAGAACGAACTAGGCATATAGTGGAAAAACTTGCAACTAGGCATGTCTTAGTGATCATATCAGCAACATTGTGATCTGTCGAAACCTTCATAATTTGAAGTGCTCGAGTACCCCTTTGACGAAATGAAGCCTCAAATCAATGTGTTTGGTTTGCTCATGATAGGCTGAATTCTTCGACAAGTGTATCGCACTTTGAATATCATATTTAACAATGATAACTTCACCTTGAATTTTCAGCTCCTTAGCAAAACCTTCAAGCCACAATGCTTCTTCCACAACTCAAGTTAAAGCAATATATTCTGCTTCAATGGTTGATAATGCAACAACTTTCTAAAGTGTTTCTTTCCAACTAATTGATATACCAAACATAGTGAAAATATATCCAGAAATAGATTTTCTGGAATCCATACAACCCGCATAACCAGAGTCGACATATCGTTCGATTGTTTCTTTACTATCTTTACCCAAGGCTCCACCATAAATTAAGACTCTATTCAGAGACCCGTTTATGTACTTTAGAATTCACTTCAATGATTGTCAGTGAGCCTTTCCAAGATTTTCCATGTACCTACTTACAAGACTTACTACATATGTTATGTTGGGTCTAGTACAGACCATAACACACATCAAAGAACCTACCACATTAGCATATAGGGTGCTATTCATATAAGCTCTTTCAACCTCACTACTGGGACATTGATCAATATTCAGCTTGAATTGAGGGTTTGTTGGAGTCACAACAGGCTTCGAATTTGACATACTATATTTTTTGAGAATCTTCCGTAGATATACCTCTTGAGATAAGTATAATTTCGATTGCTTTTTATCTCTTCGAATGTCAATCCCAAAAATCCTGGAAGCAGCTCCCAGATCCTTCATTTCGAACTCCTTATTGAGTTCATCCTTCACCCTCATCACCTCTTCGACATTGTTGCTTGCTATGAGAATATGATAAACATAAAGCAACAAAATAACAAATAAATTACCATGTCAAAATCTAAAGTAAACACAGTGCTCGAACTGACTTTTAATGAAACTTATGCGTGCCATAAACTTGTCGAATCTCCTATTCCATTGTCGAGGAGATTGTTTCAGCCCATATAAAGATATATTCAACTTGCACACATAATTTTTCTTTCCCATTTCGACATACCCTTCATGTTGCCTCATCAGGATTATTTCATCTAGATCCCCATACAAAAATGCAATATTCGCATCCATTTGTTTTAATTCAAGATCGAACTGTCTAACCATGGCAAGAAACATTCGAATTGACCTATGCTTTAGAACAGGAGAGAACACATAATTGAAGTCTACACCTTCTTTCTAAGGGAAACCCCTTGCAACCAACCTTGCCTTGTATCTTTTTGACGCCACTTCTTTGATTCCTTACTTAAATTTGAAATTCATTTATAGCTGACTAACCTGGTTCCAACAGATTTTTTGATAAATTCCCAAGTGTTGTTATCATGAAGAGATTTCATCTCATCATCAATCTCCTTCAGCCACTCAGTCTTATTTCGACTCCTCATAACTTCCTTATGGTCTCTTGGTTCTTCGTCTAGAACCTCACCTGTAGAGATTAAGGCATAAGCTATAAGATATGCATACCCAAGTCTCTGAGGAGGCTTGATGACTCTTCGCGTCCTATCTCTTTCTAATAGGTAATCATCGACAATTTCCTCAACTTCCTCAACATATTCTACTTTTTCTTCTTTGACTTCAGCATCAATATGCTCCACCTCGACACGAATTTGTACATATTCCAGCTCTTAGTCAAATATTTTTGTACTTAGACCAACATTATTAATTTTCTTGAAAGTCATTTCAGCTTCATTGAAAACTACATTTCGACTAGTAATAATCCTTCTGTGACATGACTCTAGGCACTGTAGCACCCTTCTAAACCCTCCCCGCAAAATATAATAATTAATTCAGAGTAAATATGCATACAAGGATGTCACAATTTATTTAAAATAATTTTCACACAATGTCATGCTTTTCTGAAGAACGGAATCAATTGAAATAATTAAACAACATGTTTAACACAACAGAATATTCTCCATAACTTGGATAACTCAAAAACCTCAAAATATCATCAATAAGGCCAATGCCTTAATCTCACAAAATTAATATTCAAGTAAAACAATTAAACAAAATAAGAGTTTAATAGGAACTCTAAAATAAACGTTCCCCAGTGTTACAAATCAGAGCATGACACCTGACTCGATAATAACGTAGTCTAACTCTACGAGATATCCTCACCAAAGCGCCTAAGCTGCTAAACTTCAATATGAAAATAATCAACAATAAGGGTGAGACTACATCATAATTATTAATCATTATAAATTCATACAATAATCAGAATATCATAAGCAATTACTTCACCCTATTTAGCATATTCAGATTCAATCATTTCATCACCAGAAAATACATAAGTCGTTAACATACAACAACATACAACAACATACAACAACATACAACAATCATATTATAACAATGGAATTCTTCCAATCATGTTATAACACATACAATAATGCAATGCAACAAGACTCTATGCATATGGTACCAATCGTGAAATAAATTCACCATACTGTTCCATTCAAACTTGGACACAGTATCAACATCCGTTCCATTCCAACTCGAATACGGATACGCCTCACCGTCCATTCCAACTCGGAAATGATTATTGGCCAACTAACTAATTCCACACAATGAGAATTAGCTACAACAACAATGATATGTATGTATGCACATCCTTAAAGCATGCAATATCAACACCGATTATGATAACAACTTTTATTATAACCTCTAATCACATACAACATACACAAGAAATTACATTCTAGCTCATAATGCTATCACTAACATACACAATCCAACAATATTATGCATTCATAACAACATCACAACAAACACATCGTTATACATAAGTCAAAGTATGCAAACCATGGATAAACCAAGCATAATTTAGAAAAATCGGGACTTTTTAAGATAAAATTGAGCTACTGCTATTTTCTTCATTTTATAAAATAGAATATTTTATTTAAGTCACGACGTCCAAAACGGTGATTAAAACGGACTTACAGTTTGAAAGTTATGAATTTTTCAAAATTAATATTTTTCCAAAGCTTGGTAAATTACCACAGAGGTTAACCGTTCCCACCGGTCGAGAGCGAACCTTTATTTCAAACACGCGGTAATTGGTTTCCCATATAGGGTAACCAATTACCCAAGCCAAAATTGCAATTTCCAGAAAATTAACACAGTGGTAATCGGTTCCCCCTATAGGGTAATCGGTTCCCACGAGACCTGATGCAAAAATTTTGCATTGACAGCAACAACATCATCCCAATCCATTCCAAATACGAACCCAACCACAAACAACATCAAAACAATTCTAAATATATGATTATAATGCAATATTAACATTACCATAACATCATACAATAACACTATATCATCAATTGTATCAATTTCATCAAAATCATGTATTTAGGGTCAAAATTCTAAACCTCAAAATCCTAAATTGGGATTCCTAATCTACTTAATATATTCCTCTTATTTCCAAAATCTATAATGAATAACAACTAGAATAATCACCTCTTACCTTAGCCAAGTCCTTGAGTCCTCTTTATCTTTGGAGTTCCTTTTCATTTTTCTTGCTTCTCCTCTTACGTTCTTCTATTCTTCTCACTTTTGGTCTCTAATTCTTTTTCTTTTCTAATTATTATATTATTATAACAATAAAAAATATAGTTAGAGACTATTACTTCCTTACACCTCCTTCTTCTACTAATCACAACACAAGCCCAATTTCTTTTCTTTATTTTAATTTCCAAGAATCCCAGAATTCAATAATTTCAAAAATCAAATTTTAATTAAATTAATAATTAAAATTCTAAATTAGTAATAATTGAAAATATGAGGTGTTACAGGCACCATAACCTATAAGCTTTGACTCCTCCATGTTATCCCATGAACATGCATTTAAGAGCTCTAAGTTCGACCTTGTCTTGCCTAATATGAGCATAGGCTACGCAGCCAAATACTCTCAGTTTGTCGAGATCTCGTGGAGGTCCCGACCAAAGTTCTTTAGGTGTCTTCATATCTAACGCAATCGAAAGACACATGTTTAACAGATATGTTGTTGTCGAATCAACCTCACCCAATACACCTTCTTTAACCTAGCACTAGTCAACATGCATCTAAATCTTTCCAAGATGGTTTAATTAAACCTTTCATCCAAACTGTTTTGTTGTGGAGTGCCTGCGATAGTTATGTGCCTTGCAATACCATAGGAAGCACAAAATTTATCGAATTCCTCATTGCAAAATTCAAGGCCATTGTATGTTCTCAATTTCTTGACCTTTTTGCCAGTTTGATTTTCGACCAGAGTCTTTTAACCTTTGAAATTCTCAAAAGTTCCATCCTTAGTCTTCTGGATGAATACCCATAACTTTCTGGAATAATCATCTACTATGTATAGAAAATACCTTGCTCCTGTATATGACGGACACCTTCAGGCCCCCAAAGACTAGCATGGATGTAATCAAGGGATTCATGTTTTCTTTGTTAGCCTTTGTTGAACTTCATTTTACAAGATTTTCCAAGTATATATGGTTCGCAAAACTTCAGCTTTTTGACTTTGTCTCCTCCAAGCAAATTTTGTTTCCCCAATTCGACCATACCCCTTTCACTGACATGGCCCAATCTCATGTGCCAAATTTCCATCTTCAAAAATGGTTTCGTGGATGCGATATTTGTCAAACCACTTACAGCCTCAAGGGTATACAAGCCTTGTTTCTTCACGCCTCTTAATACTTCCTTCAATCCCTTCATAACACTTAGAATACTTTTCTCTCCTTGGAAAACATATCCTTTCTTTTTGAATTCACCAAGAGAAATCAAATTTCTCTTTAAATTAGGTGCATACCTGACTTCACTCAATAACCTTATTAACTCATCATGGAGCTTGAACCTCACAGATCCAACACTTGCAATTTTGCAAGTTTTGTTGTTTTCCAATAATACAAATCCACCATCTTGATCACATAATTCCTCAAACATGTCTTTGTTTGGAGTGATGTGCCAAGTGCACCCATAATCCATAATCCAGTCCTTCGACGGATTGCTGCTCAAAACCACAAGGACATCAGATGAGTCGAAATTATCTTGAACAATAGTTGAATTGCCATTATCCTTACCTCCATGATCCTTCAGACGTTCAGGGCACACCTTTATTATGTAACCATCCTTCTTACAATGATAACATCAAATACTAGATGCTTCGCCATTGTAAAACTTTTGCTGACTTTTACCTTTCTTCTTGTCGAACTTACTATCCTTTCACAAGAATTTTCCTTTAACGGCCAAACCTTCACCAACCATCGAAGGTTTATGTTCCTTTTGTTCGTTCAAGTCCTTCGAATACAAGGCTGATTAAACTTCTTCAAATGTCAGGGACTCTCTTCCATACAAGAGGGTTTCTTTGAAGTAAGCATGTGATCTGGGCAAAGAGCACAACAACAACGCTTGATCTTCATCATCGGTCTTCACATCAATATTTTCAAGATCAAGAACCAGTTTGTTGAACATATCCAACTGCTCAGCCAACACTTTGTCTTCAATCATCTTGAATGAATACAAAGTTTGCTTCAAGTAGAGTCGATTCACCAACGATTTGGTCATGTACAAACTTTCAAGTTCACCCATAACCAGGGTCTCGTCGTCTCCTTTGATACCTTTCGAAGAACCTTATCGCAAAGGCTCAACAAAATTGTGTTGTGGACTTTCTCTATCATCGTCATCTTCTCAGCTGCCGTTAATGCTTCATTCATGGTCGATTGTCCCTTCAACGCTTCTAAACAACCCTGCTGAACTAGTAGGGCTTTCATCTTCAAGCACCACAGACCGAAATCGTTCACTCTAGTGAACTTTTCCATCTCATACTTTGTTGAAGGCATCTTCTCCACGCTCACCGCACCAATTTATTATGAATCGGATGCCTTTGAAAACAAAGTATAAACTTGTTCCTTAATGATCAAGAAACAAACAAGGGAAGAAAGGATGATAAAACAAGAAGAACACAGTGATTGGTTATTAACTGTTATTCTTTACTTTCTCTTTTAATCAAAATTACAAGTGCACAAGAATAACAAATAACTCTCTCAACCTAAATTAGGATTTGAAGTATGCAATGATGAGAGACTAGTATGCTATTTATAACAAACCTAACATACTAACTAATGAGCTTTTATCACAAATACTCATTGCAAGCTAACTTAAACAATTGGACATAACAAACAGACCCAATTTGAAATACTAACAACCCTAGCATTTCGACACCCACATACTAGAACACACTTCGACTACAGTATGAATGTATTTGACACCAGCATGTGAACAAACTTCGACGGCATGCTCAATCCTGTCGAACCAGAAGCTACTCTTCGACCCAATAGAGTTCGATCCAATATCTCACAAGATTGAAGAAATATAACTAGTTATTTATTTCAAGTCTTTGGTGCCCCAATTTTATGCTACTTGAGAAAGCAACATGTGGTGGAATTTCATCTTGTGAGGCTGAATATATAGCATAATCATATGTTGTGTGTCAAGAGAGTTGGATTAGATCTATACTTGAAGAAATGAAGGTCAAGTGAAGAAACCTCTGTGCTAAAGATCGACAACAAGTCGGCCATAAATCTTGCGAATAATCCAATTTTGCATGGAATGAGTAAGCACATTGAAATTAGGTTTCACTTTTTAAGGGAGAAGGTAAATTAATGTGAACTTAAAGTAATGCATTGCTCAAGTGAAGCGCAGTTGGATGATATTTTCACTAAATGTTTAAGATCTACATATTACTGAATTTGAGAAAGAAATTAGGAATAATTCGGCAACTATAATTAGCATATATTCGACAACTTAGATTATAGAGGATATGTTGTGCTATAATCCAAATTCTATAGTCCAAATCCAAAGTCAATTAAGGATAGAGTTGGTTACTTAGTATACACATTAGTTAATTGTATATAAATAGGACATCATGTAATTTATTTTATAATTCAATAATATCAATCCTTATTTTCTTATTTTTATTAATACATGAGACACTTTTAATAAGAAGAGAAAGAGATAGAAAATAAAAATAAAAATTAATATTATTAAATAAATAAAAATTGATTTATGATATATTTATATGTTTATGCAACTAACTTGTATATTAAATAACAAACAAACTCTAGTTAATTTGAATTTGGACTTAGATCAGTTAACTTCGACTCGAGCTTGAATCCAAATTAGTGACTTTTTATTTATTCAGTTTTAAAAAGAAAAAAAAAAATCTGATTATTATAACAAACAAATTTTAGAGATTGTGAAATTCTAGCTGGACTTATTTAAAATGAAGTGAGTATGAATGAATGCATTTAATATAAAGTAACAATATCTGAAAGCGAGAAAAAGTATATTATATCTTGTTAGTACACGATCCATAAGAAAAGTTAAGATATAGGTGTGTCTGAGTCTGACATATGAAAAGGGGACCATATGCATGGCTCACTCTCTTTCTCTGATCTCACTCATACTATCTGTTTAGGGCAGACAGACAGGAAACTAGGCAGAAAATTGGGACTACAATCGCATCAAACAACTTTAGCAAACTGAAGTAGACCTTCCTGAGAGAGACCTACCCATTACTATACTTGTGTTTCAAAACTCTACTACCTACAATTTTTCCAACCTCATTTCGCCATAACTTCACTCCTCCTCCACACATTTAAATAATTGGTATAGTTTTTAAATTTGGTGATACAATACAACTATATATTAAAATCAGATTAAAATGTATTTTGGTTATATAAAACTAATGTTTTAATCTTAATTATTTAATATATAAATTTTTCATAAGGATTATATAAATAATTGTGATTAAAACTTATATATTAAATTTTTCTTAATTATTTAATATATAAATAAGTGGATTTAGGGCTGGCCTTAAAAGAATATTGGTAAATTTTGGAGAATAAAGAATGAGATAATATATGATTGTATAAATGTGTTTTCCCGTGATAAATTTTTCTAAAGAGAATGAAGATATATTATCAAGAGTGATCAAGAAAATAATTGTGATATGAAGAGAAAATTTGATAAGAATTGATGATAATATTAAATTATTTTATACTTTTACATGGATATTTTTGTGGTATATATATTAACAATATAATATTATGAAAATTTGATAAGTATTGATGTTATGTATCTTTTATCCATTATACATAAAATTAAAACTATAATATTAAAATACGGGTCGGGTTGATTTATTGGGCTTCACATACCTTTAAAAAATGAGCTGAACTAATTTTTTTGTAGCCTATTAAGCAATTGGGTCGAACCGGACTAATCCATTTAAATACTTTAATCTACCAAACTGTAGCGGATTGAGTCGGACCGACACATTTGACAGTTCTACTTGCATTTTTTTGAATACATCATATTATTATTAAATTATAAAAATGTAATAAATTGATAATATTATAAATCTCATTTTATAATGAGTCAGTTTTATAGTAATAAAAATAAATAAAATAAATATTATTTAAATTTGGTGAAGTTTAATTTTTAACGGATCCAAAATAACTATCCAAATCTGAAATAATTCAATATTACCTAAATTAAAAAACCAAATTAATTAACTTGACACCGGTTCTATCCGATCCATTTTTTCAAAAAGACAACGAGTTGGTCGGTTTCATTCAGACGGTTGAAATTTGTCCAACCTTAATAGAAAATTTTATGTTTGATTCAAGAAGGATTCTTATAATTTCTACAAAACCAACATAATAATAAAGAAAAAGTTGTTGAGAGTAATTCATATTCAGAACTTCTGAGGGTCAGTCAGAAGTTCTGATGGTTAGAAGAAGAAGCTTCTGATATTTTGTCCAGAAGGAGTTGAACTTCTGCTGAGGGTCAATCAGAAGTTCTAATGGTCAGAAGCAGAAGCTTCTGATATTTTGTCCAGAAGGAGTTGAAATTCTGGAGGATAATTAATATCTACTAGTTAGAGATAACTTAAGTATGAAGTTGTTAGAGATAGCTTAAGTGTAAATTTATTATACTTAGGGACAACTTAGCTGTGAGGTTATCTCCTTTATAGGGCCTACGTGGCATCTTTCCACTTGCTAGTTTTGTGTATAAATAGGTGTTCCTATGCTTCAATAAAATTAATCCAATTCCTTTTACCAATCAGTTGTAAGTTGCAACCATCTTTATCATTTATTATTTCTCTCTTCTTCCTCTATTTTCATCACCTTGCACCAAAAATTGGTATCTAGAGCTCTTGGTTGTTCTTAAAATTCCTGGGAAACACGAGTGATTGTGAGCTGTGTGTTTGAACAAGACCATATTAATTTTGTTGGTTTTGGGAAACACTGAGTGAAAACTAAAATTTGTAAGAAATATTTTTTGTAAGGTTTAAGATGAGTGGAAGCAGTAATTTGAACACTAAACTTCCAGTTTTTAATGGTAAAAACTAGAACAGATGGATGATACAGATGCGAGTTCTGTTTGGTGCTCAAGATGTTCTTGAGCTGGTAACAAATGGTTATGCTTCAGTAGCAGTAGATGCTACTGAAGAACAGAAAACTGAAGAAAGAGGTATGAGGAAGAAGGATCAGAAAGCTCTGTTCTATATCCATCAGGGTGTGGATGAAAACGTGTTTGAGAAGATTGCTGATTCGGTGACGCCAAAGGAGGCATGGGATATACTTGTGAGATGTTACGGTGGTGACGCATCAGTGAAGAAGGTGAAGCTTCAGTCCCTGCGAAAGAAATATGAAAATCTCAACATGAAGAACAGCGAAAAAGTTTCTGAGTACATTTCCAGAGTGATTCTGATCACTAATGAAATGAAAACTTGTGGCGAAACACTTTCTGAACAAGTAATCATAGAGAAAGTTTTGAGGTCTCTTACTCCTCAGTTTGATTACATTGTTGTTTCTTTTAAACATTCTAAAAATCTGGAAACCATGAGAATAGAAGAGTTACAAAGTAGTCTAGAAGCACAAGAGTTGTGTATGATTGAGAGAACTTCTGAGAGGGAAGTTGAGCAAGATCTGAAGGCTTCTTTTGTCAAGAAATACCAGAAGCTAAAAAACATGGTAGGTCGCAGAAGTCAGGAGCCTTCTATTCTGATGAGAAACATCAGAAGAGAAAGGAGAAGTATGACAAAAGAATGGTTCAATGTTACTGTTGTAAGCAGTTTGGCCACTTTGCTAGAGATTGTTGGTGAAACAAAGAAGAAGCAAAAATATTCAGATGATGAACCTGTGCTATTGGTGGCTTATGAATCTGGAGATGAATTTGTGAGGTTGTCATTTTCTGAATCTGAAGGGGATGAAGATGACTCTGAATATTCTGATTCTGAAGGAGTGTTTCTTTATTAGTCAGAGTTAGAAAATGACATTGAAGAGTCAGAAGTTGAAACTTCTGAAGAAGAGTCAGAAGTTGAAACTTCTGAAGAAGAGTCAGAAGTTGAAACTTCTGAAGATGAGTCACAACTTGAAGATGACTCTGAATATTCTGATTCTAAAGGAGTGTTTCTATATGAGTCAGAGTCAGAAAATGACATAGAAGATTCTGAAGATGAGTCAAAATCTGAAGTTTGTGAAGAAGAGTCAGAAGTTTAAACTTTTGAAGAAGAGTCAAAAGTTGAAACTTCAAGAAGAGTCGAGATGAATCGATTTTGAAGACTCAGAAGATGAGTCGAATCTTAGGGAGATTCGATAGTGGTCCGATTCGATCCGATTCGATAATGATCCGTAATCGGTGGTGATCATACTTCTTGAAGGGAAAACTCGAAGAGAGAGTCTAGAGGACAAACTTCCGTAAAGTCCAAGGAAGTAGTTCTAGACAGAGAGTCTAAAGGACAAGCTTCCGTAAACTCAAGGAAGTAGTTCTTGACAAAGTCCAAACCGACGCTCCAAGTTCTGGAGAAGTTTCAAAAAAGGATCAGAGGTCACAGAGGATCAGACAAATACCAAGAAGGTTCGTAGATTTTAACATGTTACAAGATACTGAAGTAACTCTAAAGGAGAAGTTGTTCAATGTGCCATGTTAGTAGATTCTGAACTAGTTGATATTGAAGAAGCCCTCAAGAAGAAAGTATGGCTAAATTCCATTAAAGAAGAACTTGAGGCTATAAAGAGGAACAAAACATGGAAGTTGACAAAACTTCCAGAAAAAAAGAAAGCTATCAGCGTCAGATGGGTTTTCAAGGTAAAACTTAAGCTAGATGGATCAATTGGCAAACACAAAACAAGACTAGTGGCCAGAGGTTTTCTTCATAAACCTGGACTAGATTACTTTGAGGTGTTTGCTCCTGTAGCAAGGCATGAAACAATCAAATTGGTGATTGCCTTAGCTGCAAACAGAAGTTGGCCTTTGATACATCTAGATGTGAAGTCAGCATTTATGAATGGTCCATTGCAAGAAGAGGTATATGTATTACAACCTCCTAGACTTGTGAAAAATAATCAGGAAGGGATGGTATACAAGTTACATAAAGCCTTGTATGGATTGAAATAAGCGCCCAGAGCTTGTAATCGGAAAATTGATTCATTTCTCAAGAGGGAAAAGTTTCAGAAATGTGAGATGGAGTATGACGTGTATGTGCAGCATTCTGATAACAATACGATTCTGGTGTGTCTTTATGTTGATGACATATTACTAACAGGAAGCTGTACAAAAGATATAATCAAGTTCAAAGAAGTTCTGATGAATGAGTTTGAGATGACAGATCTAGGAAACATGGTGTATTTTCTAGGGATGGAGATTCTGAACTCAAAGAAGGGTATCATTCTACTTCAGCTGGAGTATGAACTTGAACTTCCAAGAGATTTAAGTGCATTGTAAAATTGTTGTAACACCATTAGAAACCAATCATAAATTCGATTCTGACTCTGATGGTGATTTTGTGGATGCTACAACCTTCAAGCAGTTGGTTGGTTCTCTTAGGTATTTATACAATACCAGACCTGACATTTCCTATGCTTGGATGATCGCAGATTATGAGTAATCCAAAGTGGTTCTATTATCAACCTCGTCGGATTCGAGGTATATAAAGGAACTCTAAAATATGGAGTATTATTTCCTCTGAAAGAAAGACAATTAGAATTAGTAGGTTATTCGATTCGACTAGTGTGAGATAGAGTTGATGTAAGAAGTACCTCTCGTTACTTGTTCAAATTTTTGGGAGGTTCTATTTCTTGGAGTTCCAAGAAACAACCTGTTGTGGCTCTGTCAACATGCTAAGCTAAGTATATTGCAGCAATCAGCGCATGTCAAGTCGCTTGCTTCGAATCTTCCGGAGGATTTGAAGATTGTAATAGAAAACCTCAAGTCTTGATTGATAACAAGTATGCAATCAATCTTGCCAAGAATCCAGTATTGCATGGAAGAAGCAAGCACATTGAGATAAAGTATCACTTTCTTAGAAGTTAAGTGCAGAAATGAGTATTAGAAGTTCTGCACTGCAGCACCCAGAAGCAGCTGGCAGATGTTCTGACAAAAGCTATCATAATAGACTAGTTTCTTCATTTAAGAAATGAAATTGGTGTTGTCAGTTTTTGATGAATATGAATTACGGGATGGTGTTAAGAGTAATTCATATTCAGAACTTCTGAGGGTCAGTCAGAAGTTCTGATGGTCAGAAGCAAAAGCTTCTGATATTTTGTCCAGAAGGAGTTGAACTTCTGGAGGATAATTAGTATATGCTAGTTAGAGATAACTTAAGTATGAAGTTATTAGAGATAACTTAAGTGTAAAGTTATCATACTTAGGGACAACTTAGTTGTGAGGCTATCTCCTTTATAGGGCCTACGTGGCATCTTTCCACTTGCTAGTTTTGTGTATAAATAGATGTTCCTATGCTTCAATAAAATTAATCCAATTCCTTTTACCAATCAGTTGCAAGTTGCGGCCATTTTTATCATTTATTATTTCTCTCTTCTTCCTCCACTTTCATCACCTTGCACCAACAAAAGTGACGTTTGTTGTGAGTGAAGAAGAGGAAAATTGGTTTCAGGTGATAGATTAATGTGTGACAAAAGTTATCAATTTAAATTATAAATTTAGTATGTTATTTCTATGACTTAATTAATTATATCTATAATTTTTGAACTAGTTTAGTATATACACATTTTGGTGGTTTATAAATTATTTTTTTGTGTAAGCAAAATATATTAATAAGAGAACTAAGGGTTCTTTAACCTGAATGCACAACGAAACGGATATTAGCAAAACTCGAAGAAAAAAAATTATCAACTAATTAAATCTTTGATAAGAAAAAATGGTTTATAATCTTTATATTTTACTCTAAATATTGTTATTTCATATATTAGGAGGACTTTTGTGAATCTATTATTTGTATAATTGAAGGTTTACCAAATTAGGTTTTGAGATTTTTATTTTTTTTGTGATGAGGAAAATTTTCACGTTAAACATTTGGGTCCTTTCTATTTATTTTTTTATCATTTATTATTATTATTATTATTATTATTATTATTATTATTATTATTATTATTATTATTATTATTATTATTATTATTATTATTATTATTATTATTATGATCATCATCATCATCATCATCATCATCATTATCATCATCATCTAGAATCAGTTCTGTTGGTTATGTATTTAATTTGCACATATTAAAAAGAAAATATTTGCAAGAGATCTATTTATTTGATTATTTCCCAACAAAATGTATCGAGAGTTTTGTTGGCTTAATTTGCACATATTAAAAAGAAAATATTTGCAAGAGATCTATTTATTTGATTATTTCCCAACAAAATGTATCGAGAGTTTTGTTGGCTTATTTTTGTGTATTTCAAATTTAGAAAAATTAAGAGCAAAATATGATTATGCCCAATGATCTATTAATTATACATTCTAGAAGACTCTCATAAAGGTTATGCTATACAACAAATATTTGTATGATCATATTAAAAGGGGACACGGTAAATCAAGTGATACGTCTAATGTCGAATGAAAGAAGATGAACTCAAAGACAATTGTTATAATCACATAATAATTGGCTTACGAATATATCCATATGTTGAAGTTGAAAATAATGTACATAAAAGTGAAATGAATTAAAAGAGTTGTATGAGCGCAACAACATGCAAAAGAAAGCATGTTTGATAGAGAAGTTGGTTCATATGAAATTCAAGGATGATGACTCAATATTATAGCATATGAGTGTATTTCAGAATATTGTAAATGAGTTGCTAATTATTTATATTAAATTGTTATAATCACATAATGATTGAACTTGATTGCATAATCACATGTTGAAGTTGAATTTGCTGCAAAAAATAGTATGAATTAAAAAAATTGTATGAACGCAAGAACATGCGAAATAAAACATTGTCTATTAATTGTAGAGTTTTTGTTGAGACATCATACGGCGGTATAGCGACAAACAAAGAGTTGGTATTAATTTTACCGGTGATATATACCGTTAGGTTATATCGTATCGTGTCCACAGAGATTGGTTATTGATTTGTCGTCGACAATTCTACCTTTAATGAGTTTGGGATTAAAAGAAATGAAAATAAAAGACAAAAAGTAAATAAACAAAAGTATAAAGGATAGACAACTTGTCCGAACGAATGTAAACTACCCGTCACTGCACTTAAATCTACCACCCATGTTATACTCGGCCACGATACTGTCGTGTCATCACATATCTCTCACAACCTTGGTTATTTCTAACCCAAATTGAGAATCCTCCTAAATCATCTCAATAGGCATGTTTGGCCTATCTCAACAACACAGAGTCAATCGTACCTCCATAACCATCTCTAGCATACTTCACTAACGCAGAGGCATTAAGTTCGGATACTCTATAGTGAATGTTAGATCTAAACCCATTTCTAGTATTCAAACCAATGATAATCATCCTAGGTAAGAATCTAAGTAATCTATCTCTAGTAAAGCTCAAACCCCTAACATAGAGTAAAACCCAAGATAACTACCAACACAAATTCATAAAGGAAACTTTATATAACACCAAGGGCAATAAATATACAGGAGTTATGAGTAGAAATACATACAAACCAAACAAAAAAGAAATACACAAAGAGGAGAAGAGATAAACCACGATCTACACCGTTGTCAAAGCCAATCAAGAGCAATCCACCTCCAATCATCCATGAGCAAGCCCTAATGTTGTTTTCTAAGCTAATCTACCAAAATGAAGGTTGATGGAAATGGTGATCAAAACCACCCCAAAACCATGACCTAGAAATCTTTTGAAAAGTATTTATAAAACAAAATCCCGCAGACCGCGCTAAACGCGCTAGCAGCGCTAAGCGCGACTTACTGTATTATTTTATTACATTAAACTGCCTCACCGCGCTAAGCGCGCTCAAAACCGCGCTAAGCGCGAAAGTTGCTGTTTTTCTTTCCAAAAATGCGTCTTCGGAGCCGTGTCTTCGACACTTTATTCCTCCATGCTCTAAATATGCAACAAATACCTACAAAAATAGATACAAAACTATCAAACGGTACATTATGTACACAAAACACAATAAAACGTATTTACAACAAAAATTAGGGTTATTCAACGATTATTAACAAACAAAAATAGATAAGTGCCACAAAACATATATACAAAATAACTACATTTTGGCACTTATCAGACACTCAGCTCTTAATGTGACATTGGTAATGTCAAGATTAAATATAGCATGCTTATTAAAAAAGTTACGAGAAAAGAGTGTGGTTTGATTGTTACTCATAGCTAATTTGAAATTCTATTTATAAATTCTATAAAAATGGGATTTTTACCGGTTGAAATATCGCTTTACCTCGGTCAAGTGGGTGAGATAACGTAATGTGTAATGAAAAGTGTGTAATTTTTTTACTCTAACTATTTGGCAAAGTGAAAAATTAAAAAGAATACTATTTTACTCCTTGGTTGGATATGTTAACCGAGGAGATAATACCATTTTTACTTTCGGTTGATTTTAAATAATTGAGGTGATAATTGGATATTTTGTTTAGGTGAAGGTTACTTCGGTTGGAATTTCTAACCGAGGAGAAAAGGATTATTTTTTTGAATCTATTATTTTTTTTGCTTTATATAAATATGTTTTTAACCTATATTTTTATAAACATGACCTAAATTACCCCTCCCCCTCTCTCTCTCTCTATATATATATATATATATAATGTACCAAACTACATTGTTTATACCAAAATTAAAATGACACATTTCCTAAAAAAAAAAAAATATATATACAAATAGTTAATCAACAAGGCAACAACCAAGAGAAATCAATGTGATTGTGAATTAACATACATTAAATTACACATAAGATTTTTAGCTCAAAACATAATATTAATATTAACTTGAAATTTATGAGAGTTGCGATTCGACAAACTTATCTCTCGACTCCAAATCAAGAAAACTATACATCTTGAGGGGAGTATTTGCATTACACTTTGAATTTGTAATGTAATTTGTAATAAGTTGTGCTTTAAAATTCCTCCAACATTTTTATATCATATGAAATACATTTCTTTTTCAACTTATCATTATCTTCAAAATATCATATATTTACATCAAAAGTTAGTATTACTATTAAACGATAAAGTAAATGATCATATATACTTTTAAGATCAAGTCAGGTAAGTTAAAACTAATATTGCAACATCAGTCTATATACTTTCTTGGTTTAAATAGTCAATTGGTACTTGTAATTTGACTTTTTTGTTTGTTTTTCGTCCCTATATCTATTTTTTAATAAAATCTTTAAATATTGTATTGCATTTGATTTTAGTCCCTAAAGTCAAAATCAGGAGGTTTCCTACCGATATTTCTAGGATTTTTTCTGCGGATTTTAAATTTAAGGACTAAAACAAAAATGATTTTAACATTTTAGGATTTCTTCTACAAAATACATGGACAAAAATAAAAAATGCGCCAACATACATGGACCAATTGACTATTTAAGCCTATCTTATTTCACTTCATGTTTTACCCGGCCCCAATCTTCTATCAAAATACTTGTTTTTCTTCGACCAAGTAAAGCAAAACAACTAAATATCCTACGTCAACATCAATCCACAAAACCTTCTTTTATTTCATGTTCTAACTGGCCTTAACCTTTTATCAAACCGCTTGTTTTTCTTTGACCAAGTAATGTCATGTAACTCTTAAATGTCATAGTAAGTTCACCATATCACCTCCCACTTTAAAATCGAAATCTATATGTATATTTCACATGTGTTACAGACTTTTGTCAATGATGTCATCAACACCTCTAGAATTTCTTGTTGCTTTATGCTTAACAGAAGAGTCCTCATTTGTAGGATGGGTGTTGGATGAATCATACAACTCTATTTAAACAATCACAACAATAATAAATATTTTACTTAACACAATATTAACATATGCCCTTAATGTGACTCATGGTACATATATAAATAATGCAAAAGTTCCTGGAATATGAAGTTACCACAAATGAGTAAAAGGTTTTGTAATATCTCATATTCCCTTAAATGCTTAATTGCTTGTCATTTAAGAGCAATAGAGTAGTCAATGGACTCAAAAGATATTAATTATTATTAAAAGAGACTGACCATTATTTATTAGTACCCGAAGGAACATTTTGGGTAACTTAGTTCAAGAAAGGGAAGTCACGGGCTTTAGAAGGATATGTAACCAAGAAATTCATAGTAAGAAATACATCTAATAGATATCATTGAGGTATTTAATTTCCAACTTTTGTATTTAACCACACATATTATAATATATATGTATATGTGGTGGTAATAGAAGAGAGAATGAGATTTGGTAGTGAAACCAGAAATAAGAAAAGAAAGGAAAGAAGGAAGAGAAGAGAATGGGGAAAGTAAAAAGAAAGGAGGAAGAAGAATGAAGCCATCGAAGGCCACCATCTTCATCATCACCACCATCTCATCTTATTCATAATCTTCAAAATATGGGTTCCTAGTTAGATTATCATTGGGCAGAAGAAATTTTATGAATTGTTGTTGTGTTGATTGAATGATAATTGAGTAAAACTTACGATGAAAAGTGTGGCTAAACCTAGATTTATACTATTGTTATATATTCATGATATGTTGATTGTAGTGATTACAATAAGTAAATTCAAATCTAAAAAATAGTGAAGAGAATATTTTGCACTAAAGGACTTAGGCTATGCACAACAAATTCTTCGCATGAGAATTTATATTGACATGAAGAAAGGTAAATTATGTTAGTCTCAACACAATTAAATTGAGAAGGTGTTAGAGATGTTTAAGGTGAGAAAATTAAAACAGTGAGTACTTCACTTGTTTGTCATTTAAAAGTGAATTCTAAAGAATCTTATACAAGTGAAGACGAAAATGAAGATATGAAAATGTTCCTCATGTATCCGCAATTGGTAGTTTGGTGTATTCTCTGGTATGTAGATTACCCGATATTGCAAATGTTGTTGGTATTGTTAGTTTGTTTCTCTCTAATTCTTGTAAATATAATTTTCAAGTATTTAAGTGGATTCTCATATATCTTAGAAGTACTTCTAGAGTGTGATTATGTTTGGGAGTGCTGATCTTTATTGAGTTAGTTAAACAGTCATAAATAAATTTGGCCAATGATATTAATTCTAAGAAATCCACTTTTAGATGCATTATGACTTTTGATCTAAGTAACGTCTTGGAAATCAAGGTTACAAAATTGTGATGTTTTTTCTTCTACTGAAGTAGCGTCAAAATGAATTTTGTGTATGAAGAAATTCCTACGAGAGTCAGGTATTGAATAAGAGAATTTTTTATGTTATTTTGTAACAATCAGAATGCAATTCATCTTGTTCAGAACCTGACATTTTATTCCAGGTCAAAGCACATTGAGGTGTGGTGTCACTAGATATGAGATGCTTTGGAGACGAATTCATTGTTACTTGATAAGATCCATACACAAAATAATGGTTATGATATGATGATAAAGATGTTGCATGTGTGATAACTGCCAAATATGATTACAATTCCATATTAAAACTTGGAGGTTTTAGGATCAATTTCACGTTTTCGATCATTTAATTCCCCAAGGTTTGCTTGAATTTAACTTTAATGGCATTTAGTTGTGGTATCTTTTATTTGTGTATTAATGTGTAGAAAGTGTTGCGTAAAACCAAAATGAGAATGGAAAAAAGAAGTAAGAAAACACAAAGCAAAGAAGTTATAATGTCAGCAAGTTTTTCGGGCGAGATTGAAGCGTGGAATTCGTCGAACGAGACCAACAGTAGCATATTCAGGGTTTAACATTAAACATGCAATTAATCATAAACTTGCAATATATTTTAATTAGTCATAAAAGCATGGTATTTATTAATTTTAAAATAGGGATTTGGATAAGATTTCTAACGTCTATGACCATTTGTAAATTAGAGTTATGGGGAAAACAAATACTTTTTTCTCAATGTTGTCAAGCTCGTCGGGCGAGTTTTGTGCGAAAACAAAAAAGCGGAAACTCTTTAAATAGCGGAAGAATATATTTTTTTTGGAATGCATGGAGTTTGTTTTGACCTAGAAACCATTTCGGAGAGAAAGTGAAGCTTAGAAAACAACAATAAAGGGTGCTCGTTAAAGAATTGAAGTCGGGTTTGCATCAATCGTTGGGAACTCGCGATGGATGCTTGTTCTTATTGATTCTTCTCTTTGTATTTAGTTATCATAGATAAATAAATCCTTTCTTGTTGAGATTGGATGTAAGTTTACCGTAATAGTATGTATTCTTATTGATCATGGTGTTGTATATAATCTATTCATAAATCTATGTCGATGTTATCTTTGTTTTCATGCTATTCTTAATATTTGAGTTGATGTTGAGAAATAATAATGGACTTTAGAATTTCGGTAATAATAATAATAATAATAATAAATAAATAAATAAATAAATACATAAATAAATAAATATGTTTATTTTTCAGTTTAAATATTGACAATATTGACATCATGGTTTTGTATAATTTGGATGTTGGACATTGACTATACTTTGGAATGTGATATTTGTGTGGTGAAACACCGATACTTCTATCATCCATAAGTGACACAAATATAAGCGATAAATTTATATATGATATAAATATTTCTAATGTGAAATTAGTGCATTTGATACACTATCTTAGTTTCGTCCATTCAAATGGTGCAATGATTGTTATACATCTGAATGATCAATATTCGTTCGGCTTCAGAATCCGACATTTTTATGGTAAAACAATGACATTTTGATCAGTTATATTGAATAATGTAGGATAAATGTAATATCCAACTTCTAAATTTCCGTGTTTGACTTAACTAAACTAATTATAACAGGAATATATATATTTAGAAGCAGTTGTTGAGAACAATCCATATGATGAATTGAAATAAGGAGTTATTCACTCAACTGAAAAAATTTGAGAGTTGTATTAGATACAATTGAAATGAGTTTCAAACTAAATAATGAAGTTGTGTAATCCGCCTACGTGGACTTAAAACAAATTGAAATATAAATTTTGACCTGTTAAAAAATCTTCCAATATAATTTTCCGAATCAAATGTTAAGGGTCGTTAAATTTTGAGTCAAAGTAGTGAGAGAATTCCAATAAAATCCCTTATTAAAATGATTCAATTTGATACAATATTTTTACATGTTTTGTAGTTAGAATTTATTTTGCATTTTATTATTATTTTTTTTGTGAAATATCCTTATGAAGGATGTAAGGATTAGAAAGAAGTTTTTGAGTTGGTACAGAGATTGAGAATTGTTCTCAAGTATGAGAAAAATTATATATTCTCAAGCAACTAATTTCTAACAACCGAATATAACTAGATTTGAAGGGTGATACTTATGTGAAGGATCTAGTTGAATATTTAGATATAACATATATCTCATAATTATTATAGTCATCACGGAGAATGATATGATAATTAACCTCGAGGATTTTCTTTTAAATAAGAATTTCAAGACATTAGAAATGTAAAACTTTCCAAGGTCTTTTATATACAAGTTAAAAATTCAAATGGATCTAATATAATTTTGAGATTTAAAATTTGGATATCTTATAGACCAAATAGTTATTCACAAGTTTTATTTGAGATTGTCATGTATAGGTGAAACTACTGGTGAAATCATCAGATAGAATATCAATGAAGTCGCCATCGAACGTTTTTTATCCCGCGAGAGGAAAGGAAAACGTCACGTAAACCTGAGAGGGAGAAATCACGATCTTTCGACCAAAAGATCAGGTAAGGGAGTCAATTACGTGTGGGAAGGTATTAGCACCCACACGTCCGTAGTACTCGGTGTCAACTTCTACTTTCTATCTATTAGGTGTAAGTATCTATTTTTACAACCCATGTCTAAGGAAAATGAATGAATGCAGTATTATGTACAAAAGAAAGGTTTTTAGTCGTGTTTTCCGTTATGAACCTTTAGTGCCTACGCACCCCATTCGTGCTATTAGGGATCAAAGCACTACATAGCTCTCCTCAAAAAAATTGGTGGATTGCAATATTTTTTATGAGAAATTCCATTTCGCATCCTTACACGATTGTAATTCGTGTTTGGCGTTGCAACTTATCAAAAGTCTTATGCTCGACCGCTCGCACACTTAGCAATTCGCTTGGATTTAAAAAGAAACACCCTTATCGAAAAGGTTTTCATAGAAAAAGGTCAAAAGACAAAATGGTTTGAAGTTGGTGGATTGTTTTTACCTTGGCAAAAGGATTTGAGTTTATTAATGTGTTTTGAGATTTGATAAAGAAAATGGTTTTAGTTTTATTATGCAAAAGGGGAAGAAAAACATCTAAGGGGAACTATATAGATCTATCCCTAATGTTATCATACAAATGTGGCCCTAAGTCAAGGATGAAAAGGGAATATCTACCTATGTTGACATGCATGGATGACTATCATGATGTTTAAGCTCGAAAGCTACCCTAGCCGAGAGGTCATAGGGGAAACTGTCCTAATATCCACCTTGGTTGACCAACCAAGGGTTACAAAGGGAGGAGGCAAGCAAGTGCTTTGGCAAAAGCACACAAACAATGCAATGCACAAACAAATGATACACAAAAGCGCGGGGTACAAAAGAAAGAAAGACCATAGCCTCAGCGCTACGCATCACTAGAGTCAACCAAGAGCTTTCTTTCGGAGAAAAAACATACCACGTCGAGACACACTGCGTCAACCAGAAGTTTTCTCATGGAAGAAAGGGATTCACGCTTTGATATGAATTACCAAGTGTGAAGGGTATATGAGTGCGATTATCAGCGCATGACAATGCGAACTCTAGAAAACGCGTGGAGGGTCAGAATAAGGAACCCTTGCCACTATATATATGACTCGAGAAAGGAAGCTTTCATGATTCGTGTGAGTAGGGATGACACAGACTGAACTGGGCGAGGGTTGATTGCTAATGCTTTCCCGCGTGCCTTTTTCATTAGGTCTTAATGATGGTGCCATATTAGGTTTCCTAACCACCATACCTCTATGCAAGCACAAATAGTAAACACTTACTGAAAATCACCTGCTCACAGGAAGGATTTTAAATAAACCAAACGCAAGTAGCACACAATTTGTGGAATGTCTGCTACAGGTCTTTAAACAACGACTTTCAAGTTCACGCTCTTTTCCTACTTCTCATGATATCTAAGAAAGCGGTAAACACCCTACTTCTCATGATATCTAAGAAAGCAATAAAGAAATCTGTAAAAGGGCAAGAGAATACCAAACAGATAACAATCCGTAAAAGCTATAGCAAATAGCAAAATACTCCGGAAAACTCTGTGAACTGCTGACAAGCAATAAAGAAATCCAGTGAGCAATGCATAGAAGCATCAATAAGCATGATCGGAATGTGTGTCATACACATACAAATAACAACATAAAACATGCAAGGGATAACCATCCAAACAATACAAACAAAGGGGCATGCATATCAAATACATGCCCAGGATATGTTAATGTAGCGGACATATCTGAATCAATCATAAAAACATGCAAGAGGTAAACACCCAAACAATGCAGACAAAGCGTGCACACATGTGAATATGTAGCGTATATATCCAAATCAATCGATAAACCGCAAGAGATAAACATCCAAGGAATGCAGACAAAAGGTGCACACACATGTGTAAGATCGGATATGTAGCAAACATATCCGAATCAATCGATAAACTCTGTACAAAGTACATTAAACAATGTACTATGGCGGATGGAATGTGTATCGACACTTCCGGATAACCAAACCGCATAAGAATACATTAACCAATGTATAACGGTAAAACAACGTGTCGACACATCCGTGATGAAGCACCGCACAAATCACGGTTCATGCAACATACTATCCAGAATAGACGCTACTAGTTAGTAGCAAACAACATTTCCAATCATTCATGGTAACACGGTTACATAATCAAAACAAATTCAAGTACCTTGCACAAATAACAAAGAGTTAGAATTAATAAGGAAAGTGCTTATCGAACGCAACAAAACTCAAAAGCGATTATTCACAAGTTAAAATACAAGCATAATCATGCAAGAAATGAGATAAAACTCAAAATCGGCTTGAAAAGCACATATTCAATAAAAAGTCAACTTGTCAATAAGCTAAAATTACATGGTCGCATACAAACGTGCCACGAATTCAAAATGTGATCGATTTTAATTAATTCCGTGGAAGCGACATTTTTGGACCTTTATGTGGCTGAGAAACACGTGTGTTTAGACATGATGCACATGGAATTTGGTTCAAAACCCTAAAAGTCAGCTTTAAAACATACCAAAACGTCTAGGACAAGTATGAAAAATGGATTTGGTTCACAAAAACGCATGAAAATGCATAAGAAAGATGAAGATCATGAACCAATTTAATTTCCAATTCTCACTTGTTTTGTATTTTGAAATGAAGTATGAAATTGGATATTAAATCAATTACATGATATGCAAACAACTCCACACAATTGATTTTATGGTTGATATGCAAACATCTCCACACAATTGATTTTATGGTTGATATGCTAAAATCGAAATTGTTTGGATTAAAACAAAGCATAACAATGCTTATTATCTCATGTAACGTGGCTATTAAATGCATGCTTCATGAATAGAATTTTATATCAATATGTAACCACATGCAAGCATTCAACAATCAACCAATGTCACACCTCGACATAATATTGTACATGAAATAAAATCAAACACAAGTCAAGAATTAACCATGTTTTAATACACCAATTTAATTAATCAACAATATACAATTCAACTCATAAACATGTGCATTAAACCACACCTCGACACACTTTCGATTTCAAGAATCAAGCAATTTGCATGCAAATTCAATACAAACAATCAATGCAAGAATTAATCAATGTATGAACATGTTATTTACAATTCAAACATTAACACAAACACCTTATGTGCAAATAAATCACCTCATGGATGTGTAATGTTTGTCAATTTCACACGACACAATTCATGTTAAAGAATTAAGTAATAATCATGCAAAATCAAATCAATTAATCAATGTAAGAATCAATTAACTCATGAATAAACTACTCCTCAATTCAATTTCAAGAAAATTCAACAAATAGAAATTATGAAAATCACATAAAATAAGCACTTATTTGAGAGAATAACTTACTTGAATTAAGAATTGGAGGCTGGCGGAACTTGTTTGGAGAGAGAGGCGAAAATCACGCCGGAATCGGATGGAGGAGGCCGGAATCGTGGCTGGTCAGAGCAAGGGAGAAGAGGTGTACCAGTTCGGTCCGGTTTGAGGCGAGACGGAGGGAGCTCACACGGAGAGGTCGGGCGGAGGAGAGCGGTTAGTCGGAGCTGGCCGGTCGAAGGCTGGTCGGTGCACGGCGGTCCGGTGAGGAGGGGGAGTTCCGATCGATTGCCTTGGAGGGAGGAGAAAAAGTTTGACTTTTTGACTTTTTGTGTTCTTGACTTGAGAGAAAAATGAGAGGAAAGAGAGTGATTTGAGAGTGGAAATTTAACAAATGATTTCTCCTCTCAAAATTATGAGAGTAAAATTTGATTTATAGGTGGAACATTGGGCTTGATGTGAACCGGACTCAAGATTGGGCCCAAATTGCCTTTATCCGACGAAGTTTTGTGAACAATACCCAACACGAAAAATGTCTGGAATGAAAAATTGTGTAGCTTAAGACAAAGTTTTGACTCAATCCGACAAACGGTTAAGAAGATATAAATTTTTGAAGTTTCAACTCACATTCTGGGCATCTGACACATGCAGAATTTTAATAGTGCCACCTAGGGAAAACGTTCCGAACGGGGTCTTCTTATCAAAATCCGAACTCGGATGTGAACAAAATTGAAGCCAAGGAAATTTGAGAACTTTTGACACCAGTCCCATCACAATCCTATAAAATTGAGCGACATATGATTTTTGAACATTGCATCGATGAATTAATGTTCGGTTCGCCTCCGATACACCTTCAAAGAATAAAATTCTTGTATTGATCCATAAGGAATTAGCTCTCGGCCTGTGAACAAAAGTTGAAGAGGACGACAAGATGAAATTTTGGACACCAAAACCACTTAAATAAGATGTTCTGTCAAAAGTTATGAATTTTTAAGTATACCGTAAACACGATTCAACCACATAACTCAAAGTTATTCCACTTGAAAGATTAATTTTTCGAGACTTTCTTCACACAATTAGCTTTCGACCGAGAATAAAAGTTGGAGATAACATCGAAATGGACTCACCATTCAAAAATCAGCCAAAATACCCAACGAGGTGAGAGTTATGAATTTTGGGCGTCCGAAACACAAAAGAAACCAAATTCGCTTTATTAAGAAATGAACTACTGATTCCTTCCTTGACGAATTGGATTTCAATCGAAGATAAAATGGAGAAATTATCAAATGGTTCTGATGTCGAGAACCAACCCGAGATAACCTTTGACAAGAAGATCATGAATCAAGCACATGAACCGAAAATATCAACTCGTTCAAAATAATCAATTGGCGAAACACACGCTTTCACAACCTAGGATGCTCTTAACCTCATAACCATGATATCAATGATATGCATGTATGTTCATGATAATGGAACTATGAGCCGAAAAGGTTAAAATAAGAGGGTACATTTTGGAGTACAACAATAGGTAGATTAGATTCATTATGAATGAATTTTAAATATATCTACCACATCTTGTTGAAAAGAAAAGAAAGTAGTTTATGATGTTAAAGTAGATGAATTATAAAAGGAATGAGATTCATTTTATATTTCTTTGAATTTTGGCATAAAAACATTGTTTTAAAGGAAGACAATGATTTCTTGTGTTAAGAGAAGAAAACTACTAATGGTTATTAAAAGAGTCAAAGTAGAAGGAGGTAAGACTTATTCTTAATATATTTATTTATAGAAAGTCAAATTGTCTACTTCTACATCATGAGTATGTGATAATAGATATTGATCCTGCATTACAAGAATGTGAAGAATATTTAAAGAAGTATGTCATTGATTATAATTTGAGTCAACGACGCCTAGAATGGAAAGTGTATTTCATTGACTATAAGAGATAATTATTAGGCTTAAAATAGAGTTTAGAATGAAACCAAATACTACCTCCGTTCCTATTTGTAAGAGACAAACATAAGAAATCACACAAACCAAGGAATATTTTTTTTAATTAATTTTTCTGAAAAATAAACTTGTACTTCCAAAATACCCCTAAGTTAAACATTTAGTAGTATTAATGTTATAATTAAGCCAAATGTTGATATAATAAAATTGGTCAGCATTTATTCTATCCAAAATAATTACAACAAAAAATTGGCTTTCCACATTCTCATCGTGAAAAATTAGATGCAAATTAAATTTCCTATATTTTTTATACATCTTCCCACCAAATTTTAAAACCAAAATAATCTTCCCACCAATTTTGGTAGTATATTTGTCTTTTTATATAAAGAGAGTTGGTGTTTCATTTCAATCATACTAGAAATTTAGTTTTCATCTACTAGAATTAAGTCCATGGCGAGATGAAAATGGTGAGCAATCTCTTTATATATTGATTATGTGTGACACGTTAATATACTTGGCTAATATATATAGTTATATGCATGGTAATATACATGATGATATCCATTAATATATTTATACACTACCATTTTTCTTTTAGTTTTTATTAATTTGATTGAGCAACACATATATGAAAGTCCACCGTGTGTTTTGATTATACGCTTTGATGATTTATTGCGTGATAAGTGAAAGTTCTAAAAACGGGAATAACGAAGATAGAAAGGCTATATGTCAAATATTGCTTTGCTCTAGTGATGCTAATGGAAATCTAATTGGAGTAGTAGAACGGTAGCGCATCATACAATGTTCATAGAAGTGTTATTTATCGATATGGAAACAATTAAAGGACATGTAATGTTTGTCATAATAGAATACAAAATTGTGGAAGGAAACGAGTTCAATTAGATTTGGAGTTAATGCGTCAAGTTCCATTATCAAAACGGTCAACCTATCGATCTCTCGCTTGTGCTCTAAATATTCCTAAGACATCATTGGTAAGGTTGCATAAGGTCGGAGTGATACGACGGCATACAAACACACTTAAGCCTTATTTAAAAGAGGATAACATGATTGCTCGTTTAAGGTTTTGTTTGTCGATGATTGACAAAAATAGCTTACCTCATGATCCGAAGTTTATTTCTATGCATAATATTGTGTTCATCGATGAGAAGTGGTTTTATATTACCAGGAATAAAGTTACTAATTACTTGCATGTGGATGAAGAAGAGCCACATAGAACCTGTAAAAGCAAAAATTTTATAAGTAAAGTTATGTTCTTATGTGCAGTAACTAGACCAAGGTTTGACAATGAAGAAAATGAGACATACTCTGGAAAAATTGGTATATTTCCTTTTGTGTATGAACAACCCGCAAGAAGGAGTAGTGTCAACAGAGTTGCGGGGACAATAGAAACAAAGCCTATAGCTTCTGTTACAAGAGAGGTGAACAAAGCATACTTGATCAATAAAGTTCTACCTGCCATTGAGAACATGTGGCCAAGATGTAGGGAAGAAAATCTTTATTCACAAGATAATGCAAGGTCACATATTAGTAAAGATGATCCGGATTTTTGTATGGCAAGTGAAAGTGAGTTTGATATTCAATTGACATGTCAACCCCCTAATTCACCAGATTTGAATGTCTTAGACTTAGGCTTTTTCAATGCCATTCAATCTTTACAGCAAAAGGAACCGATAAAGTCAATTGATGAGCTTGTTGGTGCAGTTCAAAAAGCATTTGATGAGTTTTCTACTGTGCAATCCAACAAAATTTTTAGCACTCTTCAATCATGCATGATTGAAATAATGAAGATAAATGGATCTAACAAGTATAAAATTCCCCATATGAAGAAAGACATGCTATATAAACAAGGTGGCATACCGGTTCAAATGAGTTGTGATTCTTCACTGGTACAAGAAGTCACTGAATATCTTCAAAATTAGTATTCTTAATTTGTTCTTTTACATGGAATGCAATATTATAAGAATATTTAATGATACTGCAATATTATAAGAATATTTAGTAGTGTTATTTTTTGGAACGTTATATATACTGCATGCTTTTTAAGAATTTCCAACTATATACTTCATTCTTATCATTACTATGTTCTATTCTAAAAAAATCTATTTTTATTAAAAAAAAACAACAATAGCAGTAACATATGAAAAACAATAGAAATAAGGTACTACTCGTTAATTATCACAAACTGCATCGTCAAAACAACACTCCATGGCACAAACTGCAAATGTTTCGACAGACTATATTTTGGTTCATAGTGCAAAACAACACTCCATGGCACTTGCAGTTCATTTTCATAATTATATTCTATTCTAAAAATTCAATTTATATTAAAAGAAAACAACACAGTAGTAAAACAATAGAACAAAAGTTACTCATTAATCATAACAAACCGCTGGCAACTTTCGAAACCGTTTTATCGCGATCATTTTTGCGGTAACAAACCATTTCTTAAAACCATAATCATAATTCATGACATTTACATTACATTAGATTCCATAGAAATATATTTTGAGCACATTCATAGCCTCATTCCTCAAAGCTTCACGTACATGGTCGAAGCCATCTTCTTCTTCTGCTTAACATTGCTATTTTCTTCGCTTTTTCTTCCCGCTTAACTATTATTTTCTTCTTTTTCCTTCTTTTGGTGCCATGTTTTAAGCTTCTTTCTAATCATTGGTTGTCTTCCTTCTTCCTCACTCTCGATATCCGATTCTTCAACAATATCGCTACCTTCGTATGGATCCTCGGTGTTGGGAACCTATTCAAATCGAAATTTTGTTTCACTTTTCTTTCATGAGATTTTTCAATCTTACTTTCATAGGTGTGATGAGAGTTCATAGTCATGGTTTTCTTTGAAATATGAGTAAGATACTGTAGTAGTTCCCTCCTTTATAACCATGGGAATTTGTTTCCTCAAATCATTAATATCAATGGAAACGAATAGGTTTGGCTTTAGATACCCATTATGTGTATGGGAATATACATAGCACGTTCTTTTCAAAACATTAATGCCCAATGAATAATAAATATTGCATTTTGTTTACTAAGGGTATAAATGAGATTTCTCAATTAATAAAATTTAATTTTATAATGTGTCTCTTATAAAAGGACCAAAAGAAAGTTACAATTTGTCTCTTACAAATAGGAACGGAGGTAGTAATTGTTATTAAATTTCATTTAGTAAAAGAAAGACTCCTTTGCAGGTCGCCCATTTTTTGGTTTGAGTGCCCCTTTATTGGATATGACTCCCTTGTTGGAGTAAGCCTTAATAACTAATAAATATTGACTGTACATGATTTTGTATCATGACCTTGATATATATTATTTGTTAATAAACATAATTATTAGGCATCGTATTTATTATGTTATTTGTATATAACATAATAAAGTCCTTAGAATAATTAGTCTATTAATGACCCATTAAGTGTGACTTGATCGTGAGACCTCATTAAATATAAGGATGATATTCTTAAAGTATCTATAGTCAAACTTTATTTTCAAATATGACAAAAGTAATGCATAGTAGACTATTATGTGAGTATTAATATTAAGAGTAGAATTTATAAATTATACTGGATTGAACCACCATGAGAATACTACATAATTTGTTATGTAAGTATCATAAGTTATTCTCATAGTGATAGTGGTGTATTCCACCCTTCGACCTAAAACTATTATGGATCCTAGATGTGGAGTCAAGTACATTATTACCAATAAAATATTGTCCGTAATAAGATGACCATAAAGATAGTTGATGGGTACTTTAAAAATCATGCTTAGGAATATGAGTGATCTAGATGGGATTTGTCCCTCCTACATTTACATGAGTAATATCAATGGGATCCTTGATGAAGTATGATTGTAAATGCATGAACATGCTCAAATAAGTCAATATGAGATATTAGGATTGTTTGTTGTTATCAACTATACTCAAATAAGTCAATATGAAATATTAGGATTGTTTGTTGTTATCAACTATACTCGGTGATCAAGAAATAAAATATTGGACTATACAAGGGTGACATATTCTATGTGTGTTCAATATAGATAAAAAGGCAAAAGGATAATTGTACACATGATCATTATCATATAAATGTTATGCTATATCACATGACATTCTCGTTACTTGGGTAACAATGATGTGTTACTAGATACAACTCGTTGTTTATTATATTAATTATGTAATTCAATATTATTGCCAATGTAACAAGAACATACCGAGTCACACGCATAGAGTACTGACAATGAAACGAATGATTAAATAAATAAGATTTAATTTAATTAGATGTTAATTGTATTATTTAATAAACTAATACAAATATAATTTATTTGATTAAATATGATTTAATTAAATAAATGAGAAATGACATCGTGCACCTTCTGAACTCTTCCATTTCTGTTACAACACCCTTTCCTTTTTATTAGTGGATGTAGACATTTTGGTACATTTTCCCATACCTCTTGGCTAGATAAATTTTTGGATTGTGGGAGTTGACTATGTTACAAAATGGATAAATTATGCACAATTTCAATTTACCATGAGTTATCGTTTCAAACAATGAAATTCAATTCTCCATTACTACATGGTCAACTTTTGAAACAACTTAGGTATAAATCATGTTCGTTTTGGTCATCATCCATGTGCGAAATGACAAGAGAAATAAAAAATAAAGTAATATTTAAAGGGATCAATATGAATTTGAATAATGTCACGGGATTTTGGGACGGACAGTTGGACAAAGTGCTTTGATTATATCACAACACTCCTCATTCAACTACCAAGGAAACTCTATTTACCCTAATGTACGGTCGGATGCCTAGATACCTATCAAAATCGATATGCATTCGTCACAGTGCTCTAAATTAAATAAAGAGGAAAGTGGAGCAGGTTTAAGATTGTTACTAACCTAATTGATGAGACAAGAGGCATCACCCACATTCGAGATTTATTCGCTAAACAAAAGGAAACCATAAGATATAATTCCAAGGTGGTTATAAGAGAGATGGAAGAGTGTGATTTAGTACTATGACAAGTCGTAGTGCCTGTCCAATAGAGAAAGTTACAACCTAATTGGGAAGGACCATATCACATATCGTAAGTTTCCTTATAGATCCTATAAGCTCCAATAATTGTATGGACGAATCATTCGTAAAACTTTGAACTCGGTCAATTTGAGATATTATAAAAGTTGATTAGTAGGAATGTGAGTCACCTATTTATGAAATCTCTTGTAAAATCATTTTGATATTTGCATTACTTTATTATGGTTTTCATGTCAAACTAAATTGTTGGACATCCATAAGAAGATCATTGTCGCCTTACTGGTGAATTAAATTGTTGGAATTGGAACTCCACAAGACCTTTGCCGACCTATGGGGTAATTAAATTATTGGACTTCAACATGAAGATCCTTATCTTCCTACGGGATAATTACATTAGGAAGAGATATCTTTCAACCTCATGAGACTACGTAAGTAAGTCTTGTTTGAGGGACTCAACCAAGTATCATTTGAGGGTCTTAAATAGATCTCGTCAAGGAGACTCAACTAAGTCTTGTCGGAAGACTCAACTATATCTTGCTTGAGGGTCTTAATTAAGTCTTGAATAAAGGCTCAAGTGAGTCTCTCTTGAGGACTCAACTAATTCTTGTAAGGAACACTCAACTAAGTCTCGTCCAATAGATTTAACTAAGTCTTGCTTGAGGGACTCAACTAAGTTTCGCTTGAAGGACTCAACTAAGTCTCATAGAGAATACTTAACTAAGTCTTGACCAAGAGACTTAACCAAGTCTCATTAGGAAAACTAGAGGCATGCATAAAACTTCAATTAGGCTCCTCCGAAATTCTCGAAGGTGAGAAAAAAAACAAAAACACTTTGGCCTTTGGGAGTCCTCGTGCATGAAGGATTGTGTGGCAGATGAATAGACTTTGCCTATCATTCATTCAATATCACCCATTTTTTAGTTTGAACACCCCTCTTTGGATATGACGCCTTTTCTTCATGTCTTTGTCCATAGCACATGATCATGTGGATAACATATATTTGATCAAAATGTCACAATAGTCACGAGTTAACTACTATCTCGAATTTCAAGGAATCAACTACTCATTCTCGAAGTGATTGCTACATCTTAGGAAGTATTGGATCCATGCCAAGTATGGCTATAAACACCTAAACACTGTGATAGAGAATTAAAACCTAATTCCAATATATAAATACATCCATACATAGATTCTCAATTGTGATACGGTGAACTGACTTTGTAGGAATTTTGTATCCAAATGTGCGGATAGCAAGAGTCGCAACCGACTTTTATTTTTATCCAATTAAGAGAAGGTAAAAGTAATAGAAAAAGACCTTCGTTAGATTGAGTTCGGAGAATGGTTATGAAAAGGGAAGGTATTAGCACCCTTTCCATCCGTAGTTATCTGTGCTCTTAGTTGCTCTAGATCACTTTTAAAATTGCTTTCGTGTGTTTGACAAAAATGTTTTAAAAGAGGCATTTCGCTTTGACTTTGTAATGACTCATGTAGGAGTGTATACAAAGTGTTCGGAAATGCTTTTGTTTTGAAAAGAGATTGAACTTTGAAAAAGAGTGTGTGGTGTGAAAAGCATTTGGTTTAGAGCAAGCAACTAAAAGACTTATTTACCCACTCAGAATTGGTCGTTTTTGTACTTCTACGTTCCTTTTAGAATAGCGCCGCACCATTAGTTAGTAGGTAGCTCCATTCGTTGGATGTAAGCGGGACATTCGAAGGGACATCGGATGGTCATAGAAAGCAACTTGTAGGAAGTATCCTAGCACATTCGAAGGGACTATCATCATTTTTCGTAGGCGACAATCGAGGGTCAAGATCATGTATTCGGAGGCGACATCGTGGGTCTTATGATCTTTGTATCGAAGGGACTATGATGATTTGTTTGGAAGGCAACGGTGCTAGAATACCTCTACGCTCGAGGACATGACCATTTTGAATTCGCAAAGGCAACGAGAGAATTACCCTAAGGGTGCATGTGTGAAAGAAGTGTGTTGATTTCGAATATGTTATCTTGAAGGTTAGTGGGCTATGTTCAATTTTAGTCTTGCCATACACGCCTAATTACTAGCAGTTTGTAGGTGCGGAAAGTAAAGATGCGAAAGGTAAATGTCCCACGCTATTACAAGGCTTTAGGGCGATACATAATTTAAAATGCGGAAAATAAAATCCTAAATTAAACTATTACATCCCATATGCAGTTACATTATTGGAAAAAATAGAATGATAAAGGAAAAATCGTCTGAATCGGAACAACCTGTGAAAGAATGAGAAATCGGAAAATGCGATATGAATCGAACAAGAGAAAAATATTAGAAAAATGCAAATTTTAAATTGGAAAAAATATGACATGCTAGAAATAATGTAAATATACTAAGATAATTTTTTGGGACTTTTTAGATGCAATTTAATAATTAAAAACTAATTAACAATGATTTAAATGCAAAATTACAAATAAAAATAAATATGCATGCAAAAATATGTTTTTTTAATTTATTAAATTAAATAAAGATTTTTAGAAAATAAATGCAAAAGGAAAATTATTTTTGACAATTTTTAATGCATAAATAAAAATATGAAAAGAAAATAAAATAGATGCAAAATATTAAAATATGGAAAATATGAAGAAAATTGAGTTTGGAAAGAGAGAAACCAAATGGTCACGGGAGAATCGAACCGGACCCTTGAGAGTATCGCAGGATGAGCCTTTACCACTCGCCAAGTGTGCTTACTGTTTGAAACGGCAGTGGATTTTCACACGCCGCTTTCAATTGCCACGATCTCGCGCCATCCATCATCTTCTTCGCTTTGAATTTTCAAAAGTTAGCGTCGGTCTTTCTTCGACGCTATAGGTCCCGCTACATGAAAATCAAGCACAAGTAATATAAATGCATTGTAAATACATGGTTCGATTCTGCATCGTTCGAGTTCATTGGTCATGGCCTCATGGTCCAATTTTTGTTTGAAGGAACCCTAATTCGAACCGAAAACATAGCCATGGTGAATTTCGATTCGTGTCACGAAACGCAATCAAACTATGAAAGTTTCCAAACTTCATTCTAAACATGAAACAAACAACAAAACACGTTAAATATGCATGAATGTTTAAAATCGAATTTGGAAAAGTTTGACAAAACGAGTTATGGATTTCAATTCGGATGGTTTTGGATGATGTAAGTATCTGGATCGATTCAAGGGCACGAGGAACAAGATGGAATGCTCAAACCGCTTGAAACCAACTAAATCAAAGGCGCTTGTTGCTTGAGAGGCACGGTTTTTCGGTTTGAGAATAGGGTTTCTAGGGCAATTTTTTCGTTCTCTTTGATTGGTATGCATCAAGTATTTATCTTGGATGGATTTGAGACGATTTTGGCAAGAATTGATCAATAATCAATGATAATCAAATTTGATTTTTGCAAAATCAAATCTTCAAATTTTGGTCAATTTCAATCTAATCTTGCCATATTGATCCAATTTCGAAATTGCTGGCTTTTAATGAATTGATTGGATCACAAAGAAGAAATAAAATCAAATTTGCAATTAATTTGATTTTATACTTTATTTTCAATTTAATTTGTATTTAAATGAATAAATTCCAAATTAAATAGGAAAATAAAATAAAAATTCGTGGCATTGGGCTTGGATATTCCTAATTGCATGAGGAATAAGTTTGGATGAAGAAAAGCAAGCCCATTTGCAAAAATTTGATTTTTAAGTATCTCTCTTTGCATTCTTTCAAAATTGCCCAACTTGTGAATGGTGTAACTTGCTCAATTTTCCATATTTTGAGTGTTCTTGGACTTTTGGAAATCTCTAAGAGTCCTCTAACCAACCTTTTGGTCTCATCTCAATTGGAGTTACCATGCTCAATATATCTTCAAAGCAAAAAGTTGACTTTTGTTGACTTTGAAAATGACACAGTAATGTTTTGAGCTATACCTCTCAAATGAAGCATTTTTGGACATTCTTGTGAGACATGAAGTTGTAGAGAATTGAATTTCCTTCAAAACAAGAGGTGGTGGAAAATTTTTGAGAAAGTATGAGAAAGTTATGATCACCAAAGTTCGCTTGATTTTTCACCTAGAAACCCTAATTTAGAAAGTTTGACTTTTGAGCAAATCTTGAGTTTTCTTGATGAATCATGATCAACCCTTGATCAAATGATGAATGTAACTTCAAAATGAGGATGTTGACCAAAAATTATGAAGTTTGACTGTATGTTGACCACAGTTGACTTTTTGTTCAATACAACTGATTTTCAACCATCTGAGCAATTGTCTGAGGAAACTTGATCTGTGAAGCTTGAAACTTGACATGGAGAATCTTTGAAGCATATGAGGAGGAATGAAGACCATTGGAGATGTTGGAAGTCCATCTTGACTTGAGAGATACCAAACCCTAACTTGGGTTGATTGTCTAGGAGAGAGTTTGTCTGGTCGACTCTTGAGGAATCCTTGAGTACAGATGTATGAAATCTCTTGAGTAGATGGAGGACAAATTTTGGGGTATGACAGCTGCCCCTGTTCAATCTTCTTGTACTGGAAGGTTAGATTGACACGCTTGTCTTTCGTGACCTGGAGGTGGAAGATGATTGAACACTCGAGTACACCTGAAAATTTGCACTCGCTGGTGAGACGGGAATGGGCTTACAGATGCCATTTGGAGAAGTTGAAGACTTCACTGGGGAATGAGTCGTACGCTAGACTCGAGGATGTCGATAGGAGAATTGACGGGGATGGGCTTAAGATGCCATCCGAAAAATCGATGCCGGAATGAGTCGACGCTAGGCTCAGTCGTTTGGAAGGAGCATGGAGATAGGCTTAAGATGCCATCCGAGGAGTCATACGTTAGACTTCGTGTTCATTTTGTTGAATGAAGTTATTGGTTTGTATTGATTTTTAACCATATATGCAGATTCGAAAGTGAAGCAGTTGATAAGTAGTCGGAGATGGGCTTAAGATGCCATCCAAGGCAACCGAGTGGTACGCTAGACTCGTGGTTCTCGATAATCGGAATCGAATAAATCTTTGTCGATTACTCGAGGAGATTATAGTTGGCAAAATGTGGATAGCTTCCTGTTGTGCATCGGTGTAGATCCATTGCTCTTTATCGGAGGATAACCAGGCGGTCTTCGGATAGTTTTCCGTCGGTTGGGGCTTAATCTGGACCATCGTCGGAGGACAACCAAGGCGGTCTTTCAAATAGTTTTCCGTCGATTCGGGCTTAATCTGGACCTTTGCGTCAAGTGGTACACTGTTTTGGAAAACAAGAGAAACTTTGATAGAATATTCGTTAGTTTTATGCAGGTATGATGCATGGCGGTATATGAATGATATATGCATGAATTATGACTTTATGAGTAATGTATGAATGATAAGTGTTGTGATATTTCAAAACATATCCATCTTGAAGAAGATGCGAATGTTCTTTTGATTCGACTTCGCTTGGGAATTGTGTAGGTGAGAACTCCGCTTTTGAAAGAGAAGAAAGATATCCTGGATTCCTTCGATGCACTATCGACCAAGTCTTGGGCCTAGCTATTGTTGAGGAGGGTAGAGACGAGAAACTCGTTGTTGGAGATCTCATAGACCTGTTGAAGAGAGTCCGGGAGGCGATTTGTTGGGGACCTTGTATGTAGATCCTGCCGAGGAAATTTAGGAGGCGCTCGGGGATTGAGTGTAGATCTCATTGGAGAGCAATTGATAGTTGCCGGGAGACCGATGGAGAGTTAGGATCCCGTTGTGATCTTTGGCCGGGGATGAGGATATAGTTTCCTCCGATGCACTATCGACCAAGTCTCGAGTCCGGATAGGGGGAAGGAAGGGATCGAGGATGTCCTTGGGGATAAATACCTTGACTGGAGATGAGGTGTTTACTGCTTGAAGATCGATGTAACATTGCTTGGTCAAGTGGAATCGCTGCTCGTGGATTCCCTTTTTGCTCTGCTGGGGAAGTTGTGTTGGTGACTTTTGTCGTCATCTCAATTCCGAGCCTGTAAGTACTTTTGTATGTTCACTTTTCATATGTTTGTGATAAGATTCTTATTGTCAAGTGCGTATAATCATTCAAAGCAAACGTTGGACTTTTTGCAAACAACAACAGTGAAAATTGTAAAGAGAAAGAACTTGCATTTATTTGAAATGTGGCGTATGGCCAAGTAGTTTGTACACAAGAAAGGTAAAAGCTATGGAAACAATCTCGTTAAGTTCCAACTATGCTAGTACTCATATATTTCGACTATCTCATCTCCTTTTGTCAGAAAGTGAGTAGACCGATCTTCGCCATTTGAACCTTGAATCTTGATAGTAGCGGAAGCGGGGATCCGAAGAGACATAGTCGTACCTTAAATCTAACTTTTGCCTAGACCGCCCTTTCGGTTTTCTCCACCGATACCTTTTTGCCCAAGCCGCCTTTTCGTTTTCGACTTGCGGTGTACATCTTTGTATATATCCTTAACTTTTGCCCGAACCTTTTGGTTCGCCAGATGCCCTTATTTTTGCCTAGGTCACCGACCTAGCGGGTCTATTTTACGCGTAGTATTTTTGACTATGTCTGCGTTCACGGTGTGTGGAAGTCTTCACCATCCATGGTGCTAAGTATCATAGCCCCGGAAAATCCTTGACTACAAATGGTCCCTCGTAGGTGGGAGTCCATTTGCCCCTGGGATCACCTTGTGGAAGAATGATGCGCTTGACTACTAGGTCACCAACTTGGTAGACTCGGTGCTTGACCTTCTTGTTAAATGCTCTGATCATTCGTTTCTGATAAATCTGTCCATGGCAGATGGACGCGAGTCGCTTCTCATCAATCAAGTTAATGGTCAAGGCGAGTCGGACCCAATCGTCTTCGCTAACTCGCCTCCCGGAGGACTCGTTGAGGGTATCCAACCTCGATGGGTAAGACGGCTTCCATACCGTATACGAGAGAGAAGGGGGTTGCCCCTGTGGATGTTCGTCAGAAGCGATAACCATGAAGAGCAAATGGTAATATCTCATGCCAATCCTTGTAAGTCACAGTCATCTTCTGTAGAATCTTCTTAATGTTTTTGTTGGCGGCTTCCACTGCGCCATTCATCTTAAGCCGATATGGAGAAGAATTGTGATGCTTGATCGAGCCACAACATTCTTGGTAACAGATGCGAACGAGGCTGCTTCTACCCACTTGGTGAAATAGTCAATTGCCACAAGGATGAAACGATGTCCATTGGAAGCTGTGGGCTTGATTTCTCCAATCATGTCAATGCCCCACATTGCAAAAGGCCAAGGAGAAGTTAAAACATTCGAGGTGCCGAGGTACGTGCACTTTGTCGATATATCCGCACTTGTGACAAGATCGGTGTATGGTGACAATCGACTTCCATGGTGGACCAATAGTAACCTGTTCTCAAAATCTTCTTAGCCATGGTATGTCCAGGAGGGTACCAAATGCCCTTCGTAACTCTTCCATGATACATTCTTTGTTTTCTAGTTCGCAATGAGTAAGCACAAGTCGTGGTTGCGCTTGTATAAGATGTCGTTGCTGAGAAAGAATTTGGAAGCAAATCTTCTCATGAACTTCTTATCATTAACAGATGCCCCTGCGGGATATTCCTGAGCCTCAAGATACCTCTTCACATCGTAGTACCAAGGTTTCTCTTCTGTATCAAGCTCACAACAATATGCTGGTTCGTCGAACTTCTCAATGATGATCTGGGGAGCCTCTTTGTCCCATCTGACCTTGAACATAGATGACATAGTAGCCAATGCGTCTGCCAACTGATTCTCTTCTCGTGGAATGTGATCAAAGGTAATTTCTTCGAAGTAGGGGATCAAACTTAGAACATGCTCTCGATACGGAATGAGATTCGGATGTTTCGTATCCCACTTGCCTTTAATCTGACTGATCACTAAAGCTGAGTCTCCATACACTTGTAGGAACTTGATTCTTAAGTCAATAGGAGCTTTAAGACCCATGATGCACGCTCAGACTCGCCATGTTGTTAGTGCAATGAAACATAATCTGGCGGTGAAAGGCGATATCCTTAGGGATGTAATGATGGCGCCAATGCCATTGCCAAGTGCGTTTGAGGCTCCATCAAAGACCATGGTCCATCGGGATCCTTGTTCAGGTCCTTCGTCCGGCCCGGTTCTTCACAATCAGAATTAGTCAAACATCTTCATCTGGAATTGAATGCATAGATCGATAGTCATCTACGGATGAGCCAAATGATCGGCTACTACACTTCCTTTGATCGCTTTCGAGAAGTGTAATGGATGTCGATTCGGTCAAGATCATTTGCCATCTTGCTATTCTTCCGGAGAGAGCTGGTTTCTCAAAGATGTATTTTATCGGATCCATCTTAGAAATCAACAAGGTAGTGTGAGTCAACATATACTGTCTTAGTCGGCGAGCAGCCCAAGCCAAAGCGTTGCAAGTTTTCTCGAGCTGTGAGTATCCGGTTTCACATCGATAAACTTTTGCTAAGGTAGTATATTGCATGCTCTTTTCGACTGCACTCGCCATGTTGCCCCAACACACACCCCATTGAGTTCTCTAACATAAGTACATGATAAGAGGTCTTCCTTGTGGCGCATCGGGATAGGAGGATTCAAGGTCCTTGATTTTGTCAAAAGCGATCGACAATCGTCATTCCATTCCACTACTTGATCTTTCTTAAGTAACTTGAAGATTGGCTCACAAGTAGCAGTTAGGTGTGCAATGAATCTGGCAATGTAGTTCAATCGGCCCAAGAAACCTCTGACTTCCTTCTCGGTGCGGGGTGGCATTTCTTGAATAGCTTTAACCTTGGCGGATCAACTTCAATACCTTTACCATCGACAACAAACCCTAGGAGTTTTCCGGATCCGACTCAAAGGTGCACTTGTTAGGATTAAGCCTCAACACTTCTTCAACCTATCAAACAATTTCGCAAATGACCAAGATGTTCTTCTTCATGCGTGATCGAGCTATCATGTCGCCGACGTAGACCTCTATCTCGTGATGAATCATGTCATGAAACAATGTCACCATAGCGCGCTGATAAGTGGCGCCTGCGTTCTTTAGTCCGAACGGCATAACCTTGTAGCAGGAAGTGCCCCATTGTGTAACAAAAGTAGTCTTCTCCATGTCTTCGGGAGCCATTTTGATCTGATTGTAACCGGAGAAACCATCCATGAAGGAGAAACCTTATGCGGTGTTGTCAACCGTAACATCAATATGAGGAAGTGGAAATCGTCTTTCGGCCTCGCTTTGTTCGATCTCGTAATCCACACACATTCGTATTTTGCCATCCTTCTTGGTACGGTACCACATTTGCAACCCATCGGGATAAGAGGTGACTAAGAAACCGCGTTGAATTGTTTCATAACTTCTTTGATTTTCTCGACATCTCGTGACGATACGACGAACCTTCTTTCACCGGAGAAAACCTTCTTTGTCGGCAATCGTGTACCACGATATCAATGTCCAACCGCATGTCTTCGTATGACCAAGCAAAACCTCAATATAGTCTCGTAGCATCCGAACCAACCTTTCTTTAACACTGTTCTCAAGACCCGCTCCTATCTTAATCTCTTTTCGTCTTCGTCGGTACCAAATTCACAACCTCAACTGTCTTCGTGTGGTTGTATAACTCGCTCTTCTTCTGTATCGGCAAGTTCTCCGGCACTTCACAATCTTCCTCACTTTCGTCTTGGCTTGGTAGATCGGATTATCGAGGTTATATTTAGCACTAGCATAGCTGTTATTAGCGAGATTCGGAGTGATTCTGCAGTGTATCACGTGGGTGTGTGTAAGAAACACATAGCCTTTTGAAGGGGTGATAAAGTAAAAGAAAGAAAACAAACAATTGAATGCAAAAGTCCAACGATTTATTAAATGAAAATACGCAATCAACAGATAATAACCCTCGTAAATGAGCCACGATGCCCCGGGTAAGGCACTAGGCTTTCAAAATTTATTGTTCAAAACATAAAGAGATACGAAAAGCAAAACAAAACAAGAGCAATTACTCCTGACTAAAGGAGATTGGTATGACGTCTTGCCTTCCAATTGAGCCCATGATCCGGTTGGGAAGATCCATTTGCGATGTCGGAGTCGCCGCCGTTCTTCTAGCATGGATTCCACTGGCGATGCGGAAGGAAGTTGGCGGCACGTTCGCGGCGATCATTTTCGACCCTTGATGGTGAAGCCTAAACCGTCTTGTCAAATTTGAAAGGAAGATCGGGAGCTGACAAATACCTCCTTCTTCAACAAAGCTTGAGCATCTTTCAATGAGGCCATCCTAGGCGGAACTTTAGCAACTTTAGAGTGACGGAGAGTCAGTGCATGACTGGGATTGTTTCAAAAGCTTGACAGGAGTCTCAAGAATTCACCCTCCATCTCGAGATAGCGGAATGACTGTAGATGATGACCATATATTCCTCTTCACCACATAACAACCTTCCTTTCACCGGGTATTTCGATGCGGTGGAAGTAATCCCGCCCATGTATCCAAGGGCGTCCAACTAGGCAAGAGTAGGCTGGACGGATGTCCATGACAAAGAAAGTGGATTCAAAAGTCTGGGAACCGACTTTAACAGGCAGCGTGAGCTCTCCAAGTACCGTTCGCCTAGAACCATCAAAAGCTCTCACGATTATGTCACTGGGTCTCAGAACCAACCCTTCGACATCAAGTCGATCAAAAGCAGTCTTCGGTAGGATATTTAGAGCAGAACCGGTATCCACCAAAACATGAGATAGTGTAGTGCCCTTGCATTCAACAGAGATGTGCAAGGCCTTGTTATGTTTCTTTCCGGAAGGAGTCAAATCAGCATCAGAGAAGCCTAGGCCGTTGTTGGCAGCCAGGCTAGCAATACAAACTTCGAATTGATCAGTGGTAGTGTCTTGCGGTACATGAGCATTCTTCAGAAACTTCACCAAGGCGTTAGCATGAGCCTCGGAGCACAAGAGCAGAGCAAGCATGGAGATTTTGGACGGAGTCTGTCCCAATTGTTCCACAACATTGTAGTCACTCTTCTTGATAATCTTCAGAATTTCCTCCATTTCTTGTTTGGAGGTGTCTTCAGTAACTTCCTTTGGTACTTCTGGTTGAGCAGGATGAGCCACTGGTTCTTTCCTCTCTAGCTTGGGGAATGGGTTGAATAGTGAATGCGAGTCGCGGTGTCTTTTGGAGGAGAGATATCTGGAGAGAATACCCTTCCGGTTCGGGTCACTTTACTTGATCCGGTGATGTTGTCAATGTCAGGAATGGTAGCTTCAACTGTAAGATCTTCAATGGTCAGAGGGTCTTGCTTGACGCCATGATAGTAGACATCAGCCCCATAGTTCCAAGGGATAGCTTTGTCGAGGAATATGGAACCGGTCTTGGAGAAGTGATAATGAGAGGTGCCACTCTAGGCACAGGATCGCAGAGGTAATCCTTATAGTGTTAACATCAAGATAGTCTTCGAAATCGTCACCCCATCCGTCGCCTTAACATCTTCAATAGGAATCTTGTAACTATCGTGGACGTGTACTTCACCATGTAATCATACTTTCCACTTGGCTGCCCCAAGGTATCCCACACAGATGGTACAGTTTGCTCGCATTGTCAATCTTCAACTTAGACATTTCTTCACACGCACAGTGGTTTCGTAAATAGTATCTCACGGTTATCCATCATGCACCGAACACGCCTTCTCAACCAAGCACAACCATCAGCGCGGATGGGCACCAACAGTTCTCGGGCATCCTGGGTTGACACCGCTTGCAACAAATTCTTCTTAATCATCGAGAGGATGGTCAAGTCATCTATGTTGAAAACATAAGTATCGTCTCCCACATTGGAACCCTTGTCATGATTAGGCATAGGCATCACATTCGAGTCTCAACAGAGGATCAAATTCAATCTGCTTAGCTTCAATCATATCTTGAATCTTGTTCTTCAGAGCCCAACAATCATCAGTACTATGTCCTGGGCTATTGGAATGGTAAGCACACTTAGCATTAGGATTGTATTTCGGAGAGGAAGTGTTGACATTTTGAGGAGGATCCCTCAAGGTTATCAGCTCTGCGTTCAACATGTGTTGCAAGGCTTGCGACAAAGGCATGTTGATCTTCGTAAACTGTCTTCGGGGCGCGTTTGTCATACCCCAAAATTTGCCCTCCATCTATTCAAGAGATTTCATACATCTATGCTCAAGGATTCCTCAAGAGTTGATCAGACAAACTCTCTCCTAGACAATCAACCCAAATTAGGGTTTGGTATCTCTCAAGTCAAAATGAACTTCCAACATCTCCAATGGTCTTCATGCTTCCTCATATGCTTCAAATATTCTCCATGTCAAGTTTCAAGCTTCACAAGTCAAGCTTCCTCAGACAATTGCTCAGATGGTTGAAAATCAGTTGTATTGGACAAAAGTCAACTGTGGTCAACATACATCAAACTTCATAATTTTGGTCAACATCCTCATTTTGAAGTTACATTCATCATTTGATCAAGGGTTGATCATGATTCATCAAGAAAACTCAAGATTTGCTCAAAAGTCAAACTTTCTAAATTAGGGTTTCTAGGTGAAAAGTCAACTGAACTTTGACTGATCATAACTTTCTCATACTTTCTCAAAAAAATTTCCACCACCTCTTGTTTTGAAGGAAATTCAATTCTCTACAACTTCATGTCTCACAAGAATGTCCAAAAAATGCTTCATTTGAGAGGTATAGCTCAAAACATTACAGGTCATTTTCAAAGTCAACAAAAAGTCAACTTTTTGTTTTGAAGATATATTGAGCATGGTAACTCCAATTGAGATGAGACCAAAGACATTGTTTAGAGGACTCTTAGAGCTTTCCAAAAAGTCCAAGAACACTCAAAAATGTGGAACATTGAGCAAGATACACCATTCACAAGTTGGGCAATTTTGAAAGAATGCACAAAGAGAGATACTTCAAAAATCAAATCTTTTGCAAATGGGCCTACTTTTTCTTCATTCTAACTTGTTCCTCATGCAATTAGGAATGTCCAAGCCCAATGCCACGAATTTTTGATTTATTTTTCTATTTAATTTGCAATTTATTCATTTAAATGCAAATTAAATCTTAAAATAAATTATAAAATCAAAATTAATTGAAGATTGATTTTATTGCTTTCTTGTGATCCAATCCACCCATAAATGCCACAATTTGAAATTAGATCGTTGGCAAGATTGGATTGAAATTGGACCAAAGTTTGAAAATTTGATTTCATGAAAATATCAAAATTGATTTCCATTGAATATTGATCAATTCTTTCCAAATTCAATCCCAAATCCATCCAGCATATATATTTGATGCATACCTATCAAGAAGGGACGAAAAAATTGGCTCAGAAACCCTATTCTCAAAGTGAAAAAATCGTGTTCTTGAAGCAATTGGCAATCCTTCCTACAGTGGTTTTCAATCAATTTTAAGGTGTCAAACACATTCCTTGATACCCCAGGAGTGATTCCAGATACTCACATTGCCAAAAAACATCCAGAATCAAGAAATACGATTTCGGTTTGTTCCTTTTTTTCAAAATTCGAATTCTGTTATTCATGCATTGTTGATGTGTTTTGTTGTTGTTTTCGTGCTTAGAACAAGGTTTGCAAGCTTTCTGGGTCATTCAATTGGATTTTCGTGGCCTGGAGCATGATATGCCATGATTAGGGTTTCAGGTCACGATTTAGGGTTTCTTTAAATAGGACAAATTGGACCAAACCGATGCCACCAGGATGATCAGTGGACCAAGACGAATCGATCCATGGCCTTAGATATAATTTATATTACGTATATTGTGTTTTCCATTTTGCCAGGGCTTGTAGCGTCGAAGAAAGGCCGACGCAAAATTCCCAGGATTCAAACGAAGACGATGATGTTCTTGGCGCGGAAACGAGACCATACGAAGGCGACGCGTGTAAATTCCACTCACTCCAATTTCCAAACAAGGCGCGTGTTGGCTCGGTTAGTCGTGTTGGTTTTCGAGTTTGAGGCCAATGACTCTTCGATCCGCTCGTACACTTATTTTTACCATTGCAAACTTATATTTTCTAACATATTTTCATATTTTCTTTTGTTTTAATATTTCTATTCTATTTTAATTAATTTCTACATTTTTATTCTGCATTTAAAAATTACCAAAAAATACTTTCTTTTTGCAGTTATATTCTAAAAATGTTTATTTAATTTAATAAATTTAAAAAACATATTTTTGCATGCATATTTATTTTTATTTGTAATTTAGCATTTAATTCACTTTTAATTGCATTTTAATTTTTAAATCTTTTCCAAAAAATCCCAAAAAATTATTGTAGTATATTTATCTTATTTCCATCTTATATTAATTTTCTCATATTAAAATTTGCATTTTTTCTAACATTTTCTCTTATTTCGTTTTCATCATATTTCCCGATTTTCTTATTCTTTCACAGGTTGCTCCGATTCGGACGTTTTCTTTTTGTCATTTTATTTTTCCAATAATGTAACTGTTCATGGGATGTAATAGTTTTAATTAGGATTTTATTTTCCGCATTTTAAAATTATGTATCTGCCCCAAAGCCATGTAATAGCGTAGGTTTATCTTTCCGCACCTTTATATTTCCGCTTTTACATTCCGCATTTACTTTCCGCACCCTTATCAATTGCTAGTAATTAGGCGTGTATAGCAAGATAATAATGAACATAGCTCACTAACTTCCAGATAACATATTCTGAAATCAACACACTTCTATCACACACGCACCCCTTAGGGTAATTCTCTCTCGATGCCTTTCGATTTCAAAATGGTCATGTCCCTCGAACGTAGAGGTATTCTAGCACCGTTGCCTTCAAATCATCATAGTCCCTTCGATACAAAGATCATAAGACCCACGATGTCGCCTCCGAATACATGATCTTGACCCTCGATTGTCGCCTACGAAAAATGATGATAGTCCTTCGAATGTGCTAGGATACTTCCTACAGGTTGCTTTCTATGACCATCCGATGTCCCTTCGAATGTCCCGCTTACATCCAACGAATGGAGCTACCTACTAACTAATGGTATGGCTAGCGCTATTCTAAAGGAATGTAGAAGTACAACAAAATGACCAATTCTGAGTGGGTAAATAAGTCTCTTAGTTGCTTGCTCTATCAAATGCTTTTCGCACCTCACACACTTTTTTTCAAAGTTCAAATTCTTTTCAAAACTAAACATTTCCGAACACTTTGTATACACTCCTACATGAGTCATTGCAAAGTCAAAGCGAAATGCCTTTTCAAAACATTTTTGTCAAACACACAAGAAAGCAATTTTAAAAAAGTGATCTAGAGCAACTAAGAGCCCGTAGATAACTACGGATGGAAAGGGGTGCTAATACCTTCCTTTTCATAACCATTCTCCCGAACTCTAACGAAGGTCTTTTTTTACTTTTACCTTCCCTTAATTGGATAAAATAAAAGTCGGTGGCGACTCTTGCTATCCGCACATTTGGATACAAAATCCTAAAAGTCAGTTCACCGTATTACATTACGCTACGCGTTGTCTCACCGAGGTTGTCGATGTAGGATTGGATCGCAATCGCCCACAGATTGAGCACGGTCGGTCTTGGCTCGGCTTTTCGACCATACACACATTGGCTTCTTTCTTACCACCAAAAGATTTCTTGCAGTTTGAAGATGTCTCTATTTGAATCTTTCCACTCTTGATACCACTTCGATCGCCGCTTTGTCAATATCACGGTGAATCCGGTCAAGAGTTTCCAATCGATGATTGAAGAATGGGCTGTCTGTCCCCATAAACATATCAACCAGCTCCTATTGGACAAGGGTGATGAACTCTGCCTGCTAGATCTCTCCATTTCTGAGCATGCTCTTTGAACTTCTCGTCACGACCCATAGACATGCTTTGTAGTTGCATGCGAGTGGGTGTCAACTCAGCATTGTACTCATACTGTCTGTAGAAAGCATCAGCTAAATCACTCCAAGTACGGATACGGTCATTCTCTAGTGATAGTACCATTCCAACTGGTTCGGACAAACTCTCTTGAAAATAGTGCATCCACAACTTTCATCATCGTGTGGATTGATTTTCTGGACATAGGACTTCAAATGCAGCTTTGGGCAAGACACGCCATCATACTTAGCAAAAGCGGGAACTTTGAACTTGGGCGGAATCACAACGCCGGGAACGAGACTCAGATCATCAAAATTCAGCCCGGACATCTTCAAGTTTTCCACAGTATTCAGACGATCTTCAAGTTGCTTGTACTTGTCATCTTCATTAGAGTATTGGCCATCATCATAGTTCTTCTCAAGCTCAGGCTGATTGCCTTCACCATCACCCTTGTTACTTTCCTCAGTATGGACACTTCCTTCAGAGAGCTCAATACGGCTGACCACCTTAGGACCACCTTTGTAGCGTCTGCCCATGTTGAGGAGACCAACAACCTTCTTCTTCTTGTTGATGAGCTTCTTCAAATCTTCTTGGCCTTGGACCAAGCTGGTGAACATCTGTTGGGCCGAGCATTCGAGCTTGAAGATCTTTGACAGTCTGTTCAAGAGCCATTTCTGCTAAAATAAATAGCGAGCAAATGAGAAAACCAATCTTCAACGTACCTGTGATGCAGTGTTATGCTATGATATGCAATGTTTATGTGAATGCCATGCAATGTTTTCAAGGACCTTAGAGATTTAAATTTGTTAGACAAGCAATGAACAAACATTTATTAGTACTCTTTTTATTATTCTTTTTTCTTTTGAAGTACAAGAGATAGTTTAAAACAATAAAAGAAAACATAAACATCCTAAAGCTCTAAGTCTCCCATGGTCGCTTCCTCTTGGTGCCGATGTAAGCGTTGATGTTTCGCTCCTCGTGAAGTAGCTTGGTCAAATCTAACACTTTCTTCTCGCTTGCATAACACCGAGCTTCAAAGGTATCCTCTCTTCCTTGAGCTGAATCCGGATCTCTTCAAGTCTTCAAAATCGTAGGCATGTCGGGATGGAGAATAAGATAGGTACGCCACCTATAGCAGTTCCATAATTACCGGTAAACAGTGAATGGCATCATGAGGTTTTGAGCTCGAGCTCGCACCCATTTGAGGTAAGGTTCCCAAGGAATGGAGTTTTGGTTCCCCAAAGTCTTGGTATCAGTCTTCTTTACCATGCCCCAAGCGTGTATAAACCTTCGCTTGATTCGGAGATCGTGATTGTAGTCGAACACAACATCTTGGAGAAGCATATCATGTGGACCATCTCTTGGCAAAACCAAACGTAAAGCTAGAGAAGGGTTGTAAGTAATACCTCCCCTTATACCAAGGAGTGGTACATTAGGGAATTCTCCACAACGCTCAATGAATGTGAAGTCCTTTTGAGAGAAAAGATTCCAACGGATATCGGAATGAGAGAGTGACATTAGTCTTTGAGACCACTTCAACCTTTGTTCATTCTTCAAAACTGATGGAGGAAGGTGCGAAATAAACCACCTTGAAAGTAACGGTATACAACACATGAGAGTTCCTTGTCTCTTAGTAGTACGAGTGTGGAGAGAATGTAGGATGTCTCCAAGTAAGGTAGGCACAGGATTGCGGGTAAGGAACAACTTGATGGCATTGATATCGATGAATTGATCCGAGTTAGGAAATAGAACCAAACCATAAATTAGCAAGGCCACAATATTTTCAAATGCATGGAAACTCATAACTTTGAGGAATTCTCGGGCTTTCTTAATTAGAAACTTAGAAAGTAAACCCTTAACTCCGCTTCTTGTTTCCCAATTGGCTTTGATATCTGAACGCTTAAGATGTAAGGCTGATGCAATGTCTTCGTACTTAGGAACCTTTTCTAGACCGGTAAATGGCATTTGGTCAAGAATAGGTACCCCAAGTAGCTTAGAGAACTCTTCCAAGGTAGGAACCAACCGATAATCTGGAATATAAAGCAATGGTGTTTGGATCAAAGAACTGAATAGGACATGCATCATATCTTCTTCAAAACCGGAGATAACCAAATCAAGTAGATAACCATGTCTTTTGATGAACTGAGCATGGTCGGGAATTTCTGAAACCAATTCTTTGAGCTGAGAGGGTATACCCATGAAGTTGATTCGGATAGTCTTTCTAGAAGCCATAATTCCTACAAAACAGAGCAAAGATAAATCCCTAGGTCCTTGAAATAGTTAGAAATGATATGCAATGCGGATGATGTCATGATGTCATGTTTAGCACACACAAACAATTCACACAATGAGCCTAGGGTTAAGGCTTGCATGAGGTATAGGTGATTACCCTACCAAAAGTTTGAGTTGGTTCATCCTGTCCTATAATAGTAACCGGGTTCTAGGAATCTCATATCACAAATCTTTCTCGTAGGCGCTTATTTCAATACGACGGCCAAGTGGTCGATCGAAAATGTCCCAAAAGTCTGATCTCAATGAGCGTAGCATCGAGTATCAACCAACCTCGGTCTACACCAAAGCCGGCCATCTCACTACCTTCTAATGGCCAAGATGGGTCAATTAAGGTTCTAAAAGTTTAGTTAGCGCTTGATGACACCACGCAGAAGCCAAATACTATCTTCAACTTGGTAATGAAGAGTATCGGGACAACCAAAGTGTCACGCTAACATAGCCATCATGTTGACCGTTTAGTTATACGTCTAACGGTCGCGATGATCTAATGCTACTTACCTAAAAGGAAACCCGGATCCGGGTGTAGGATCCCCCAACAATATAATACCCAAGCAACCCTTAAAGATAAAGCATACAAGTCAAACAAAAAGCAATAAAAGTTATCTAGAAATCCCTAAGGCAATTCTCTCTTTAGGGTCTTGTCCCCAGCAGAGTCGCCAGTTCTGTGATACGGTGAACTGACTTTGTAGGAATTTTGTATCCAAATGTGCGGATAGCAAGAGTCGCCACCGACTTTTATTTTTATCCAATTAAGGGAAGGTAAAAGTAACAGAAAAAGACCTTCGTTAGATTCTGAGTTCGGGAGAATGGTTATGAAAAGGGAAGGTATTAGCACCCCTTTCCATCCGTAGTTATCTACGGGCTCTTAGTTGCTCTAGATCACTTTTAAAATTGCTTTACGTGTGACAAAAATGTTTTAAAAGAGGCATTTCACTTTGACTTTGTAATGACTCATGTAGGAGTGTATACAAAGTGTTCGGAAATGTTTTTGTTTTGAAAAGAGATTGAACTTTGAAAAAGAGTGTGTGGTGTGAAAAGCATTTGGTTTAGAGCAAGCAACTAAAAGACTTATTTACCCACTCAGAATTGGTCGTTTTTGTACTTCTACGTTCCTTTTAGAATAGCGCTAGCCGTACCATTAGTTAGTAGGTAGCTCCATTCGTTGGATGTAAGCGGGACATTCGAAGGGACATCGGATGGTCATAGAAAGCAACTTGTAGGAAGTATCCTAGCACATTCGAAGGGACTATCATCATTTTTCGTAGGCGACAATCGAGGGTCAAGATCATGTATTCGGAGGCGACATCGTGGGTCTTATGATCTTTGTATCGAAGGGACTATGATGATTTGTTTGGAAGACAACGGTGCTAGAATACCTCTACGTTCGAGGGACATGACCATTTTTGAATTCGCAAAGGCAACGAGAGAGAATTACCCTAAGGGGTGCATGTGTGAAAGAAGTGTGTTGATTTCAGAATATGTTATCTTGAAGGTTAGTGGGCTATGTTCAATTTTTAGTCTTGCCATACACGCCTAATTACTAGCAGTTTGTAGGGTGCGGAAAGTAAAGATGCGGAAAGGTAAATGTCCTACGCTATTACAAGGCTTTGGGGCAGATACATAATTTAAAATGCGGAAAATAAAATCCTAAATTAAACTATTACATCCCATATGCAGTTACATTATTGGAAAAATAGAATGATAAAGGAAAAATCGTCGAATCGAACAACCTGAAAGAATGAGAAATCGGAAAATGCGATATGAATCGAACAAGAGAAAATATTAGAAAATGCAAATTTTAAATTGGAAAAATATGACATGCTAGAAATAATGTAAATATACTAAGATAATTTTTGGGATTTTTAGATGCAATTTAATAATTAAAACTAATTAACAATGATTTAAATGCAAAATTACAAATAAAAATAAATATGCATGCAAAATATGTTTTTAATTTATTAAATTAAATAAAGATTTTAGAAAATAAATGCAAAAGGAAAATTATTTTGACAATTTTAATGCATAAATAAAAATATGAAAAGAAAATAAAATAGATGCAAAATATTAAAATATGGAAAATATGAAGAAAATTGAGTTTGGAAAAGAGAGAAAACCAAATGGTCCCGGGAGAATCGAACCCAGACCCTTGAGATTATCAGGGATGAGCCTTTACCACTCACGCCAAGTGTGCTTCGCTGTTTTGAAACGGAACGAGTGGATTTTCACACGCGTCGCTTTCCAATTGCCACGATCTCGCGCCATCCAGTCATCTTCTTCGTTTTGAATTTTCAAAAGTTAGCGTCGGTCTTTCTTCGACGCTATAGGTCCTGGCTACATGAAAAATCAAGCACAAGTAATATAAATGCATTGTAAATACATGGTTCGATTCCAGGCATCGTTCCGAGTTCATTGGTCATGGCCTCATGGTCCAATTTTTCCTGTTTGAAGGAACCCTAATTCGGAACCAGAAAACATAGCCATGGTGAATTTTGATTCAGGTCACGAAAACGCAATCAAACTATGCAGAAAGTTTCCAAACTTCATTCTAAACATGAAACAAACAACAAAACACGTTAAATATGCATGAATGTTTAAAATCGAATTTGGAAAAAGTTTGACAAAACGAGTTATGGATTTCTCAATTCTGGATGGTTTTGGATGATGTAAGTATCTGGATCGATTCTGAAGGGCACGAGGAACAAGATGGAATGCTCAAAACTGCTTGAAACCAACTAAATCCAAGGCTGCTTGTTGCTTGAGAGGCACGGTTTTTTCAGTTTGAGAATAGGGTTTCTAGGGCAATTTTTTCGTTCTCTTTTGATTGGTATGCATCAAGTATTTATACTGGATGGATTTGAGACAGTTTTTGGCAAGAATTGATCAATAATCAATGATAATCAAATTTGATTTTTTGCAAAAAATCAAATCTTCAAATTTTGGTCAATTTCCAATCTAATCTTGCCATATTGATCCAATTTCGAAATTGCGGCTTTTAATGAATTGATTGGATCACAAAGAAGAAATAAAATCAAATTTGCAATTAATTTGGATTTTATACTTTATTTTCAATTTAATTTGTATTTAAATGAATAAATTCCAAATTAAATAGGAAAATAAAATAAAAATTCGTGGCATTGGGCTTGGATATTCCTAATTGCATGAGGAATAAGTTTGGATGAAGAAAAAAGCAAGCCCATTTGCAAAAAATTTGATTTTTAGAAGTATCTCTCTTTGTGCATTCTTTCAAAATTGCCCAACTTGTGAATGGTGTATCTTGCTCAATGTTCCACATTTTTGAGTGTTCTTGGACTTTTTGGAAAGCTCTAAGAGTCCTCTAAACAATGTCTTTGGTCTCATCTCAATTGGAGTTACCATGCTCAATATATCTTCAAAACAAAAAGTTGACTTTTTGTTGACTTTGAAAATGACCTGTAATGTTTTGAGCTATACCTCTCAAATGAAGCATTTTTTGGACATTCTTGTGAGACATGAAGTTGTAGAGAATTGAATTTCCTTCAAAACAAGAGGTGGTGGAAATTTTTTTGAGAAAGTATGAGAAAGTTATGATCAGTCAAAGTTCAGTTGACTTTTCACCTAGAAACCCTAATTTAGAAAGTTTGACTTTTGAGCAAATCTTGAGTTTTCTTGATGAATCATGATCAACCCTTGATCAAATGATGAATGTAACTTCAAAATGAGGATGTTGACCAAAAATTATGAAGTTTGACTGTATGTTGACCACAGTTGACTTTTTGTCCAATACAACTGATTTTCAACCATCTGAGCAATTGTCTGAGGAAACTTGATCTGTGAAGCTTGAAACTTGACATGGAGAATCTTTGAAGCATATGAGGAGGCATGAAGACTATTGGAGATGTTGGAAGTCCATCTTGACTTGAGAGATACCAAACCCTAACTTGGATTGATTGTCTAGGAGAGAGTTTGTCTGGTCGACTCTTGAGGAATCCTTGAGTACAGATGTATGAAATCTCTTGAGTAGATGGAGGGCAAATTTTGGGGTATGACATCAATCCAACGTTGAGTCACATTATATAATTGATCCTCAAGAAAAATTACCTTCATTCTCCAAATCCTCAGGTGGTTTTGATTTGTGATTATGGAATTTTTCTTTAGGAGGTCTCAAAACTGAAAAAGTATGATGGTTGCGCTAGGTTAAACCTCCCTTGATCTAGGTTTGAGACATGTAAACTCTTATCTCAAAATGATGTGCCTTCATTAGCTTTAGGTCCAATGGAACCTTCGAGTTGTGCACTTTACTTATTTCCTCCCTCTACTTGATTTTCCCCCTCCAAATGAATTCAACTTTGGCCTAAAAGTCCATCCTACATTATCTAATCATCTTAACAATTCTCAAAGTCCTTGTCCAATGGGTCTCTAAAAAAGTTTTTTCTTCTCTTTTCGCTAACTTAGGACTACTATTTTGACTTCTTTACTCTAAAAGTTTTCCTTCTCTAGCCGTCACATTTCCCGTTGCTTCCAAAATCCCAATTTGACCTTTCTTCTCCACAATATACTTTTTAACATGATTTTCCTAACACGCTTATATTTCTCCCTCGTAAATTACCAAAGCCTTATCCTGTCTATTCCATTCTTTTCCTAGAGTTGAAATTTTGTTGTTATCTTCTAACATCGTCTTCTTTAGGTCATCCATATCTGAATGCCCTGAGCCCTTAGAGATATTCTTCAACTTCATTATGTCAACATATTGTTGTTTCAAAGCTTCATTGGACCATAAGAGTCCTCCATCATTTTGATTCTAAAAATACCTTCGTAGATTTTGACATTGGAATATTCATTAAGCGCAATTGCACATCTAATCCTAATGAGAAATATCGCCACGTCCAGACATTCTTACTTTATCATATTATTGTATGAACAAATATAAGATCCAATTATGGATACTAAGCACTCGAAGAAATCAAATTCCATGCATAACAAGGAATGCCATATCACCTAAACCAAGAGACCCTTTCTAAGCCCACATCTCCTTTTCTCCATTTCCTAATCTCAGAGAACCATTTCCTCCATCAATCCTTTGCTTCATTTATTAAAAAAAATTATCTCCCTTTCATCCAAATATTTGCTCCTAACTGTGTCACTTTATTAGAAAAATAACCTTCAATTTATAAATATTTTGGATATTATAAGACACTCTGTGGTTTTCCACTAATCCCACATAAGCCTTCTTAAATCTCGAATCTCTTCTTCATTAGTAATAAACTCTAGATGTGTAAGTTGGTATTATGAGCCTTTGGTTCGATAAAGAGATCGACTTAGTATCGAAATGCTCAAGAGGTGTCCGGTTGTAAGGTGTCAATGATGATATAAGTGGGTGAGCATTGTGAATTCACACTTGAGGGAAGTGTTAGAATAATAATGCAAGTGTGAGTAAGTGGAGAAATAGTCTCACATTGGATAGGAATGTGGAGACTTAAGCATGAGAGAACTCACTGACCTATCATTTTAGCTTTTATGTTGACAAGTGGTGTGTGTCTCACAAATGTATTTATTCCTCAACTTTGTTTATGGAATGAAGAATTTAGATTTAAGGCAACACACGAGTACAAGAAACTTAAGGTTGCAAATATTATTTCCAATAATAAGAACATTCTAAGATATATTTATAATTTTGAGATACATAACATATTTCCATCACTATATTATCTTGCTTGTGTTTAAAACTACATGGTGTAAAGGCCTCTTTCACAGTAGATCAAAGACTACAATAAGAAGATTGGCTCAATCGAATAAAACATCAAAGTTATGACCAAATATGCTAGACTAGAAATATGAAGTACATAATTTCAACAATTCAAATCACATGATCAAAATAACTCACTAATATCTTATACTATGCATGGATAGAAAAAAATATATAATTAAGAATGAAAAAAAAAACAGAAATGAATATATGCTTCTAAAAAGTGTAAAAGTGCAGACGTAAGTGTACTAATGAAAGAAAAACAAGCTATATATCCGTACAAAGATGAAGGCATCGTTTTGCTGATACCCATTCCTTACCTTTACCTGTAATTTTCTGTATGATAGCATTAATTAACATCTCTTTTTCACTTCTAGTTCTATAGTTCTAGCTATATAGCTTCTGTACACAAGACAGTGTTTTGATCCTCTACTCTAAACTCTTACTCCACTATATACATCATTTATTGCTTTTTTTTTCTTTTTGTTTTCCTTTCTAATCATCTTCTCCTTTTTCTGTTCCCACCGTTCTGTCTGCACCAAAAATGAGACTAAAATCACTAACTTATCTCTGTGTTCTGTTCATCAATCATGGACCACACCACACACACCATTGAATTTGAACTTCTTTTTTTTCTTCTGTCAAGTCACTGTGTGATGACATCTTCCTCCTATCTGATCATCTGTGTTAAAGCTTTCTGTTCTGTAGGTTTCTTATTGGAAGGATAAGATAACCATGCATGATTATTACTAAGCTTTAAATTTACTACTAGTTCTAAATGATTGGAGTTTTCATAGTCAGTGATATATGGCTTGGGATTGAGGTTTAGGGTTTACCTAGCTAGACTAGACTATAGAGTTCTAAATACTGTGATGGAATAAATTAAAAGTGATTTGATTCTGATCAAATATTAATCAGTTTTCATTAAATTAAACTAGACATGTCACTGCATGCTTTCACAAAGATAAAGTACTTTTAACGTAAAAACTTGATTATATATGATCTTATGAATAAAAGTTTGGAATGAATTAATGTAATGCAGAGTGTGACGTAGGAAAAGTTGAGGCAATGACAGTCACTAAATGCTACATGCATGAAGTAAATACACAACATGGTTGATATTGAATGCTATAATTTGGATGCACATGGTGTTGCAATGCACATGAGGGGAGGACTTGCATCATAGGAGGGGCCAGGGGGATGGCTAGGTAAGCATGGTTGGTTATATTATATTCTTGGCACAGAAAATTTTGGATCAGTTAGAGACAGAGAGTTATGCCTCGTATTGGTGGTGTAGCATTTATTTCATTACTTCTAATCACTAGAGGTTTTTGTTTTTTTTCATGAGAAAAAAAAAGAGAGAGTAGATTTTTGTTGTATAATTCCCTTAAAGCTAATAAAAAAAAATACTTTGATGCATAATGCAGTAAACTCTATATGGTTTAAAAATGTATTCACTAAGGTAATTATAATCTTCAAGTTGGATCTTAAAGATAAATTAGATTTAATATAATACTTGAGCTTATTTAATATTTTTATTGTAGTTAAAAATAGAGCAAAACATAATAGAATTTAAGATATTGTGAAAATTTTCAATTCAATTCAAAATCATTCTAACTAGACAATTTTATGGTGTTTTACATGGCGAAAGTGACGAGAAACGAAATGAGAATGAAATATTATGGTGTTTTACATGGCGAAAAGTGACGATAAATGAAATGAGATTGAAATAAAAGAATTGAAGAAAAGAAGAAAAAACAAAAATATCTAATAAACCAGAACAATCTTGAGGAAAAACGATATTATATGTCATCGGAAAAATAGTACCGCAAATGTATATCAACACAGTGTGATTCAAGCTTTGACGCATCTGCCACATCAACCTAAGTGACTGATACATGATAGCTTATAGGTGCGGGGTGATCTTGGGATGTGAGTTCTTAGTATGCTCTGCGATTGAAGCTTTGTCTGATCTTCCACATAAAAAAAAAAGGGTAGTGTTGTGAAAGAGTTGTTGAGTTGCAGTCACAAATTCTATTGTATAGTTTGGGCTAGAGAAAATTGATTAAAGAATTATTTTTGACTTGTGGGAGGTTTCAAGTCAAAGATCTGTTGATACAAACAAATGTATATAAACACAACGCGATTCAAGTTTTGACACGCCTACGAGATCAACATAAGTGACTGATACAAGATTGCTTATAGGCGTGGGGTGATTGAAAACCTAATATTTATGTTAAATTATTTACGAACAATAAGGATTCCAAATTTTAGACTCAAAGATTGTGTTGAAAGTAATTCTTTGTATCGAATCAGTTTGCTCGACAGAGACAAGGGAGTCTCAAAATGATTTGATTTGATTTAGAAGTGTGGAAACACTTTGTTACACACAGATTTATTTTAGATCCAAAATAGATAGATTTGATTTAGTTCCAAAATAGGTATTTTGGGCTTTTAAGTTTTGGATTTTGACAAAGGGAGCAAACAAACATAAATCTATAAATAGATGGAGTAACCCGAATTGTATAATCAATCAAATTGTATTCACGGAATTTACAGTTGCAAGTGAATAAGAAGTTTTCCACAGTTTGTGGGTAGAGAGAAACTCTGCAGAAAATAATTGTCTTCTTTTTTTCTTCTTTTATATTTCATCGTTATTATGTGGTGATAACAATCTTTTTCATCAAGATTGATAGAAATTCATCATAAATTTTGGTGGATTTCCAACATCTGGTATCAAAAGCTCCGGTTAAGCGATTAAGGGAAGAAGAAGAAGAAGAAAATCAAAGGCGATGAATTATGCGAATGGAAATTTTCCATCAAATCTTCCAATTCTTAAACGAGATAACTATGAGAGTTTGTGTAAACAGATAAAGGTTATATTATGCTTTCAAGGTCTTTGGGAAATTGTTAAATATATATTAGAATCAATTGACAAAAAAGCTTCAGAAGCGGATGAGGCGGAATACAAAGAATCAAAGAAGAAGAATTATAAAGCTCTCTTTATAATTCACCAATGTGTCAGCCCAGACAATTTTGAAAAGAATGTGTCACCCCAGACAATTTTGAAAATATTAGTGATGTTGAATCTGCAAAAGAAGCCTGGGAAATTCTGAAGAAACCGTTTGGAGGTTCTGAGAAGGTGAAAGAGATGAGATTACAAACTCATAAAAGAATATATGAATTGATTCAGATGGAAGATATTAAAAGCATGTCTGATTTCTTCACTAGGTTACAAAACTAGTGAATCAAATCAAGGTTTGTGGGGAGATGTTAACAACAAGAGCTGTTGTTTCGAATATTTTGATATCTTTGGCTCCGAAGTTCGACCATGTGGTAGTTGCTATAGAAGAGTCGAAAGACATGTCAATTTTGTCGAAGGAAGAGCTTCAAAGGACACTTGAATCTCATGAACAAAGAATGGCTGAGAGAGACGCGGGCAAGTCGAAGAGTGATGTGGCTCTGCGGGCTCAATTAGCAAAAGACAAGAAATGCAAAGGAAAATGGTTCGACAACAAAGTTAGAGGTGGCTACAACAATTTGATGGATAAAGGAAATCGGCACGAAGAAAATGTGTCAAATTAGAGAAGATCGTACCAAGGCAACCAAAGAGGTGGTGTTGCAAATAGAGGAAGAGGTGGTGGTGAAAGCCTAATAAAAGTCACATACAATGTTATAATTGTCAGAAGTATGGTCATTATTCGAGTGATTGTCCAGAGAAGAGAGAGAATCAAGAAAGTGATGCAAAGTTTGCAAAGTATGAAGAAGAAGAAGAAGAAGAAGAAGAAGAGATGTTGTTGATGGTCAGAACAAGAGATGAAGAAAAATTCAGGGATAAATGGTATTTGGATTCAGGATGGTCATCACACATGTCTGGAAGGAAAGATTGGTTTGTCAATCTAAAATCCTCAATGAAGAACATGGTGAAATTTGCAAATGAAAATACTTTAGCAACTGAAGGTATTGGATATGTTCTGATATGTGGAAGGATGACAAAAGGTCAGTAATTTCCAATGTGTTGTATATACTAGGCATGAAGAGCAATTTTCTCAGCATAGGGTAGTTGGTCGAAAAGAATTACAAAGTAACGGTCGAAGACAAGATAATGAGAGTCCTCAACGCAAATGGAAGATTAATCTTGAAGGCTCTTATGTCTCATAATAAAACCTTCAAGATCGAACTTAATGTGATGGAGCACCAGTGTCTTTTGATTGCAGCTAGTAGAGACGAATGGATATGGCACTATCGACTAGGCCAGCTCATCTTCAGAGATATCAGATATTTAAAGAGGAATAATATGGTTTTAGGATTTCCATAAATCGATATTCCAAACGATGTCTGTGAGGAATGTGTGCAAGCAAAGCAACACAAGAATAGCTTCAGCAAGGATGTAGAAAGCAAGTCGAAGGTTATTCTCAAAGTCATATACTCGGATATATGTAGACCAATCCATGTAAATTCATTTGGAGGTAACAAATACTTTGTCACATTCACAGATGATTTAAGTCGAAAATTGTGGACTTACCTGATCAAGAAGAAAAGTGAAGTGATTGAGGTATTTTCCAAATTTAAGTCTATGGTCGAAAGACAAATTGATCGAAAGCTCAAAGTTTTGAGAACTGACGGTGGTGGAGAATATGTGTCAAAATACTTCGACAAATGATGTGAAAAAGAAGGGGTTGTGCATGAGGTGGTGACATCCTACACTCCATAACATAATGGAATTGTAGAAAGGGAGAATCCTACCATTATGAATATGGTGAGAAGTATGTTGAAAGACAAGAGTTTAGCTAAAGAGTTTTGGAGTGAAGTTGTGTCGAGTGCAACATATATTTTGAAAAGATGTCCGACGAAGAAGCTAGAAGGAATTACTCCAGAATAATGTTGTCTGGTGTAAAACCTAGTTTGAGTTATCTGAAAATATTTGGATCTATTACACATAGACATCCGGATCGATTGAGAAGAAAACTTGAGGACAGTCGAGTCAAATGATTCTAGTTAGATATCGTTCAACATGAGGTTACATGTTGCTCGATCCAATGAACAAGCAGATTGTGATCAGTAGGGACATGATCATAGATGAGCTTAAGGAATGGCATTGGACTAAAAATGTCAAGAAAGATTCAGTGAGAGTCTTGCTTGAATAACCACAAACTAAAGTCGAAAGAGAAGTTCGACAAGAGGATGTTATAGATGAACCAAGTACAAGCAGACCTCAGAAAACAAGATGTATGCCAACAAGGTTGCAAGGTTGTGTGATTACCTTAGATGATTTAGTTGATAACGAAGGTGGACTGATATATTATGCTTTCTATGCAGATGTCGAACTTGTAAATGCACTTGAAGCATTGAAGGATTTTAAATGCGTGAAAGTAATGAACGAAGAAGTGAAGTCCATCAAAGACTACTCTTGCACCCTAATATTTGCTCGCCATATTGCTAACAGTCGCATTATTTTTAAACTTGGTCTTTACAAAAAAATTGGTTCATTGTTACTAACATTTAAACAGTAGTTAATTTTGCTTACTTAATATTATACAATAGTTTACTTTAAACTATTTGTATTTGTAAATAATCAATAGTTGCTTGACCTTCATATGATTTCAAGTATATTTTTATTTTGAATAAATGAATTGGCATAATTGGTAAGAAAGTAAGCTCCTTAAATATAAGGTCACGGGTTTGAATATTGCATATACTATTTGTGACACTTTTTTGTTGTTACTAACTTTATTTCTATTTTCAAAAATCACATTTTTATTATTTTTATTTTTATTTTCGTTTTCCCATTTTAGGCATTTTTTATAATTATTTTTAATTTATTTTATGTATTTTTCATCAAAAAGTGTCAAAAAAAATTAAATTGTTTCCACTCATTTTTTATTGGTCGTCCTGCATCACACTAATTTCTGATTGGCCAGCTTCCTCACCAAGGAACAATCATATATTATTTAAATCAGATTTTATTTGATTTGGTTTTGGTCAATATTTAATTTTATTTCCTATTTGTTAACCTAATTTTCATTATAAATAAATTCAACTTCTAACACTTGGAGGAGGCCAATTTCATTCACACTTACACTCCAAAAATCTCATACTTTTTTTCTAATTTCTTTCACATGTAAATCTCTCTCTCTCTCTCTCTCTCTCTCTCTCTCTCTCTCTCTCTCTCTCTCTCTCTCTCTCTCTCGTTCAAATATTCATCTTTATCAATGTGTTTAGAAAATCGTTTTTCTGAAATGGTAGCTACATTTGTAAACTGTGCAAGTCATTAGTACTCGATCTATTGCTCATTTAAAAGTCAAATTCCTGAACACACATTTTTTTAATAAACTTTAGTGGGGTATTTGCTCTAGTATATGGTTACTTTACTTTGTGAATTAATTTAAACTAAATGTTATTTGTTATTCAAAGTGCGAGAATAGAAGCAGCATGGAGCTAATCTTAGTGTTTAATGTGTTTTTTCTAATCTAATTAAGGGTCACTAAAAGAAGCCACTTTATAAATAGCTTTCACAACAACACCACGCGTACAATCACCAGACGCTTCCAGCCACGCCGAACACATAATTATCGGTCTCTCTTCGTCAATCTTTTCATTCTTTTTCTCACATGTATATTACTATTGATTTTATTATTTATTTTTTATTATTAATTAATTAGACTTTAGGTTTTTTCCCATTAAACTAAAATCAATTAGAATTAGGTCTTAATCATCATTGACCTTAAAATCATTTTCTCAATAAAATACCAAAAAACTAGATTTATGTTTGTTTATTAAAAAAAAAAATTTTAAAATAAAATTAGTATTAGGTTTTTACCATTAAGAATCAATTTTTAAAAAATACAAAAAAAATATCTAATCTTCTAACACGTAGAAATTTTAGGACATAAAAACTTTTTTCTAGTATTTTTATTTATTTTTGCACTTTTAATTCATAGATAAAATGTATAAGTTTGTATATAAACAAGAGTTAAATATGTTTTTAGTCCCTATAAATATGCGATCCTATAATTTTGGTCCCTCTAAAATATTTCTTCAAATAACGGTCCTTGCAAACTTTTTTTCTTGCAGTTTTAGTCCTTCGTTATTTTCTAGAATTTTTAAAATGGTTTAATTACCCCTAGATTTTTTAATTTTTGAATAATTTTTTTCATATGTGTTCAGAATACTATACAATATTTATTAACGAAATTTTAGAATTTTTTAAAATGAGAAGAATTAAATATGAATTTTTTATATTTTAAAAGATATTGATAAAAGCAATGAAAATCTCGATTTAGAAATCAAATTTTGAGTTCCTTTTTTTTCGAGGAACTTTTTATAACTTTCTACACACATCTGTGAAATCATCATTCAAAAATACACATCGGTTTAACAACAAGGACTAAAACTACGTGCATAATAATTTTGTGAGGACCATTATTTGAAAGAAAATTTTAGAGGGACCAAAATTGCAGGGTCGCATATTTATAGGGACTAAAAACATATTTAACCCTATAAACAATGTAATAGCATAGTTTATTTCCTCGCACGGCCTTATAATGTATCTTCCCCAAAGCGATCTAATAGCGTAGATTTATTTTCTTGCATTTTTTCTAAATATTGTAACTGTTCATAAGATGTAATAGCGTAAGAACTTTTACTTTTCTGCACTTATATTATATGTTTGTACGTATTTAACTGTTAGTTAATAGGATTGTATGGCAAGAATAATAAAATCAATCATTAGATAACCATAACACAAGACAAATTAACTGAAAACAACGCACTCTTGCACACTTGCACCTATAGGGTAACCTTTCTTTGTTGTCTTACTAAATATTGGTCATGTCCCTCAAACGTAGGGATATCTGAGCAAAGTTGTCTAGGAATAACATCATCATAGTCCCTTCGATATAAAGATAGTAGTCCCTCGATGACCCTCCGAGTTGCCTACGAAAAAATGATCTTGTCCCTCGGTGCACCCTGCAAAAAATGATGACAATCGCTTCGAATTGCTAAGGTATGCTTACAATGTTCCTTTCAATGACCATACGATGACCCTACACTTGTCCCTTCACATCCAAAGGATAAGACTACTTACCAACTAATGGAAAGGACAATCATATTCCCAAAGGAGAAGGAAAATAACGAGAACGGTCTTGAGTGGGTAAGATATTCTTAAATGCTTGCTCACAACTCAAAAACAAAATACTTTTCGCACCTCACACTTCCAAAATATTCTCAAAATAAACCCTTTGTATACATTCATACGAGAATCATTAAAAAGTTAAACTTTCGAAATATTTTCAAAATAAACACTCTATATACATTCATACGAGAATCATTACAAAGTTAAACTTTCGAAATATTTTCAAAACATAAATACTTTGTATACATTCATACGAGAATCATTACAAAGTCAAATATTTTCTAAACACACACCACTTTTAAAAAAAACAAATTAAAGTGAGCTAAGCAGTTAAGAGCCCATGGATAACCATGGATACAAAGGGTGCTAATACCTTCCCTTTATATAACCTACCCCCCGAACTCAAAATCTATCAAGGTCTTTCTTGTTCTTTTTCGCCTTTCCTAATTGGATAAAAGAAAAGTCGGTGGCGACTCTTGCTAACTGCAACATTTACGACAAAACAAAAAAGTCAGTTCTCCTACCGTGTTACAACTACAATACTTGGTCACTTGTCGAATTGTCTTAAGGCAGGAAGGAAATTGATGTCAAGTGAGTATACAAAGTGAAGATGAATCCCAAAGAGAAAGTAACCCAACACAAAGCAAGGCTCGTCGCGAAAGGATTTATCCAAAAAGAAGGAATAGACTTTGATAAAGTTTTTGTACTTTTTGTTAGAATCGAAACAATCGGGTTGGTTATTGGTCTAGCAGAAATAAACAGTTGGAACATATATCAGATGGACGTGAAGTGCGCATTCCTTAATGTACCATTAGATGAAAAAGTTTATGTTAAACAACCAGTTGGGTTTGTGAAACATGACGAAGAGAGACAAGTGTACAAACTGCATAAAGCCCTATACAGATTGAAATAAGCTCTAAGATCTTGGAATAAGAAGATTGATAGTTTTCTAAGGGAGAAGTAATTTGTGAAGTGCAATAGTGAATTGCTTATATTATGTCTCTATGTCGATGACTTGTTAATAACAAATAGCTGCAAGAAGGAGATCGAAGATTTTAAAGGTGATCTCAGCAAGGAATTCGAAATACATGATATGTGTGACATTTCATATTTCCCTGGCATCGAATTCTACAAGAGTAGTAGAGGTTTGTTGATGCATCAAAGAAGATATACAAGATAAATTCTCAAGAGATTTCAGTTGGAAGAATGCAACTCGACTTCGACACCTATAGAACCTAGAATGCAACTTTCGAAAGATTCAGAAGAAGATGACGTCGACCCAACCCAATACAAAATACTTATTGTGTCATTAAGATACCTTTGTCATACAAGGCCTGGATTAGCATACATTATAGGTATTGTAAGTAGATTCATGCAGAAGCCAAAAGTATCACACCTAGGAGCAGCGAATAGGATACTAAGGTATCTCAAAAGAACTCGCGACTATGGCATTTTATTTCTTGTAGCTGATAAAGGAAAAGGGTGAAAGTTAGTGGGATACATTGATTCAAGTTGGTGTAGTGATGCTGAGGATCAAAAATGCACAGCAGGATATATGTTTATGCTAGGTGATGCACTAGTTGCTTGGAGTTAGAGAAATGAACCAGTAGTGGCATTATCATCATGTGAATCAGAATCCATAGTCGCTTCTCTTTGTGCATGTCAAGCAACACGGATGGTGAAGTTGATCGAAAAAATCACAGGTAAAGATCATGGAGCAATTACCATGAAGATCGACAGCATGTCAACTATCAACCTGACAAAGAACCTGATAGCACATGGTCGAAGCAAGCACATAGAAATGAGGTTCCACTATCTTCGAGAACGAGTAGCAGATGAGAGGATGAACTTGGAACACTGTAGAATTGAGAATTGGATTGCAGACATCATAAAAAAGGGAGTGCAAGTCGAAGTATTCAGAAGACTAAGAGCTATGATGAATATAGATAACTTGGACACAATGAATTAGTTGGTGTATTGAAAGTAATTCCTTGCGCCGAAGCAGTTTGCTCGACAGAGACAAGAGAGTGTCGAAAAGATTTGATTTGATTTAGACGTATGGAAACAATTTGTTACACAGAGATTTGTTTTAGATTTAAAATAGATAAATTTGATTTAGTTACAAAATAGGTATTTTAGACCTTTATAATTTTGGGTTTTGGCTTAGGGAGCAAGCTAGCATAAATCTATTAATAGAGAGAGTAACCTCTAGTTTTGTAATAAATCAAATTATATTCACAGAATTTGCAGTTGCAAGTGAATAAGAAGTTTTTCACAGTATGTGGACAGATAGAAACTCTGCATAAAATAATTGTCTTCTCTTTCTTTTTTTTCTTTTATATTTTTCATCGTTATTGTGTGCTAATAACAATCTTGTTCATCAAGATTAATAGAAATTCATCATAAATTTTGATAGATTTCCAACAGATTATTGTGGAGGGCTTTTTGCACTTTCACCATTAAAACTTCATACTTTATTGTTTAATTCATTCACTACTTTCCTAAACTTTATTTTTATTGTTTGATTATCCTATGAGTAGCTAAACTTCTATTTATTAAAGATAAATTTGTGTTCTTAGGGTATATCCTTATACTCTTGTATGATATTGTTATGTTAATGAATTGTGTTTGGTTATTTATTTAATATCAAATCTTATCCTTTATTATTATTATTTGATCATCAATAAATTGTTTGGACTAGTTGAAAAAGTACATGTTAAAGAAGTCTCACATCACTTAGTCTTGTGGGAAAAAAAATTAGTCCAAAGTTATATATAAAATAATTTTTTTGAAGTCCCGCATCGCTTAGTTTTGTGGAAAAAAATAGAGTTCAAAGTTATATATAGGATTCAAGTTCTTCGTTACAAGATGCACCGGTCAAAAGTACTTTAAGTTTGTATTTGAATTTTTTGTTCTTATACTCTTGTATTAGAGTGTTGAGAGATATAGCTAAATATAAGTTTGTATTTGAATTTCTTTGTTCTCTTATACTCTTGTATTAGAGTGTTGTAAGAGATAGTTAAATATATATTTTAGACAGTGCAGGTGATCGGGGACATAAGGTAGTTGAGGATATATTATGTGTTGTAACTATTCTCACATAATGTTATTCTAGTGTTGTAAAAGAGTTGTTGAGTTGTAGTCACAAATTTCATTGTACAGTTTGGACTGAAGAATTATTTCTGACTTGTGGAAAGTTTAAATTAAAATGTATTGATACAATCAAGTTTACACAACGTATGAGATTATGTTGATGGTTGAGAAACTTCCAACCAACAAGGAAGTTGCACTAAATGTTTTTCACCTAATTTTTGAAAGGTGAAATTCTTGAAGTGGTTTACCTTCTAGTGAAATTTAATTTTCATAATAAAATATATGATTGTTGGTGAATTTATTTTTCATAATAAAATATATGATTGTCGGTGATGAAAATATAAATTTCTTGAAGTGATTTATCTTCAAATGAAATATATTAAATATATTCTTTACTAGAGATGATAGTTTTTAAAATTATGTGCGGATGAAGACACTGAAAATTTTTAGAGTGGTGTATTGACTATATTTTTTATTTTTTATGTCCATATAGTTGTAAGAAGAATTATGTAAGAATTTCCCTCCGATAATGCATATTACTTTGTACTATTCATTGTGCATAGGTTTTCCCATGTGTAGTCGTTTCAATAATATTAATAATTCTTGAATTTGATTATATGCACATTTTTTTTCATTTTTTGCTTCCTACCTGAAGAAAGTCCAAATTGTTACAAAATAGTAGAAATCTGGAAATAGCTGTATCATCAGAAATATGAGATAAAGACATATTGGTAAATAGTACTGTATGTTATTAAAATAATAGAGTCAACCTGAACTAACAGATGATTTTGAGAGTACCTGATGTGAGCAGTGAGGTTTAACCGTTTAACCAAACACAGCAAAATATGAAAACAAAAGTAAACCACAAACTAATAGAGACTGAAGTTTTGGTAATATATGGATCAAACCACATGTAATTCAGTGAAAATGCAGTGTTTGATTAGGGAGATTAATTGATATTCTTCATCAATGTAAAAAGTTTTGCAGTTGGTACATCACAATCATTCCTATGTGATACTTTTGATGTAATTAAATTAAAAGTCAAATGTTTATAAAAATTTAATAGTTATAATTAACTGACAGTATAAAATATATTTACACAGTAGATTCATATCAATGTTCTTGATTAAATAGGTGAAGTAAAAATAAAGGAACAAACATAAGACATCATAGCAATTGATATATGTCACATTTAGGTTGTACTTTATATAGGAAGTTCTAAGGATAAATTGCCACATGATGTGATGCTCCCGAATCAGGAACCAAGGCAATGGATCAAAAGATTTAAGAGGAACTGTTTTGTAGCCAAAAATGCAAAAAGATCGTTACTTAACATTTTGCAAGTGAAGATGCGGAGCTTGATTATTAATTGGAGGAGGTGCATCATTAACATCATGATGCTAGATAACTAACAAAATTAGGTTGTGACAGTGGTCAAGGGACAAAGTTTAGATCAAACCTATGGTAAGAGTTTAACAATTGACAAGAAGGGTGAAAACTGAAAACCACTGCAACTAATGTTACAACGTCCTCTTCCTTGTTCAAACTTCAAACTGAGAAGGACCAACGTTAAAACAGTTACTGTAAATTGAGGCAGCACCATAAAACAAAGACTTGTCATTAATCTTATAAAGGTGGAGAAGAAACATTCACATATAATACATAAACACAAGATTGGATATGCTTCTCGAATAATGGCCAGATTCAAGGTTAGTACTAAGAGGAACAATGAAACAAACCTTGCTCAGAGCTCACTCACCCCTGCCTCCAACAATTGTCAACGATGCTTACTTAAGCCGCGAAGAGCTTTTGTTGGTTATGCCAAGCTACAACATCTTCATAAGCCAGGTTTCCACCGAAAATGTCCAAGGCGCTTCCCACGGTAACATCCACATTTTCCATTCCAGCTGTTTTTATCCTCTCTAAATCATCCATAACAGTCACACCACCAGCATAGGTGACAGGAATCTGACAATAAAAAACGCATCAGTAATATGCACACTTCACATGAAAGTAAAATCAAGGGTGTGCTACCAACCGGTGAATAGTTGCCAAGCAAAGCCACGAGCTCTTCATCAATTCCCAACCTACAAGGAGCAATCATTAACCATCAGAATCTTTGTCTGTGTATGCAATTGTAATTACCTTTAGACATTAAGAGTTGTTACTTACTTCTTTCCTTCAACATCAACACCATGAACCAGAAACTCATCAGCAAAGTTGGCAAGAAACTGCATTACTTCAGCATCAAGTGATACGTCACTGAACTTCTGCCATCTATCGGTGACAATTGCATATTTACCATCCTGAGTACTGGAAACCATAAGTGCTTGAAAATAAATGTTCAATTAAAAGATCAAATGGGAAGGATTGGGACCCTTAACATCATAGATTGTTTCGTTAACATGTATATCAAATTATGAATCCGTGATATTGCATTGCGAATTGAATGCTTAGCCAGTTAATTAAATAGCCTATTTCTTCTTTCTAGTCTCACCATGCAAAACCTTTTTTCTTGAATGCAATTCACTTTCAAATATAAAGAGAACAATTTGTACCTTTTTTCTGCAACTGAGATCCAACACAAGTCTCTCTTTTCCAACAATGCGAACAAGATCTTTAAGCCTTTCCAGGTCCATTTGACCATTGTTGAATACATACTGTAAGGATTGAATCAATAAATACATGGATAGAAATAGAATAACTTCCTATTAACAAATACCATATGTTTTTCCCATAATGTAAATATTTTTTTCTTTGTTTTCATAATCAATCATGAAATTTTAGACTTATAAAAAACAAAACGAAATAAAAAAACTCAGGGAAACAGTTCTTTATAGTACAGTATATATCTTCAAAGAAGGTTCGAGAGTAGTAAGACCGATGAATTTATAAACATTTTCTGAGAAGATTTAAGTCGAAAACCTATCTATATACACATCTAGTAAAAACGTGTTTTCTCAATGGATAAATGTTAATGTGAGCTAAAGTGATTGATCCAACTAGTAATAGAAAGAATAGATGAGAAGATAAATGTGAATATTATTGAGAAAAGTCTCGAGATCAATTTGAACTTAAGGGAATAATAATACACAGTACAATCCCCTAGGGCTGACTCGAGAGAGCCTTCAACTCTCAGTTGTGACTTGTTTCCAGATTCCTCTAATTCACTTCTCTTTCCCTTTTCTTATAACATCACATTCTAATTCCTTCTACCACCTAAGGCTAGGTAACTAACTATGATGGGCTAGGCTAGCTAACCAATTGCGAACACTTATTATAAAAGCTAAGCTTAATAACCCAAAGGAGAGAAGATATATGACTTACAGATGTCACAATGACATGACTTGCTCCTTCCTCAATGTAACTCAAACAATTGTCAGAATTTATTCCCCCTCCAACTTGCAGACCGCCTAAATTGTACCATTCATCCACAATACGTTTAGTAGAAGAAAAATGTAAGAGCTTGAAAGATATCATCAACCATAGAAGACAAAGACAGTGCAAAACAACTTGAAATTGTCGATAAATACCTCCTAGATAGTAAGTCAAAATTAATCATTTTTCATAATCTTCTAGTGACATTAGTTAAAACTGAAAACTAATAAAAACAACCAATATCACCTTCCACCTGGCATCACATTCTAGAATAAATTACTATCAAACATAAAACATAAAAAGGAACAAAAATGTTGGCATGAAACTAGAAATACCAGGATAAGCATGCAATGCTTCAAGGGAAGCAGCTCTACTCAAAGGATCAGCACCAAGCATGATAACATGACCACCTTTGAGTCCATCTTGTTTGTAAAGCTCAGCATACTCAGCTGCTGATTTATCAGACTCAAAATTGGTAATTGGATCTGACCCATCATCACCTTTCAAATCTTTAAGTGTTGACCCAACAATTTGTTTCACTTTCCCCTGCAACAAACACATTGAATGAAGCTTAGCAGAAAATTTCACATAAAAATAGCTCCTTTTTGTATGAATTGGGAATAATGCAGAATGAGTAAAAGGGTTAACTTTGATAGTGTGGGCGTACCTTGTGAATGTCGATGCAGGGGCGGAATAGAACGGCGCATTGAATTGAAGGTGTGGATTTTCCTGTTGTTGAATAGAGAAATAAGGTTAGAAATAAACACGAGGAAGAAAGGGTAGTAAGGAGAAGAGAAGTTACGGGAAGGTGAAGATGAGGGGAGATTGAGGGTAAGAGAAGGAAGATGATTGGAGCGGTGAAGTGGAGAAGATGCGAAGGCTCTTATGGAACAAGAGGAAGTGAGATTGCGCATTGAGTTCGAAAAGAGACTAAACGGACAAGGTTTAGTGAGGAACAGAGGGGACTAATGTGGTGATGGAACTTAGGTTCACATATTAGACGGTACCCTCCCCGTAAAAATTTATAGGCTTAATTACAATTTTGGTCTCACATTATTTATATTTTTAGATTTTGGTCCCTCTATTTTAAAATCTGGAATTTTAGTCCTCTTATTTTAGTTTTTTGAGGATTCGAGTCCCCCTACAAATTTGAAGGCTATTTTTAATGACATAACACATACATTGATGACGTGTCAATGCCAATTCAATAGCGAATTGTTCAAATAAAACTATTTTTATTTAAAATTTGTGTGGAGCATGTCATCAATGTGAACTAAATGTCGTTAAAAATTGCCTTCAGATTTGTTGGAGGACTAAAATCCTCAAAAAACTAAAATAAAGGGACTAAAATTCCGGATTTTAAAATAGGGGGACCAAAACTCAAAAAAATGAATAATAAGGGGACCAAAATTGTAATTAAGCCAAATTTATAAGTAAATTGATTTATTTTTTTAGGATTAAATGCACTTTTAGTCCTCTAGTTTCAAAATTCTGAAGTTTAAGGCTCCATAGTTCAAAAGTCAGATTTTTGATCCTCAAGTTTATCAGAGTTGCGATTTTTACAGCCCCCTCTATCTGACTGTGAGTTTGATCATTTGCCAAGGAGATTTTTAGTCATATGTCATACATTATAAAATTAAATAATTTGATATTATTCTAAAAATATTAAAAATTATTTTTTATATAAAAAAATGTTAAATAGAATTGGAGATGGGTGCCCTAATTCACCAGCAACCTCTCCACGAGCTCCTCATCCACGAGCAACTTGTCCTTCGTCCTTCATCGTGCATACAATCCTTCATCTCAATTCGTCAATAACACAATGTCTCAGAAATTAGTCTCTTCTACTAGCTACATGAACCGTGTTGTGAGAAACGAATGCTTCTGTGGAGTTGATGTTCTGTTGATGACGGCGTGGACGGAATCAAACCCTGGACGTCGCTTCTATGGGCGTGGAATGTACAAGGTATATTTTCTTTTCCCTGAAAATTTGTTACTCACATGTATGCCTAAAGATGCAGCTTCTGAAATTTTCTCTTCTCCATTGATGCAGCTTCAAGGTTTTAAGAAGTGCAACAATTTCGTTTGGTTGGATGAGGAGATGAACTCAAGGGCTAAGGAAGTAATTTCTGAGTTACTGTGCAATTTGGATGAGGAAAAGGAAAGGGCTAAAGATGCAATATCAAAAGAAGAAGAACTGATGATGAAGATGAAGTTAATGAAGAAACATGTGAAGTTCAATTGGTTCATCACTGTTTTTGTTTTGGTTGCATTAGTTGCAGCTCTAATAATGAAATGAATTTTAGGTAGTTTTGTTTTAGTTGCAATATTTCCAGCCATATTAGGTGTATTCTATGTTAAATGTACTTTATGGAATTTTGTATGAATTATTAGGTTCAATATGTTGTTATGTATTGTATGGATTATTAGGCTCAATATGTTGTTATGTAATTGTATGGATTATTAGTTAATGAATATGAATCCATTATGTTGACAATTCTGTTTTGTTGATCTTATGCAAGCATATGGATTATTATTTAGAGATATTGAATCCATTATGTTTTGTATTAAACTTAACCATAACAGTTAACTATACAAGGTTGAATAACATAACTGTAACAGTTTCAAAAACATAACCATAACATATCTATTTCATAATATGTAAACCTTGTGCATAAGAGGTTCCAATACAGGTTCATAATAACCATAACAAGTTTCTAAATGACCAAAAACAGATTGACATAACAAAAGAGGTTCCTAATGACCAAAATATTACATGACCATAATAGGTTCCATACATGATCAGGTTGAATACAAAACAAGATCAATGCAAATCACACAGGTTCCTAATGCACCATCTAATTTTGGGTAGGTTGTGGAGCTTGAGATCCCTGCCCAATTTCAACTTGAGATTGTTTGGCCTTCTTTGTTGCCTTATTTGTTGTCTTTGTTTTCTTTGTGTCCTTCTTTGTAGTAGTTGTTGTCTTGGTAGTCTTTGCCTTCTTAACTTTGTTCCCTCCTTTTGGTATTGCCCTGTCAGCAGCCCTCTTACCCTTACAGGATCTTTTGTTGTGGTCAACTTGTCCACATTTGTTACATGTGACTGATGCAAATTTTCTTGGGAACACATGAGGGTTCTTAGGGTCATCAGCAGACTTGTTTCTCATTTCTTTAGACGTCCAATTGCCCTTCTCATGATAGGAGGACAAATGGGCACACGATCAACATTATTCCATAGTTGTGGCCCATTTGTTGGAAAGACAATATTTGCATATGTCTTCTCAAATGTCACTTTGTTGCATAAAATAGAAACGCAGTCATAGGATGAATTGGAGTATTCTGGACAATTGGATCATATGCAGAGTAATCATAAATTTAATCTGTAATAAGAAGAGACATAGTTTTCAGGCTTTTTCCTTATGTTCCAAATGCATGAAATCACATGACAACAAGATATTTCAGACAATTCTCATTTCCTACAGCTACATGATGCCTTGTTAAGATCCACACAGTAAGTATCAGCTCCATTGGTCACTCCAAAAACTGAGAGATCATCATCACCATGCCAAGTTGGAGTCCATTGTTGTGCTTCTTTTTTGTTCTTCTCAAGCAACATCTGTATTCTAGGACATATCTCTCATGTATATCCTTGCAACAATGCCTTTTGTTTTGTTATCCTCTTTGTGATGTAATATTTGATTCCCTCCAACAAGGTTATGATAGGCTTGTCTCGATACTCCAAGATTGCCCTGTTATAAGCCTCACACGTGTTATTTACTTGAATATCACATTTTGAATATGTCTTGAAGTAAGCTCTTGTCCAGAATTTTGCAGGTATTTCATTCATGTCCTTCCATGCCTCTTCTTTTTGTAACTTTAATTTCTCCATTGATCTTGTCCACAGTGGTATTGAAGTTGCTCTAGCTTTTGCCCACATGGTTTACTTTAGATCCCAACCTGTATGCTTCTTCTTCCAATTGCCATATAGATGTTTGACACATAATCTATGCTCTACATGGGCACTTAAGCCTTGGATAGCAGGTACCAACCCCTGGCATACATTGACAAGTCCAACACCTTGAATAATGTCTACAATACTCCTTTTTTCCCTGTATGCTTGATCATATGATATCTTCACTCCCATCTCTACAATGCTTCAGCCACTAGACCAACTAACTTCATATATACACTGTGTCTTAATACATGTGCAAACCTTATAGCAAGCCATTGTGTCTTAGCATTCCTATTGTCTACAGTCCTATAACAAGTATGTTCACTTTCATAACTAACAATTTGTCAATATTGTTGTCCATTCCTCATACTCAACCTTAAGTAAAACTTGCAGTCACCCATGCACTTAACTACAATCCTCTTAGCATCATTCTTCTTAATGTATACATTCTTCTGATTTTCCATCCCATACTCCTTGATAGCATCTCTTATTGTATCCTTATTTGTAAACATCATGCCTAGCTTGAAAGCACATCCCTCACCACTTTTATATGTTGGAAACTTTTCAGGAACATCTTCATCATCACTACCAGGGGGTGTGTATAAATGATCCTCGTCCTCTTCATCATCTACATCTTTATTAGGCAATGGTATTTCACTAGAATCAATCTCCTCACCTAAAGTCTCATTAGGAAGAACTGTTGTCCAATCCATCTCATCACAATCTTCACTATCATCACAATAGTTACTATCCTCACTTAATTTACCTCTCACATCTGGCCCATTAATATTAGGTTCACCCATAACTGGTTCAGCCTCATCAGGATCCATCTCCTCAACAGCCTCAGTCACATCAAGTTCATCATCATTAGCAGGGTCAGTGACATAGGGTTCATCCTCATCATTAGCAGTCTTAGTAACAACAGGTTCCCTCTCCTCAGCAGCCTTAGACACATAAGGTTCAGCCTCATCATTAGCAGGCTCAGTAACAATAAGCTCCCTCTCCTCAGCAGCATCATACACATAAGGTTCAACCTCATCATTAACAGGATCAAACACAACATGGTTACTCTCCTCAGCAGCCTCAGACACATAAGGTTCATCCTCATCATTTACAGGCTCAGTCACAACATGGTTACTCTCCTCAGCAGCCTCAGACACAAAAGGTTCATCCTCATCATTTACAGGCTCAGTCACAACAGGGTTACTCTCCTTAGCAGCCTCAGACACATAAGGTTCATCCTCATCATTTACAGGCTCAATCACAACAGGGTTACTCTCATTAATTATTTCAACATCATCATCATCAATGACTTTGTCTAACTCACTAGGGTCTACAATTTCAGGAGCAGAAACTTTATACTCAACACAAACATCCATCAATTTGTAACCTACAACATCTTGAGCAAACTGCATACAATCTTTATCATTGTTTAACGGCCTAAGACCACAACTAAAGCTGAATTTAGGGCTCCTATACCACAATTGCCCTGTGCCTACATATCCCTGTTCTTTAATGATTCACTCCATATCCATGTAGGACATATAATCCACATCAACCTTCCAATTCATTTTTGTTACCTCACCACCAACATACAAATGAACTGGGTTACTTACAAATCTACCTCTATGGTGTAGTTTTAACCTAACTAAAGTTTCCTCAGCTGGCCTGAAATTTAGAATAAACAAAAACCATTAAAAAAACTTAAATACTACTTTAATAATGGTGGACCACCAAAAATATAAGAACGAGGACAGTGGACCACCAACACATACAATAACGACAACAACAATAACGGTGGCCCACCACAACAGACAACAACGTGAAAGGTTAGAGAAAGCGATGGATAACATACCTCATTGAAAACTTGACTTCTGGATTCGTCATCTTCTTTATCTCGTCCTTTCTTGTCGTGTTGATTGGTTGATTCGTTGCAGAAGAATTAGGAAGGAAGACAAAGAGAAGCTGGTGAATTAGGGCACATTTTCATCCCTAATTCTAATTAAATTTTTTTTGGAATATATAAAAAATAATTTTTAATGTTTTTTGAATAATATCAAATTATTTAATTTTAGAATGTATGACATGGCTACAAATCCCCTTGCCAAGTCATCAAACTCACAGCCAGATGGAGGGGGACTGTAAAAATCTCAACTCTGGTGAACTTGAGGGACCAAAAACCTGGCTTTTAAACTAGAGGGCCTTAAACTTCAGAATTTTAAAACTAGGAGGACCAAAAGTGCATTTAAGCCTTTTTTATATATATATTTGACAATCAATGTATGTGATTTATATATAGACTACATACATTAATTATCAAATGTAATAAGAAAATTATTTTTAGTTATAAATTGTTATGGAGGGAGTATTTCATGTGTGTTTGTTAAACCGGAGACAAATAATAATATAACTTAACTCAATTGTATTTTAATCTAATTCAATCCGCAAATGATTCACGATTTTATTTGAATGTTTATGCATAACAAATATCTTAATTGAAGTACTTTTATATAGATTTTAAAGTGGGTTTCCCAAAGGACGAATCGTTCGGATTTCACTAAGAATGAATCGTTTGGATATTATTCAAGTTCGATTTTCCATGGAAATATAGTTTGACCAGCGAATCGTCTCTCTAAAATGATTGGCTAAACTAAAAAAATTACTCATGAGTAATGGGATATGGATCATTTCCTTCTTTTTTGTGCTACCCTTTCTCATTTTCTAATCCGATGGTTAATTAATGCTCTAGGTAAAACAAAAGTATGAAAGAGACAACAAAAGAGACAAATGTATGGTTGATATTAGAGATGAATGGAAACATGAGAGAAAGTGTTGGAGAGGATCCAAATTCTGAGTAATGAGCTAGTTCGATTCAGTATTGGATAGCGTAAGTTTCAATTAAACAGTCAATTCAAATCAAAAACTATTAATTGATTGACTTTGATATAATTCGACTCAATCTAATCTATAAAAATATATTGGAATATCAACCTTTTGGTCAATACAATCCAGAGTTACTCTAAAATATAACTTGAGGATATAAGGATATGTTTGGATATCATAAAATGAACAGGGCGGAATGAAGCGGAATGAAATGAAGTGGGGTGGAATGGAGCAGAATGAAGCGGGGCAGAACGAAGATGTCATTTCATTGTTTGGAAATTTTAGGACGGAACAAAACAAGTTGTTCATTTTGCCCAAATCAGAGGGGATTGAATATGGGATAAGTGATGGAATGGAATAAAATTCATACTACATCGTTCCACTCCGCACCATCCATTTTTAAATTATCCAAACACCGAAATATCATTAAATTTCATCTCATTTCGCTCCACTCCATCTGGTTCCATCAATCCAACAAAGCCTAATGATAAGTGTCAAAATGTCAATATTTTGAATATAGTTTTGTGGCACTTATTGACTCTTGTTTGTTAATATTCGTTGAATAAATCCAAATTTTTGTGTAAATACGCTTAATTTGTGTGTGTGTATATATATATATATATATATATATATATATATATATATATATATATATATATATATATATATATATATATATATATATATATGATCTTTGTGTAATTAATGTATCGTTTAATAGTTTTCCATTCATTTTGTAAGTATTTGAGCATTGTAGGAGTATTGAGTAATAAAGGCTTCCAAGATGCACCTTTTGAAAGAAATAAGGCAAAGAAAGAGAGTCATGAAAAAGAAATTAAGAAGTGTTGTTCTGTCAGCTTCTTCGGGCAAAGCTTGGGCGAGGGACAAGCATTTTTGGCTCGCTGGGTGAGCGAGGGGCGAGAAGAAATGTAAAAAATCCAGTAGCTTCTTCCAGGCCTAGCGAGTTGCTCACCGGGTGGGGAAGAATAAGATCGTCTGGAAAGACTTCCTCTCGTCGGGTGAAGGAATATATTTTGTGTTAGTCAGTCTGTTTTACGCTGGCATTGTATGGGTAAATCTCGCTGGGCAAAGCGTTTGAGTGTTGGGAGAGAGCGTCTGAACCAGATTTTATAAATAGATTTTCATTTCATTTTTAGGTTATGAATTTTTGGGGTATTTGTTCGCAACTTCATCTCCTTCATTCTTTGATAGTTTAGAGCTTAGAAAATAACATTTATGACTTGTAATCGGATGATCCGGGGCCGGGAGCTTGGTTGATCGTGATTGAAACCGCAAAGAATTCAGTTTCTTCTCATTTTCTTCTCTTTGTCACCATTATTTGTTGGATTTTGTATGTATACTTACATTGATTATATGTATATTTATTTCTCATGGTGTTATATGAAACTCATTTTACAAATCAACATTCATGATTTCTTTCTTTATTTGGGTTTGGATTGTTGCAGAAATGGATGATTCGAATCTGAATTTAGGATAAACATCTATTGGGCTTAGACTCTAGAAATAGATTTAGGATTAATAATCACTTAGGTATGGACTCTTAATTCCTTCGTTTTGTTCGTGTTATGCTGAGAGATCGTCGATGTGAGTAATACGGTTGATGTCTCACATTTGTGTTAGAGATGGCCTATGTGTGAGTAATACGTGATGATATTGATGAGTAGTTTAGGTTGAGTAGAACTAAATAATGATTTTAAGTATTTGATAGGTAGATGTAATGCAAACCCGAGAATTCTCTAATCTCCGAAGAATGAATTCTTTTTTGTTAATAGTTTAATTCTCGCACCTTACACTTTTAACAAATTTGAACCCAAACTCATAAACGTGAGACTTGTCAAACAAAAATTCAGTAGCACTAATCTCTGTGGAGATGATATGATATAACCTATAAAAATATTTACTTACTTTTTCTTGTTGATTTACCGCTCCAACAAAATAGCATCGTTGTCGGGGATTGGTGTTTTCAGTGGATCGCATCACGTTAGTTTCTTTGTTTTTTAGTTTTGTATATATTGTCCATTTTCACTTGTTTATATTGATACTTGTATATGCTCACCATACTTGTTAATTTTACATGTTTGGTATACTTGTAAATTTAGTATATGTGTTTGTTTCTCTTCACGTTTGCTAAGGTGTTAGTTAGGTTTCGCTGTCGGTGAGCATTAACCGTGTAAAGAGGTAACTTGGAGAAGTGTGTATAAATAACAGGTGTTGAGCTTGCGATGTAAAATAAGCATGCTGTTTTTTAATTTTTTTTCTTTGTAATGGTTTAGGTGTGTGGTGGTTGTTGTTTAAACAAGTTGAAATTATACCAGTTTTAAATTTCCCATTCTTCACTTTTCTACCTCTTTATCCAAATTTTCACCCGATCTTTTAGTATGTTTATTAATAGTATGTTCTAATGTTTTGTTGTTGTTGGGACTCAAATCTTTGTCTTTTGGTTTGAAGTCGCAAGTGGTGATTTCTCAAGTTTGATCGTTTCAACTTGTGGATGTTGGTAAAGATATTGTTTTGAAGTTGGTATCATTCAGGATACTCGTTTATCGATTTCTATAGCATAAAATGTTTAGCAAACTTTTCATTTGTACAAATTTCATGTCACTCATTATGTTATATTACTTGCTTTTTGATTGAATCACTTTAGTTCCTTTTTGCTCAAATGTGAGGAAGCTTTCCATTGTTCATATATGTTGGAGACCAAAAATTCTTGTTTTAACTAGATTTTATTATGTTTAATCTTTTATTTGTGTTGATTGTATGAAAGCATAAAAATGATCAAGATATTTTGTTTCATTTTGAGCACAACTACTTAACCAAATAGTCAATTCACCTTGTGAGTGTGTGAATCTTTGTTAATTTCTTTGAGCCTTTTGTCACTATCCATGTTATTTTTTAACTTGACGCTTGTCTATGAGTGTTAGTTCACTTTTTTTAATGGATGGTGATTATTTGTTTTCTTGAACCCTCAGCCATGATTTGTGGTTTGAATTTTTACCTTGCCTTATAAAGTAGGGAGTATTTCCACTTTGATGTTGGTTGAATTCAAATTGGAGAGAGAAATATTTGCTTGATTATGTGTTGGTTTCTATGAGGTTAAGAAAAAGAAAAGAAAAAGAAACCATGTGAAAAAGAAAAGAAAAGAAAAAGAAAGAAAAAAGAGAAATGTTTTGAAAAAAGGAAAAAATGAGTATATGTGCTAAATAAGTAAGGTGTTTTGGTGTAGCACTGGGGAAAGAAGAAGAAGTTTGATTGAAATTTTGTGTTTGAACTTTTGTGAGTTGATCATTCCCTTAGGTTTAGGCGAGTTTTTTTTTCCAATTAGCTTTAGAAATTGCCCCTTGTTTATTAACCAAGCCACAATACAACCTTGAAAAGTCCTTGTGATTCTTGCCTTTATATTCTCAATGTGAATTTTATGATGAAAGCAAAATTTAGTTTTTTGTTTGCAAAGTTGTTGGATGAGTGTCAAATCCTCGCCTTTGTGTTTTTCATCCCTAGATGAATTTTTGCTTGGTATGATTCATGATTGAGTATGTTTTGTTTTAGAATTTTTCGCATGATTTTTGTACTTATGATTAGTTTCGTTTTCATGTTGTCGTTGTAGAATTGTGGTAAGTATTTACTTTGACTGTCCATTTTTGTTTAAACCGTACATTTTTTATGTTTTAAAAACTTGTTGATTCTTGATTATTTGATTATCGTCTTTTGCTTCTTTAAGTTTATTTGACTTTGTTTGAGGACAAACAATGTTGTATGTTTTTCATCTACCGATGAAGTTTTTGCTAGGTGTGATTCGTGATTGAACATGTATCATTTTGGAATGTTTGGCATGACTTTTGTATTTAGCATCTGTTTCATGATTATGTTGTTGTCATAATTTAGTGTTAAGCATTATGCTTTGTGTGTATCGTTTTCATTTAAACCATCACATTTGTTTTCATTTGTAAAAATTTGTTGATTCGTGAATTCTCATATTTTCGCTTTTATTTCTTTCAGTTGGATAGTTCTTGTTTGAGGACAAACAAGTTTAAAGTTAGGGAGAGTTTGATGAGAGATAAATTTTTGTTACTTTGAGTATGAATAATTAGCACTCATCGGCTTATTTTGTTTGCTTTTCGTCAATAAACCTCAATTTTAGTGTGAATAAGTAATTGTTTAGTATTTTGGTATAGTTTTATCGGCTCGTGCAAATAGCATTGATTTTAATTGTTTTTATATCTTTTTTGTAGGTATTTAAGTAATGATATTTCATCATTGTAATGTAGATCATAGAAATAACCATTCCAACACTTTCGATTGTGCGTCAATCAGAGTTACGGTTTAGAAGTTATGATGAAAATAAAACTTGTTAATACAGCAAACCGGGCTAAGCGCGGACACCGCACCAAGCGCTCCCTGAGAGCACCAAAAACCATTTTTTTGACAATTTTTAATGTGTTAAGCGCCCACATCGCGCCATGCTAGGAGAACAACTTTATTTTAGTGATTTTCAAATTTTTTGGGCCATTCCTTCATATTTCTTCATGGTGGCAACTTAGAGAGAGCTAAGAAACATTTTGGAGAGATAGAGAGGTGCTACAAACATCAAGGAAGCTGATTCTTGCGGATTTGGAGTCGGATCTAAGTCATCCAATGGGACACCTTGGTGGATTCATCTTCTTCTTCGATTCCCCTCGTCGTGGTAAGAGACCATGAGTGGTTAAGATCTCTTTTTTGTTGGTTTTGGTTGTAATAACTCGTACTCATATGTATTTACTCTGATTCTATTGTATGTGAACCGATTGATTATTTGATTTTGTTAATTTCATTTGTGTTTGTATAAAACCTAAGTTTTGGGAATATTTTGACAAACCCATTTCAAAACCTATGATCCAATATTTTCGACTATTGAATACCATGCTCTGGACACGGATGTGGGATTCAATATTCATTTGTATCCTTTTGTTAATGTTACCGTAACACTTGGTTGAACACAATTGAGTTAGTTATTGTGAATTTATCTTCATTTGGTTGGACATGATCGATGTCGAAGAGGGATTCGTGATAATAGCGAATGATTGAGAAGTTCACACGCGATATATCAGTTTGATATGTTTGTTGTATATTTGTGTTTATTTGTCATGGCGTTAGACATAGTATGTTTAGGAATCGATATCGATGCTTTAGCATTTGTTAGGTCCTGAATGCTAGACATAGATTTAGGCTTAATGTTCACTTTTGTATTGATTCTTAATGCTTCTATATTGCTTTGGGCACGAACGACATGGTTGAAACCTCGTTGGTATTTGGAAACGAACACCGACGTGAGTGATACGTGATGGTATTGAGGAATAAATAGATTGTGTATAACTGATTGACAAAAGGCATATTTTTGAGTTATGAAAACCAACCCTAACATTTTCTCGCCTTTCTCCAAGATCTTTAATTTTCCGTTGTTTATTTCTTTTTACTTTCGCTTTAAATATACTTTTACAAACAAGCTTAGAAATGTATTAACAATTGAATGTCATCGATAACACTAATTCCCGTGGAGACGATAAAAGATACTTACTCAAGTTTTTGCTTAAGAGCTGCTTTACTGCAGCTGTCAACATTCACCCTCTCACCACTACACTGGAAATTCAATCCATCATTGTCTTTTCACTAAAACACAAATCACCAATCTTGTTCTCATGAACCTTTTTCGAAAAAACTAGATATCGAACTCGCAAAGCCATGGCAACATTGAAGATTACTAGATCTTCCACTCAACATCATGTCGATACTATGACAAGATCTTGTTCCTCCAAGAGTTAATTGGGGAACATTTCAAGCCCTTTCGTTATTCCAACCTCCGCAACAACTATTCCACGGTCAACCTTCGAAACAACCTCTATCACAAATCGCTAATACATGGACAAGAGACGCTTCTTAGTATTTAACAACTGCAAGCTAATCTAAGCATGCAAGGAGCTCCCGACCTACTTAACAATGTTTATAACTTGGTACAAGAGTAAAACCCTTAAGTCTTAACAAATATGATACTCAAAATTAAAGAGAACCTATAATTTCACTCCTTTTGAAGCATGCACCATGCACGAGGTGGATTCGCACAACAAGCAATTAGTCATACCCTAGTCATTTTTAGTAGATTCAACCTTATTGTACGCAGAAATTTTGATGCCACTAAGTCATAACCTAAATAGATAACATTAAACTCCCCTACCTGACTCTGAAGGAAAAAGTGGAAGTCATATTATAACAAGGGTTATCTATTCTCATAGGTCATCATCATACCACTCTCGAAGAAGAGAAAGAGATTGCGCTATGTCCTGACCTCTGAGCGAATGTGGAACCCACTTTTTCTATGCATTATCCCAAAATCTCTTAAGAATCTCCAAAATTAAAAAAGTTATGACAAGACGGGAGATCTAAGAAAACACTTACATGTAGATAGCAAGTTAGAATTTTACCACGCTTAGTGAACTATAAAATGTAACTTATTTGTATTATTGGATTGTAGAGAGATTGTGCCTAAATTATTTTTTATATTTGAAAGAGATTATGTTGTTGAATTATTAAATTACGTAAGATTCGGTCTGAAGACTCACTTATCATTAAAATTCCAAAACACGATTACCAATATAATTATTTATCAACAAGTAATGTTATTTGTTTTAATTAAGTGAAATGATCATCATTTTTAAAGAACGGATGCAATGGTAATCCCCCAATTCAATAAACAAATAAAAGGGAAATGACACTGATTTCATTTTACAAGTGGCCAGTCAAACTTAGAAGAACTTTATGCAATTCAAACTCAACTTTGAATTGTTTTCATTTAAATAAATTAAGATTGCAATTACTATCACAAAGACAAGACATTCAACAACAAACTTGGTTTTGTCTTCCTCAATATGGCACTAAAATCGTCCAACAAACTGAAAGTAAAAAAGAAAAATTTATACGTAAAATGTTCTACTTTCATGGTCAAGATTTCAAACCACGTGTGACTTTCGTATATTGGACACTAGCTACTTGCAAGAGTACTAGTAATCACCTTAGGTTTTTTATTTTTAACCAAACCAAATATATTATTCAAAAAACTATTTAAGACAATTTCAAAGATTCAGCCAAATAAAAAAGATTAATTATATTATTAGATTTGTTATATGCATTTTAAATTTTCTATAGCTCTAACCTCTATAAACTATACAATTAATAATTTTATCTATTATATTATTCTTATTTATATTATTCTCAAAAGCTATAGAGTTTTTATATTTCAAAATGTGTCCGCGCCAACCTTTACAATTCGTAATCACTTTAGGTTGAACAATACACAAATCATTCATTCATTCAACTTTTTTAATAAAAATATTTTCTATTATAATTATTTCTTTTAATAAACTGAATCATCTGCACGCAATTTTACGAATTGAAGAAAAATATTGTTTTCTTTTTCTTTTTTGGCGAAAAAAAAGAAGAAAGAAGAAATAGTGTAATGACTTTAATTACGTGAAATATGATTGATAGAACATTAAAAACGAAGTAGAAAAATAGAAATAATATAGGAAGAAAAGTCAAGAACGAAGACCGGTGGAAGACTTGTAGTAATTGTTTGTTGGATTCATAAGCTTTCGAAATCAACCAACAAATAAGAAGCTTCCCCGTGATGATCTCAATGACGTCACTTACTAGGTGGAAATAAGCCAACTAGAAGCTCAGCTGTCACGTCCTCTCTATTTTGCCATTATTTTGGATACTAATTACAAGTTTACCACTCTAAATTTAAAGATATTGAAGTATTTCTTTACATTTTATTTCTTACAATAAAACTAAAATAATTATTATCATCAAAATTAAAATTTAATGTTATTATTCATCAAATTAATTTAGTTCCAAAAATGTTTCTATTTTTTATGATGACAAACAAATATATTTTAATTTATAAAGATAAAATAATAGTAGATGTCATTTCTAAAATAATTTCAAATATTTCTTTCAGAACAATATTTTTTAAACAATTTCTTCTTATGTAATCAAACTAATATGCCTTTGTTAGATTCATTACTTTATTCACTAACATAAGATATTTATTTCACTTTTTGTTTTTTTAAATCGTTCTGGACTGCATTAGCACATGATTTATTGTCATTAAGGTCCGATCCAATGGGCATAAGGATCCGAAGGCTCATCTCTGTCCATAACTGCTAGGGAAGTCTCCACATGCGTGTTAAGGCTACGTGGCCAACGGTTACTTAACCGTTACCATGTCCTTCGAGAATAACGGGCCAACCTCCTCTTGCATCTCGGAGCGACGAATCAGGGAGGAGATCACGTGCTGGACTCCTTACTCACGTAACCCTGACAGTCCTTTAGTGGGCTTAGTTAAGCAAACCACGAACTGGACCTTGGCCTAACGCTGGGGATTATAAATACCCTCTCATTCGAGAGGGTCAAGTATTCACTTTTTTTCATTCTCATTCTCTACTTGCTCTCTCCTCTTGCCTTTTCTTACTTTAGCATCAGAGTGTCTTGCAGGTACCCCCTTTCTCCAACCGCAGCAGCAGTTTGAGCCATCGACGATCCTTTTGATCAGGTACGATCAGTTGCGTCGTCTGTGGGAAGAATTGTTTCCCTATATCTTTCCCCATCGTCATTGTTTCCCCATCTCTTTCAATATTTTTTTTAACTATTGTAAATGACTACACTAGATATATTTGGACCTTTCTTATGGCTACTAAATCTCACACTAGATTACATCTCAAAAACTTTATTACTTATTGTCAAACACAATTTTTCTACAAAATCAAAATTATAAGAACTGACAACGACAATGAGTTTATAATGCCTTCCTATTATGATTCTCTTGGCATAATTCATCAGAGGAGCCGTGTTAAGACACCTCAACAAAACTCCACTGTTGAGAGAAAACATAGGCACTTACTTAATGTAATTAAATCTCTTTTATTCCATGTCAACCTTCCTAAAATTTTCTCGTCATTTTCTCTATGCCATGCTACCTTTCTAATTAATAGATTATGCAGCCCCACTATAAACAACCAAACACCTCATGAATTGCTCTTCAAAAAACCTCCCATCTATGATAATGTTAAAACTTATGGATGTTTGTCTTATGCATCTAATCTTAACAGGCAAAGAGAGTAACTTGACCCAAGAAGCATCAAATGTATCTTCTTAGGATTCACAATAGGTATTAAAGGATATCTCCTCTTTAATCTCGAAACCAAATCCCTTGTCACTAGCAGAAATTGCATTTTCTATGAGAACATTTTCCCATATACTCTCCACCCTTCTTACTGATCCTCGTGAAAACCCCACAGATACTTCTCACAGTACCTTCTTGTTTGACCACGTCAATATTCCTGATAATCAACCACAAAATCTCAACACACCTATTCGTACACATAACCAGGACCATTCCACCCCTGTAGCACACATAACACCCCAAAATATCATGCAATATACTACTCCTGACAATTTTACTAATATTGATGATGACAATAATGATGAAAATTCACCTGTTATTGGCAATAGAAGAAAATCCACTAGACTTAAGTCTGCCCCTGTTTATCTTCAAGATTTTGTTTGAATGAATTCTGATAAACATGTTCCATATGACATATCTAACTACATTTTCATACAATAATCTTTCCTCTGCATATCACTCTTTTATTTCTGCCATGACTATTACATGTGATCCTATTTCCTAAAATCAAGCCTCTGTGGATCCTAATTGGATCAAGACTATGCAAAATGAGTTACAAGCACTATCAGCTAATAAAACTTGGTTACTTACCTCTCCGCCTCCTGGCAAGAAAGCCATAGACTTTAAGTGGGTTTACAAAACCAAATTTAAATATGATGGTAGCATAGAAAGATACAAGGCCAGGTTGGTAGCCCAATGTTTCAAACAAATACAAGGTATTGATTATTTTTCTACTTTCTCTCCTGTTGCCAAGCTTACTTCTGCCAAGGTACTTCTTCACTTGTTTCTTCTATGAATTTACACTTACATCGGTTAGATGTCCATAGTGCTTTTTTATATGGTGATTTAGTTGAAGCGGTTTACACGAATTTACCTAAAGGCATGACAACCACTTAACCAAATCAAGTTTGTTAGTTCCTTAAATCCATATATAGATTAAAACAATCTAGTAGGCAATGGTTTGAGAAGCTCTCAACTATTTTGATAAACCATAACTTTAAACAGTGCTCATTTAATCATTCACTATTTATTCACAAAGATTCCAACTCTTTCACTTGCATTCTTATTTATGTTGATGATATTCTAATTTCAGGTAACAGTCTCCAGCACATAGAACAAACAAAAGATATGCTTCACCATAATTTCCACATCAAGGACTTAGGAACTTTGAAATACTTCCTAGGCTTGGAAATAGAAAGGAACACATCTGGAATCATCTTATGTCAACACAAAGACACTTTAGATCTGCTAAATAACACATGTTTGCTTGGCTGCAAACCTACTTCTACCCTAATTGCATGTGATACTCGAATCCAAACCAATGACGGTCCTCTGATGCAAGATCCCGCTAAGTTTCGAAGATTGATCGGCCAACTCATCTACCTTCTCAATACCAGGCCTGATATATCATATTTTGTCCAATAGTTAAGCCAACACATGAGAAAACCCACAGAAACACATTATCATGCTGCCATCCATGTTCTTCGGTATCTCAAGTCTTCTCCTAGCCAAGGTCTCAATTTCCCCAAAAATTCTATTCTTCACCTAAAAGCTTTCTCTGATTTAGACTGGGCTTCCCAAAACCAAAAAATCCATCACCGGATTCTGCATCTATCTTGGTGACTCCCTCATATTATGGACAACCAAAAAGCAGCCTACCATATCCAGAAGTTCAACAGAAGTAGAATATCATTCAATGGCCTCCGCAGTTTATGACCTTCAATGGCTAACTACAGTTCTCACATAACTGCACATACCATTCAAGCAACCAACTCTTTTATATTGTGACAACGTCTCCGCAAGACACATTGCAAACAACTCCTCATTTCATGAAAGAACCAAACATATTGACCTCGACTTCCATATTGTTCTTGAGAAATTACAACAACATTTATTCCATCTTCTTTCCCTCACATCCTCCCAACAACTTTTATATATATATATATATATATATATATATATATATATATATATATATATATATATATATATATATATATATATATATATATACACACACCAAACCTTTAAATACAACACCTTTTCATTCTAATATTATTAAGCTTGGATTGCATTCCCTTTACCCACAAGTTTATAGGGGGAGGTATTTATGTTATTAGTTATTGGGCTTTATTATTTTGTTACTAAGCGCATTAGGTCTCTTATATATTTTGTAAGCCTTTTTGGCATAACATAATTTTGAATTCATCTTTTCATTCACTTCCGCATTCAACCTGATAGCAATGTTATGGTTATAATAGTTGCCAAGTAAATATGTAATATAGATAATTTGATTATTAGGAATCTAAATTTTTTTGTCCTAAGTGAGTTATGTGAAGTTTTATCTCTTTCCACATTTTTTAAGTATGATATGTTCTATGATCATGATATCCATTGATACAATGTGGTAGAGATGAGATTCTCCAAAGTTCATTCTCAAGGAAGAAGAATATTTTATGTATATTGAATCAAATAGAATATATTGAGTTACATTATACAAGTGAATGAAAGTGACAATATACAATCTAAGTCATCCTCACTTATGATTTGTTGGAAGCAATTAACAGATTACACAATTAACACTAATGACTTCTAGCCACCTAACAACTGTAATGGTTAACACTGTTAACTAACACCTATAGGTCAAGGCACAATAGATAGAAAATGTAAATATTGCTATCTTTCGAGCAAGTTTCTTAAACCTAACTTTCATCTTAGTATTGAAATACTTGTGGATTTTATTTTAGAGTTATTTTAAAATTTGCACAAGTTAAAAGAGTTACGTTATCCAATAATAAATAAACTTTGGTATTACGATGAGGTGAATGTTAATAACATTGTTCGATTGAAAAATGACAAAAGAATTAAGAGGATAAAAATAATTGCAATGATAATTGAGACATCTCATTTATATGTTATTTATCGTCTTTACTTGATGTTATAGAAGTAATGTAATATTTTGGAAATTTTTTAGTTAAGATAAAGAACACATTTAGTAAAATGAAGGGAGTTGGGACTAATTATCACTAAATATTTTCAAAATTAAGTGCAATGTTGTAAATAAGAGGAAAAGTGATGGCAAAATAAACACAGTGGAAAAAGGAATTCCATTTCTCCGTGTTCCATAAACTTTCCTCGTGGCCACATGATATTCTACTGCCCCACATTTGCCAACTTGTCATGCTTCTACATATAATGCAATTATATAACCATTTGAGACAATCTCCTCAAGTTAACATTCATTCTTAATAACAATCACAACACCAAAGTCCCAAAAAGAGAGAAACAAAGCAAGAAAAAGAAAAACAGAGCCATGGTTTTACTTTTACCATCCCAATCCCAAACAGAACTACCCTTAAACGAAAACGATTCACAAGACATGGTAATATACCAAGTCCTAAACGAGGCTAATGCTCTACCCAACACATTTCTCCCACAAAGAAACAACCACCACCAACCTCTGAGTGGCTTAGAACCAGCAAAAGTTATCACCAAGAAGCACTACAGAGGCGTTCGACGTCGTCCCTGGGGGAAATACGCGGCGGAGATTCGCGACTCGGCCCGCCATGGAACTAGAGTCTGGCTTGGAACTTTTCAAACGGCTGAAGAAGCTGCTATGGCTTATGATAGAGCTGCTTTCGAAATGAGAGGGTCAAAGGCTTTGCTTAATTTCCCAGCTGAAATTGTTGCTGCAGCTTCCAAGAAAATGGAACTTCCTATTTCGAAACTCAATTTGAATAATCATAATCATGATCATCATTCATCACAAAATTGAATTGGGCTTTCTTTGTATTTGTAACAGAGGAACAAGAAAAGAATGAAGATTTATTGAATGCGATGTAATGAACTAAGAACATAAATATGTTACTATTAAGGATTTTTTTCTTTCTTCTTTTTTGCCATGTCTTTTTGTTTTTGTTTTGTTTAATGTTAGTGTTCTTTGTTCTTAATTGTGTCTCTCATGTGTCCTTCCACCTTCTCTGTATATAAAGATAGATTTCTACAAATTGAAGGAAAAAATTAAGCATAGATTAAACATCAAAGTAGTTATTAGTTACTTAAAATGATCATTGATATAATTTTCACTATAATAACATTATCATGTGTTTTTTTTTTTGACAAAACATTATCGTGTGTTAAGTATTTACATTTGTGATTATTATACTTCCTAGAATGGTTATCACAAATCATAATCATAAATAAAATTTAATGGATATATACCACAGTGTAAAATAAATTGACACGGTTGTTTACTAATTATTATGCGCTGTCAGTGTAAAATTTTTTACACGATCAATATATCATAACCATTCATTAATACTATTCAATAAATAATTAAAATAAAAAAATTATAATCTAACAATCATGATTCATTGACAATATAAAATTTCTTTTCACTGTCAATGTATTTCAATTAAATCCGTTTAATAAAAAATAAAATAAATTTATATTGTTCAATAATTACCATTTTACTAGTAATCAAGAGCACATTCCATTTTCTCATAATATTATATTAAAAATCAAAAGCACTTTTTCCCACAAATAAACCATCCAAGTTAGAACAAAGAATATTATACTCCCTCTAGTTTTAAATATAAGAAAAATTAATTATTCAATGAATTCTTCAATAAATCTAAACTGTTATATAGTATAAATATATTAATTTTTTAATAAATTAAAAAAAAACAATTAACTATATTAAAAATTGGAGAGAAAACTTGTAAGAACGGTTGTCAATTCTATGAAGCACGTGTATTGAAATTTGTTTATCAAATAAGTAAAAAATCAGAACACGAGGAGGAAAAATTGGAATAGTTATTATTTGAATGAGGAAAAAAATTGTAAACAACAATTATTATTGTGAAGTGGTCCATCCCCCACCCGTGCATTTTCAAGATCGCAATAAGCCGGGAGATACTGATGAGATACTTTCATAGTGAGCAAGATCAACTTGGTTGAAAGTGAAACAACAGTGGCGCAATGGATATCGAATTACAACTAATATCATATTATTTCACCGTGACATTTTTAAGATGTTAGCTTAAAATGGATTATTTATAAAATAATATTTTTTGTGCCAAATAAAAATCGTGTGTGGTTATACCTCTTTTTGGGAATTGACCGGATTGTGAACTAGGTAAACAATAATTTGGTTGTCACAATATAACGATGTTAGTTTGTGAAAAGGAAGTTGCTTTTAAAATTTATAAGTGTACTTACAAACGCATCACTAATCTGATTTTTAAATTTGTTTCGTTAGTGCACCTGCGAATTCACTTTTTGGAAGAATTCGCAAGTGCATTTGTGAATTATGTCATGTGTTTTTTTAAGAATTCAAGATTTATTCGCAATTGCACTTGCAAATTCAGCAGAAACAAAAAAAGACCCATTGTTTGCACCATTAATTATAGATTTTTAGATTTTGGGACATAGAAAAAATAAATAATTGTAAAACTAAATATAAATAATCGGTTTTCTGGCAAAAGAAACTGATTACGAATGTAGAGAATAAAATGTCGTTTTTCTGTGCGCGAAACCGAGGCCAAATGACTCCTTATATAGACTAACGGGCGCCGACTGAGGGGGCTCGCCTGGAACCCGTTTAATTTTTCGTATTCAATTATATATTGGCTCGACGAGCGTGCACTCCGCACTTCCCTAACTCGTTTCCAAACTTAACGTATAATTGCATCGGCCTTTAGTAAATCACATTACTACTAAAATACATTGTTTCGGCAAAATTCGCAAGTGCACTTGTGAATTAACCTTAGATTCTTAAAAAAACAACAACACGGGGCATAATTCGCAAGTGTACTTGCGGATTATGCTGAAAGGTGAATTCGCAAGCGCACTTGCGAAATAAATCTAAAAATCACGTTGGTGGTGTGTTCGCAAGTGCACTTGCAAATTTTTGGGGTATTTTGAGTTTTTCGCAAAAGGTGAAGGACAAAGGTACTAGGTGTAGAAAGAAATTCTCTTATTTAAATAGAGTGTGATGTCAATGTACTTCACATGTTAATGCAACCAAAGCTCAGTATATATTTTGTCTCTGGACTAGATCTTGAAACACTAGACCATGTTACCCAAAAGAAAATGCTCTCCTCTTTATCCCTTTCATTTTCTTAGTCATTTTTGAAGAAATTTCATTTTTACCTTCAAAATTCGAAAATGTATCTCGCCAAAATTTCATTGATCTCTTGCCATTGATCTCCACACTGCATTTTTCACTCACCACCATTCCCTTTCAGCCACCACGAGCCATGGTTGATATCAAGTCTTAGATCGAAAAGAATTTGTAGGATTGATTTTCATTTCTTGTCTTGAGAAGTTGGTCAAGGGTATTTTTGTCAATATAAAAAATATTATCATTTTTTCTTTTCACTCTCTACTAAACCAAACAAGAGAAAAATGAGGTTTATACTTCTTTCTTTTATATTTTTCTTATCTTTCTCTTATACCAAACAATTCTCTAAATATAGTTTATTTCTTATCTCTTTGTCCTTTTTCTCTTTTAAATTTTTTTCTCACCTTATTCTCTCTTTTGAATTTTCCCCCTTTGCCAGAGTAAAATTGTGTTATTACTCAAAAATTCAGAAACAACTCAATCGATATACTCAAAACATTTCAAGAGAGTAATTTTTAACTTATTTATACTCTTAATTCATATATAACTCTACAATGATCCTTGAGTATTCAAAACTACTCAAAAGTGCTATACGAAGAGCTTCATGAGTGATAAATCTACTTAACTCTTTAGGGTTAGATGTTTAACTCAAATAATAATAAAATTAATTTTAAAATAGTAATTATAATCCCAATTTATCAAAAAAATGTCATTGACTTCGAAAATATCTTGGTATTCGCCAAACTACTCCCAAACTCGATAACCCCAAAAAACGGTTGATTGCCAAACCCGCACTGCCTCCCCCTCGACCACCACCACCAATTTTTCGTTATGCGGATGACCTGCTGCCCACGGCCATACTGGCTCTGTTGCCGTGTTGCTTCTACTACACCGACTAGCATTGTGCGTCGTCGCATACTTGCACCGCGCAAGTTGCTGCCGCCGCGGCATCACCACAAAAATATTGGCAAGCAGTGACGGTTAATTTTGGCAAGTTACGGTGGTTTCAACTGCCTCAAATGATAATTTGATACGGTTGTGATTTTGTCACAAAAATGTGTGTCACCAGGCTGTTTTGCGACAAATACAAAAACTGTTAATTCAATCGTCATTCTATGTTGCGACAAGTATGCAATTGAAGTAACGTGCCTTGGTCGCTAGTTGCGACGGTTTCAAACTATCGTGAATGTGAAAATTAACAATTCAAACCGTTGTAATTTCATTTACAAATTCTTAAAATTAATTGGTAATAGTTTAAAGCACCACTAATTATTTAATTATTACTAATTTTATATATAGTATTACTTTTTTATAATATTCTTTTTAAATTGTTATCAACTAAAATTTTATTTATAGTATTATTTTTTATAATAATATTTTTTCTTTAAATTATTATTTTTGGTAATACTTCTTTAATTTTATTATTTTATTTTTATATTACTTTTAACGTAATAAATTTCAATCACAAACATCTAATATCAAATAAGCATTATAATCTCAAAATAATGTGAGTTCCATAATCATGTCATGTAGTACAATAAATAAAAAAGATATCAAATCTTAATCTTATAATAATAAACATCATAATGTCAAAAAAACATTAGAAAATTCATAATCTAATTAATTCATAACAAAGTCTAATTTGTCTTTGATGATCCATTTTATGTAATTCAGTAGCTAGACTCAGAAGAACGTCTACAAATTGACGAGTGATTCCAATATCTAAAAAGAGTATTAAAATAATATACTCTTTAAAATAATACTTATGATCTTTAGTTTTAAATACATAAAAATTAATATACTTGTTTTCCACTAGAATTTCGCATTTGCAGTAAGAGTTCAATTTACTCTTTACTAACATTGCCCATTTGCTTTAAGAGTGCGGTTTTCTCCATCAAGTCATCAATTTTTGAATTTTTTTCTTTAAATGCAATAATTTATTCTTGCATTTTTTTTTTCATTTTCTTCAAAGAAGACGCCGATCTCGTAGATCTATTAATCTGAGATGGCGTAACTCCAAGTCTTATACAATGAACATATCCAGGATGTTCTTTTCCAAAGACTTTCTGGAATGCCTCATTTTCAAACACAGAGTCTTTAATTTCAATTTGTAATTTTTCCTGCACATACAAAAGAGCAAATTGAGCAAGCAACATTAATCATATAGTATATTTCATAAGTTCTTAAATGGAATTAACCAAAAACACAAAGGCCCCGTTTGGTAAAATTAGAGGTTGCATGATAAGCTAGCTGATAGTTTATAACTTATAGCTTATGGATGATGGTTGATGGCTTATAGCTTATAGGTGACGACTGATGATTGATATCTGATAAGCTAATTAAAGTGTTTGGTAAAATTAGTGATTTTAACTAGCTGATAAATATAATGTGACGTTAAAAGATATTTTTTAATTAATAATAAAATGTATATTTAAAATAATTAAAATTTATAAGGGTAATACAATATAATCTAAACCACTATTTAAAATAACGTATAGAAATTAAGCTATAAGCTAATAAAATAAGTTTAAGCCCGTGATAAAAAGTCTGTTATCAAACAAGTGTTTTATTATCATACAAACTTATAAACTATAAACTATAAGCTCAAAATATAGCTTGTCAAACAAACCCAAAGACTGATGTATAAATATTCTAAAGGCACCAATAGAAGAATCATTATATATAGGTGTCATACCCTAATTTTTGACCTAAGATACCATCTCATATCATTCACATATGCATCATTGCATCACTGACAAGTTTCAGAACAAGATAGTTGGTGTGTGCTCTTTGAGTCAAATTAGGGTTTTGGATCAAAATCATTCATCAGTTCAAGACGTGATCAATTAGGGTTTGAGTCTCCACTCACCACTAATGATCTATTTTCATCAATCATCATCAATATTTGATCTTTAAATTCTCATCATTTCCCTCAAAACAATCTTTGAATCGACCAAATTAGGGTTTTGATCGAGGATGGTGTATCATTGACTTTTTGCTCAATGAATGACCTAATTGCTTGGACCGTGATCTCAAAATCACCAATGCAATATCTTGACCTAATTTCTTGATTCAAAACATCTCAAATGCCATGGTTGATCATTAGAGAAATTCTGAATCATCTGACAAAAAGTCAATTGTTCAAATCAGTCAAACTTTGACTTTTGGTCAACTTTTGAAATTCAAGTTTTTTCAATCATCAAAGAATTTCAAATTATCCATCATGATCATAAAAATCAAAAATGTGTGAAAAAGTCAACAAAAAGTTAAAACTTGAAATTTTGTAACACTTGTAAAAATTTTCAAGTGTTTTTATCACTTTTTTCATCATTTTCATGGTCATTTTTCACCTAGATCCATTTTGATTCAACAAAAACTTTCAACATGAAAGTTATAGATCTTGTTTCAATCTTTCCAAAATGTCCTAGAACCTGTAAAAAATATTTTGTGGAGCTATAGTTTTGAAATTAGAACTTATAGGTCCATAAACATGAATTATAGGTCATTTTTCACCAAGTTTTCAAAGTGATCTTGCCAAAACCTATCTCATCCTATTCTAGAAGCCTTGTCACCACCAAAGGATAAGTTTTGACTCAAAAATGTTCAATGCCAATGATTGAATTTAGGATAGAAACACTTGAGTTTTTTAACCATGGTTTAGAAATTAACCATGTGCATTTATGGCAAAGATTCCTTTCTTATGCCTTAAACTCCAAGTTGCAAAATCATTCAATCCTATCTTGACTTGCTTTCCAAAATTCCTTGTATATAAATAGAGGTATTTCTCACTTCAAAATCACACCAAAACAATCATAAACTTGTTTTCTCACTTCTTTCTTCATTTGCAAGTTCCTAAGTTTTCAAAATGTAAGAATTCCAATTTTTAATTCTTGCAAGTTCTGAGAAATCCATTGATTCAAACAATTTCCATACATCATTAGTAAGTTGTTATAACCTTTAAACCATCACAAAAACAACCAAAAGTTAGTTTCTTCACAAAAACTCCATTTGTGCAAGTTTTGAGTCTTAACTTGTAAAATCAAAATCCACTCGTGCAAACTTCAAACTTTCATTTCAAACATCATTCATACACTTCATAGAAGTGATCCAAACACTTAGATCACGTATGTAACAGCTCCAACATCAAATTTGAATCACACTTCAAGCTATGGCAGTTGGACTCGGGCAGCAAGTTCCAGACCATCTTCAAGCAAACTAAGCACTTCAACACGTTCCATGAAGGTCCAGGAAGCTGTCCAGATCATCAAATCATCTATGTAACACCTCCTTCGAAGAATCAGATTATCACTAAAAGAGGTAAGTGCTCGAACTTTGAACTATATGATGCTTGCATTCCAGTTTAAATATTGTTTTGCCATCATGTTTCTGCATGTATAAGGATCATAAACCCTCAATCAAATACTTGAATTGTTGCACATACACGATTTCACAATCATTTTTAGAATTAGGATTCTTCGTGTTCATGCAAAAATTAATCACCTTACACTTAAAATAAATGAAATTAATTGTCACCATCGTGTTCGTGGTCAAAATTCGAGCAAGTTTGATGTTTGAATCGTTCAATTTCATTGAGAAATGAGAGAGATACGAAATTAAATCTTGAGGAAGAAGATGGTGTTCTTGGCGCCATTTTCATAATTTTCTGATTTTTCAATTTTTTTTTATAGGTCCAGGGTTCGAATCCCCCCTGAGACCTTTTTATTTTTCAACTTTTCACTTCTTTTCCAATTTTCAACCTTTTTCAAAATTGTTTTCACAACTCATTTTCAAATATATTTTTCCAAAAGCGTGTAAATAACAAGCCACGCACGTGGCTCAATGGTTAAACTTTTCACTTCCAATCCTAAGATCCCGAGTTCAACACTCTTTAGGACCAAAATTAAATTTTTATCACTTGTTTTCTTCATATTTTTAACAAACTTCAACATTTTCAAAAACCAATCAAAACTTCTCATTTTAAGATATTTTTTGCACACTTGTCATTTAATCTATCTATTTTATGATTATGTCAAAAAATTCTAAAAATATTTTCTTTTGATATATTTTTATTAGGTTTAAAATAGACGTTTTTAAAGTGTTTTTATACTTTTCAAAAATGTTTTCTTCTTGATTTTCAAACCTAATCTTTTTCAAAAATTTCTTGTGAATAATTTTCACTTTTCAAACCTTTTCAAAACTTTCAAAAAACATTTTAATTAACTTACACATCTCTTTTCCATGATCGATTCGATTAATCTTTAAAAATACAAACCGAACTAGGTTTTTCTTCGAAAATCTTTCGAACTCAAAATCAAATTGATCATGGGCCTCCCTTACGGTGTAAGTCCCAACCCTCCTATGTACATATTTTATTTCCTTGTACATGTCCACCCTTTTGTGTGCGTATTCAATTTGTTGTACATATTCAACTTTTTTTGCAAATATTCAAGTAAACTAGTATCCTTCGCTAGTTTTATCCGCTTGTTTATACACCAATTCCACGGATATTAAGAGGAGCATTATTCCCAGTGAAACTGCTCTTAAACCAGTGGGCCTCCCTTAAGGTGTAAGTCTCACTCCTTTGTATATATATCCAACTATACTAGCTTATCTTCTTGTTTTAAACACTTGTTTATATATTGCTTTCATAAATCCCTTTGTATATATCCAAGTTACACTAGCTTTGATTGCTTGTTTTATACACTTGTTTATATATTTCCTTCATAAACTCCTATGAATGCACACACACACACACACACACACACACACACACACACACACACACACACTTTGTCATATTTATACTTGTTCATATATTTGTTCCTGTTTATTTATGTTACAACAACTAGTATAACAACTAGGTTCCCCATAGCCTCCTCTCGGGCTTCGTACAAAAGAATTCACTTGTTGAGTTAGCCTCCGCTTGGGCTTTGTACAAAAGAACTCACTCATTGAGTTAGCCTCCCCTTGGGCTTCGTACAAAAGAACTCCCTCGTTGAGTTTAGCATCCTCTTGATCCTTATACAATAAAGAGATATGGAAATCTCTAACAACCTCCTATTGGGCTTCCAATACAAAGAATCACCTTCGCTAGCATAGAACTCTAAGAGTATGGTTTCCCGGTGAAATCACTTTTAAAGCCAAGCCAGCCATACCCTATAGCCTCCTCTTGAGATTCCAATACAAGTACCCTCGATGTCCCTCAAAAAGCCTCCTCTAGGACTCACAATACAAGGACCCTCGATGTCCCTCGGATAGCCTCCTCTTGGGATTACAATACAAGGATACACAGGCTTCTTAAAAGCATCCCCCCAATCAATAATAAAACACTTCTCCTAAGAGATAAGACATGAATAATCTCTATGGAAGAAGTATCTCATCTATAGCATCACATACAAATCAAATATTTTTCAAATCAAACATTTTTTCAAAACAAAAACTTTTTCAAACAAAACATCTTTCTTAACTGTAAGTGGCAACACTTGTACACTCAAGCAAAATGCCCAATGCTTACAATGAAAGATTCAACTTTTCTTTCAAACATCTTTCTTAATTGTAAGTGGTAACACTTGTACACTCAAGCAAAACACCCAATGCTTACAGTGAAAGATTCAAACAATCAAATTTTCAAAAATGTATGTGATGAAATAGATTAGATATATTTTTCATTAAGATGACACTTTTCGTTGTCTCTTAAATTTTTTGCTTTGACTAGCACATAAGTGGTAACTACGATTGCTCTAACTTTCTCAACCTCCTTTTGAGAATACGTAGGCACAAGGTCTCACCCTTGGCGAGCATATTTCTTTCTCCCTCAAACCAAACAAACCTTAGTACCCTTAGATCCGAGCTACAGATGCTCTGATTCCCCCTGGGGAATATGTATGCAGAGGATCTCAATGATCTTTTGGAGCATAATCATAATAAACAAACTTAGGTTCCTGCCTAACCTATCGTTCTTAAATCCCAAAGGAGAAACTTTTCCAAAATAACATGGCAAATAAAACACAAACACACAAAAGGTTCCTATAGAATACTGTAGATATATAGGATACTAATACCTTCCCTTTATATAAACAACCCCTGAATCCTTGAATCTCCCCCATGTGTTGCGTTTAGCTCACGCTAATCGCATTGCATATCAATTTTAGGGTATTTCAGCTTTCCCCTTTTCCTTTCATTTCTTGTTTGGAAACAATAAAGCTTGGTGCTCGCGGGATCTTTTTAACATAAAATGAAAGAGTAAATATTTTTGAGCCGGAGATTCGAATTCTGATTCGATTTCCTTGTTCGTCACTTTTTACCGTGAACAATAGCATAACATACTTTTAATGCTAGCTTAAATAGAATTAAATTTTATTTAGACTACATATCAACTTCTTATCATTTTCGCTTTCCTTCTTGGTAGATATTCTTTTTGCTTTTATTTACAATGTGTTGGATTGTTTCTTTTTCTTCAGGTATTTATTCATTAACCGTATTCATTATATTCTTCTTCTTGAATTTGTACACATATTTTGTTTTTCTTATATGTGTCTTCTTCATGTGCAACTTTATCCTCTAATATATGTATTTCTCACTCTGATCTTGAATGTATTGCCTCCATACTTCTTCAATTTTCCAATTTCTCTGTAAATAGATAAAGAAAAATATCTATTGGAGAATTAAAGATTGATTATCTACATAACAAATATAGTTGTTTGGAGACATTGGCTGGAGCTTAAGTTGAGTGGTGCGTGTAGCACTAGAATGGGATGTGTGAAAGTAGTAATTGTGTAGTGTACAATCCTTTATCCTGATTTGCATGTAGTGGATAAGATGTTGTGCTGTAGTCACATGATCTTGTATTATTATAATATTTTCACACAAACTCCCTCTACAACTAACTTCATGAATCAGAGGCTTCTGATAGAATTTAATGAAGCTTGATCAAAAGTCTAAGTTACTATCTTTTCGTACTTAACTTTACGAGTCAGAGGCTTCTAATATGTTATGATAAATCTTGATCAAAGTAATTATCTAGAGCTTAAGATATTAGAGTCATAAAGAGTCAAAATATTTTTCAGATATCTTTTTGATAGATTCTTGTAGATGCATTGACTTGATAACTCAGATGCTTTATTTGATGTGTCGCTTCTTCTAGATCTTCTTTCATAAGTTATCCCTTTGAATTAGAGGCTTCAAATAAATAGTGATGAAGCTTGTTCAGAGTTTAAGGTCATTTTTTACTTCCGAGTCTGCTAGCTTCAAATAACACCAATATTTATATTTTGTTGATCTTTAGATTCGATAAGTGCTTAGCTCCACATCAGGTGCATTCAAACCTGACTTCTTCTGAGTCGCTTTTTAAGATCTGTATATTAGAAAATCGTTAGAGTACTAAATTATTCTCGATAAAAGAGTACTTGTTATCATCAAAACTCCAAGGATTAGTTGATGAACCAAACTTGTCCCAACAGTGTCGTGAGAAGTAGTTCTTCACTTTCATCATATTAAACATAGTTGACATCATATCATATCCTTGCCAACTTTAACATTCACTTTAATAGTTTCCTAGCTTGCAACACTTGAATCATTTAATTTGATTTCTATGCCTTCCTCTACCATGACCTCGAATTCCTCCATGCCCCTACCCTGATAGCCACCACCACAACCATAACTTTTTATCCTCATCACTTGTTATTCCTTTTTATCTTGAAAAATCTTCATTCATTGTTGATGTAAAAGAACAATTTTCTACAATTCATCATTGGAAAGGGTTGTACGCCATTAAATTTTTCAATGGATCGTACCAAGAAATTGAATTTCAGGGTCATTGATTGCAGAAATTTTCAACAATTATGGTATGCTCCAACTTTTCACCAAGAGCAATCAACTTGTTTGTAATGGCCAATGTTCTTGCAAAGTAATCATCAACGAAATCTTCGTCCTTCATGACAAGAATATCAAATTCTCGGCATATGGCCTTTAATTGTGCTATCTTGAATTTGTTAGTACCTTGATACTTTCTTTTCATAGAATCCCTAATAGCTTTTGTTGTGTTGCAAACAAGAATCGTGTTAAGAATGGTGCAATAAATTGCTTGAAACAAATAATTTTTTGTTTTGAGAACTTTGAGCTTGCTTTCTTCTACAAGATTGCGTTGTTTGAGTGTATCATTTGGTAGAGTAATGGTCACTCTATTTTCCACCAATTTCTAGTATTCTCTAGATCATAGAAGATTCCCCATGAGCATAGACCAATGATCGTAGAATCTATCAAATTTGTGAATTGCAGGAGTTGTAAACTTTAACGAATCCTCCAGGGAGAAGCTTGACTAGTACAACACGTGAGAGATGTATATAAAAAAATTATCAGAAATTCCCGCCCAAAACCAAAGAATCGCACGTTTGATTTAAATCGAAAACATGACCCTTTGGAAGGGCTCCTATTACCACTTGTTAGTGAAAAGGGAATGTTCTCATTATTATTGATATGGTAAAGACCTTATATACAAGTATTATGTTACTTGCTATGCAAGTAACTTCCATAAATTGGTAACTAACTTCAACTAACTAACACAAAGGTAATAACCAACTAATACAAAGTGTAACATATACTACTTCTAATACTTCCAAGAAATTAAAGACAATCCTAAAAAGATAATGCATCTTGTCACATAATGTTTTATTGTATGGAAAATAGCCTTATCCGGGTCTGCAAAACTAGATAGTGTTGGAACAAGTACGCGAGTATAGATGGAATAGAGAGAAAGACACAAAAGCTTTGTTTATGCTGCAGTTCAACCAAATTACCTACATCTATGACTATAAAGAAGCTATAGTTTGTCTTAATGATTTGTTATAGATTAACAACTTTAGGGTTTTAATGTTACAAATTTATATATATGAATACTAATTATTCAAATTACAATAATAACAACTGCGGGTTCGGCCCTTGCCCACTTGACACTACCTATGAGCTAAACTCAACATATAAATCAGTTTTGTGTGTAAAAAATAAACCTTAAGGTGATAGGTGAGTGGGTTCTCCCACTTATATATATGCTTAAGTCTCCACATTCCTATCCAATGTGAGACTATTTCTCCACTTACTCACACTTGCATATTATTCCAACAATTTTAGAAAATAGTATAAAAGAGAAGAATAAAGGTTAGTTAGTATTTTTTGTGAAAAGTAGTTGTACGTGAGGAAAAGAAGGAGAGGAACAAGGGTTTGGAGATTTAGCCGTTGGGAGAGAATTGCAGACCGAAAGTCAAACCGAAAATTCGACATAAACTCCGTAGAGCGACCTTCAATCTAAGGTAAGGGTGAGGTTCTAATTTTCTAATGGGTTGCATGATGAGCAGTATGTGGGAATTAGGGTAATGAGGAATTTACCATGCATTCGTAGTTGTTCTGTTTGTGAAGGTAGTGATTTTTTGTGTTGGATTATGTTTGAATTGCTTGCCGAATTGATGTTGTGAATAGAAATTATAGTTCTTGATGAATCGGTAGAATTATAAAAAAAATTACAGAACTGAAATTAGAAAGAAGACAATTATCGAACAGGAGTGTGTCAAACGACACACATCTTGGAGAAGCATGTTTAAAAAATGCTTACGTATAGAAAAAGTGGATATTACTACACATGCTATTTGTTATGATATACATTGATAATATATCGTATCTAAGCAATACTGTAGCTTCATTTTTCATGATACATATATGAAACCATTATATATATATATATATATATATATATATATATATATATATATATATATATATATATATATATATATATATATAGAGAGAGAGAGAGAGAGAGGAGGGTAACATGAGTCATCTAATTAACTCAAATAATTAAATCTTAATTATTATATTAGTTATTATTATTTTATCATTATTATTAATTTATATATATATATATATATATATATATATATATATATATATATATATATATATATATATATATATATATATATATATATATATATATATATATATATATATATATATATATATATATATATATATATATATATATATATATATATATATATATATATAGAGAGATCACACTGAAGAGTTACATGAGTTACACTGCCAAAACGTCATTTCGGATTATTATTTTTAAAATCAACCGTTGGATTGAAACATACCATCATATAGATCATACCTATAAAGTTTGAGATTAATTTATAATGATTTACTATGTCATTGAACTACATCAAAATTAACGTTATATGAAAGTCCATTTTGACGTTAATCTTTGGATATCTTGATCATATAGTAAATCATTGTAGATTAATCTAAAACTTTATAGGTATGATCTATATGATAGTATGTTTCAATCCAATGGTTGATTTTAAAAAATATTAATCCGAAGTGACGTTTTTGAGCGAGTGTAACTCATGGTGTAACTCTTCGGATGTAATTTGATCGCCTATATATATATATATATATATATATATATATATATATATATATATATATATATATATATATATATAGTTCATTAGTATAATTAATAATAATGATAAAAATAATAATAACTAATATAATAATTAAGAGTTAATTAGAAGACTCATGTTACTTATTTAATTAGTTTAGTTACTTATAGTAAGGCTGCTATAATTTATTTAAATAATTTGATAGTTCTTAATCAATTAAGGGTCAGTATACAATTAATAACAGAGAATCATTGAGTAGCAGTTTAAGTTAATTAACAGCAAATTAACAGGAAATGATTAATAAGCTTATCAATAGAATATTTAGTAGAATTAAATTAATAGGAATTGATTGATAACCGTGTTGAGTTGTTGCTGAGTTGCTGAAGAATAATTTAGTAACATAATGGATTAATGAATGCAGGTTAATTGTATTGTTTTAATTAAGTTGGACATCAGAAATTATATTATTTTAGTTGCAGTAAAAATAATAGGTCTAATATTAAAATAGCAGTGATAGATTTAGTTGATTAAATTAATAGTGACAGTGTGTGTTGGATAAATAGTAGTGTAGAGTAAAAAATAATAGAATTTTAACTGGTAACTAATTAACCGGAATAGTCGAAATAGTCCGAATAATTACGTGGTTTGTTTGTAACTTATTTTGGTTGATTCAGTGTGTTATATACTTGCCGTAAATTGCGAAGTTGCAGGTTGCGATGAAATTGGTTGTGTTATCTTGTGTTGATGTGCTGAATAATGTTGTAGGCCTCGTACCAATGTTGAATGATGTTGTTGACTAATTATTACAATGGAGGATTTTAGCCAGTGTTGAAATTATGATGAAGTTGATGTTGATTTGATGATTTCGTTGTTGTTTTTGCATTGCATCATGTTGTCGCATACATTGTATAATCACGTTACCTTGGATTGGCAAAAATATTACGTTGAGAGCTTTGCTCTATTATGATGGCCTGGATTGGCAACACGTTGATGTTGAAGACTTATGCCTTGTTGATTCCTCGAATATTGACAGATTTTTACGTTGAGAGTTCTACTCCATTGGTACCACATGCATGTGCATTTGAATACGTTGTTGCATTTCATGTTGCATTTCGAGTCGTTGTGATTATTGAATAAATTGTAGAATTGTTTGTTGTATGAATAATTTGCGAAGCGGTGATTTACATTATCTGATTTTGATATATATTACTTATCATACGATTTATTAGATTGTTAGATATCTCACCCCTTCTGTTGTGATGTTCCCTCTACGTGGGTAACGTGTAGGTAATCCAGAGTGAAGGTTGTCTACCTTTAATAGTTTGAGTAAGTGTTTGTCGCTCTGATACGTAGCACTCGGGGGGATAACACATGTTTGTTTATTTGTTGGTTTTATTCTGTTGATGGATGTTTTAAGTTGTTTTGTTGAAGACTGGGATTTTAAGTTATTTTATGTTGAAGAAGATGCTATGATTATTTGAAGTTATAAATTAGATATCTTGAAGTTAACTTGAATTGGCCATGATACCATGACATTTTTGGTTGAATTTTTATGAATCTGCTGTGTATAAATAAAAGTTATTTTTTTAAAGACTAAACATGTTGTTAATGTTTTACCTGAAACTATGTGTTATGTATCTGTACTACAGGTGATTGATTATTGTTTGTTTACGTTGAATGTGTGACATCCCATTGTTTGATGTTGAATTTTGTAACTCTGATTCGTATATAATTATTGGGTCGAAATAGGGTGTTACATCAACAAGACTGGATAAAATTCGAAAAACTTCGGGTTCCATGCATGGCATGGTAATCCATAACATCTCATCCAAGTTAACCTCTCATTATCCACATCATTCGGTGACCATGGGTGAATGTCAGAAAACCATTGTCCAACCCAATCCTTAGCTTCCTCCACCAGCGCCTTAATTTCTCCTTCTTCCTATTCTTCCAACAATTATAAATTCGCCCCTAATGGTGTAACTTTGACTCCAAAGTAACCTTCTTCGTGGAAGGCTTCTTGAATGTTATACATTATTCTAGCTGTTTCTACCAACCTGACATAGGCCTTTTCAAATCCAACCAACTCTAACACCTTAACCTTAAATTGTAGGTGAGAAAATGTAGGTTTTATCTCTCTTTTGTCTTACCCTACAATAACCATCCTCCTGTTCAGATCATCATTCTTGTTGTCCACCAAATTTGGCTTCGCACTCCGCCCCTTCTCTAAATCGTTCACCACTTGTGCATATGTTATCCCGCCCTTTGGATCTTTATATCTACTTATCTCTCCCCTGAAACCACTTTGTTGTTCCTTTCTTTCCATTGTAACCTTCTCACCCCCTTGAACGACCCTCCTGCTTCCCTCTTTAAAACCGTGGAATGTTTGCATATATCTTCTTTACTTTTATGAAAATGTTGTCCAACCATATGGCTAACGAGCGATCATCGGGAAACTTCCTAAATATAACAAACCAAACATTTTACCTCTCTTATCTCTTTTTGAGGGAATCACCACCTCCACGGTCAATCCATATTCATTGAACACTTCATAAAGATCCTTCGCCCCACAGTCATCGGGCATTTCAGTGAAAAAGAAGTTAGAAAACTAATTTTCTGCTTGATCTCCCCCCCCCCTTCTAGCCACCCAATAAGATCCTCTAGTGTTGTTTCTTCGGTTTGATTTATGTTTTACTTCAGTCTAACCTTCCTTCGATTTGAGGTTATTGTTCCAAGCACTATATTGAGCCATTAATAATAATGATCAGAAGTAGGAACTTTTGTCTCTAACTTTTGGATACAAAGGATGAGTTGTGTTTGTGTTGGAGACAGAGATGAAGACATAAATAAAAAAAATTACTTCATCCCTTTGAATTAATTTCTCTTCAAGGAAATTTTCAGTTCCCTACTTTTATTAACATAAATCATCATCTTGATAGAAAATTAAATGAGCCAAAAGGTATTTTATATCCAACACGAATATGTTGAAATATTAAATTAGATTTGTTAAAAATATTAGATTAGATTAGATTTGATTTGATTTAATATTTAAATATAATCCAAGTTGTGTAGACCCAAGACCAATTAGGGTTGTATATAAATAGTCCTAGGTTGTATCATTATTTGTACAATTCAATAATACAAATTCATATTTCCTTTATTATTCTCTCTTTCTCTCCTCACTAAAAGTGCCTCACGCACTAACAAATTGGTATCCAGTGCTTCCAATTATTGTTCTTGATCGATTTTTCAAGAATTTCACGTCAGAGATCGTGTTTCCAGGGCAAGTGAATCAACTGCTGCGAAGATGGCTAGTGATAAGGGCATTCTGAATTCTCTTCCAATGCTTTACGACAAAAATTGGATTCGATGGAAAAAACAGATGCAATCCTTGTTTGGCTTCCATGAAATCCTAGAAGTGGTTACTGACAGCGTTCCTACGTTGATTGCAGATGCAACCGAAGCACAAAAAAAAGCCCACAACGAAGTCAAGAAGAAAGATTGCAAGGCTTCTTATTGCATTTAGACGGCTGTTAATGTTGCTAACTTCGACAGAATCTCTCATGCTGAAACGGTGAAGGAGGCATGGGATATTCTGGTGAAATATTATGAAGGAGGTGAAAAAGTCAAGGTTGTCGATGAGAGAAAATGAAAAACTTGCAGAATATGTGTTGAAGGTTCAAAAACTCGTCCACCTCATGAAGGGTTGTGGTGAAACCATAACTGATAAGATGATAGTTGAGAAGGTAATGAGAAGATTGACCTCTCACATTGATCACGTTATCGTAGCTATTCAAGAATCCAACAAACTTGAAACCACTAAGGTGAAGATTTGGTTGGTTCGTTGGAGGCGCATGAGATGAGGATTTTCGAAAGGAAAAGAGTTCAAGACTCGATACAGGCTCTGCAAGCTCAGTCATGGAAAAAGGATGGTGGCTCCAACAAATTCAAAGGTAAGTTCGACAAGTCTCAGGGCAAGAAGCCTTGGTCGAATTACCACAAGAATAAGGTCGAAGATAGAAATTCTGAATCCTCGAATAGGAGAGGAGGAAACTATCGAAAGGACAAAGATGATAAAAAGGGTGTACAGTGCTATAACTGTGAAAAGTTGGGCCACATAGCCAAAAAATATTGGTACCGAAAAGACAATGGATCGACAAAAAGCAAGGACGAAGGAGCGAACCTTGCACACCGAGATTCAGATGATTCTGAAGGTGGTATGGTGGTAATGACTGCAGTTTCAGATAACCATGTTTAATCCAAGATCTGGTTCCTTAATTCAGGTTGCTCGAATCACATGACTAGTCGAAAGGAGTGGTTGACAGACTACGACGACTCGAAGAAAAGCAAGGTAAAACTTGCTGATAACAATGCGTTGCAGGGAGAAGGTACTGGAAACATAGTTTTTCAAATGAGTAATGGAGGGAAAGCTATGATTAAAGATGTGCTCTATGTACCTGGAGTGAAGTGCAACTTGCTAAGTGTTGGATAACTGGTCGAAAAAGGTTTCTCAATTGTTATGACAGATGGAGCTTTGAAATTGTTCGACACCAAGAATAATTTCGTCTTAAAATCTCCGTTGTCGAAGAACAGGACATTTAAGAGTATGATCAGTTCGACAAAATTTCAATGTTTAAAAACTATTGTTGAACACAAGGATAGTTGGTTGTGGCATTTAAGGTTTAGACATTTGAATTTTCGATCACTTAATCAACTGATTACTCAAGATATGGTTTCTGGAATTCCAAGTTTTGAGATACCTGAAAAACTTTGTGAAGGTTGTTTAGTTGGAAAGCAATCCAGAAATTCTTTCGTTTCGACTATGCCAATGAGATCATCCTGCATTCTCGAAGTGGTACATTCAGATGTATGTGGTCCATTCGAAGAAAATACCATTGGCGGAACTGCTATTTTTTTTCGTTTACTGATGAGTTTAGTCGAAAGCTATGGAACTATGTGATCAAACTAAAGGACGAAGTATTCGAAATCTTTAAGAGATTCAAGATACTTGTCGAAAACTAGAGTGAGAAAAGGATCAAAGTTCTGCGAACAAATGGAGGTGGCGAATACACTTCAAAGATGTTTGAGAAATTCTGTGTAGAACATGGTGTTATTCTTGAGGTAACTTCTCCTTATACGCCTCAGCATAATGGAATTGCTGAATGAAAAAACAGAACTATATTAGATATGGCAAGATGCATGCTAAAGCAGAAGAATTTGCCAAATTCTTTATGGGGAGAAGCTGTTTCGACTGCAGTTTATATTATGAACAGGTGTCCTACCAAGATCTTGAAGAACAAGGTTCCTGAAGAAGTATGGAATGACAAATGACCATCAATAAGTCATTTGAAGGTGTTTGGATCTATGTGTTATAAGCATATTCCTGATGCAAGAAGAAGGAAGCTTGATGACAAGAGTGAACCTATGATTCTGGTAGGATATCATAAAAATGGTGCATACAGGATATTCAATCTAGTTAATGAGAAGATTGTGTTGAGTAGAGACATCGTAATTGATGAAAATTCTGCCTGGGATTGGAATTCTAATGATGCAATTAACAAGCTATTAATGAGCTATAGTTTTGACGAAGAAATTGATGAATTCGAAGTTGAAGAAATTTCTAATATTCCAGTTGAAAACGAAGAAATTACTAACATTCCTGAGAATCTAGTCGAATTCGAAGAAGGTGTGGCTAGCACAAGCCATAGACCTCAACAAACTAGAGTTCCTCCAACAAGACTTCAGGATTATGAAGTAACTGGTGATGATGAAGTAACACCATATGGAGAATTATTTCATTTTGCTTTACTTGCAAGTGCTGAACCAATCAACTATAGCAAAGCTTTGAAGAGTAACAAGTGTAAGTTAGCTATGGTCGAAGAGTTAGAGGTAATCGAAAGAAACAACACATGGGAGTTAGTCGAATTGCCAACATATACAAAAGCTATCAAAGTAAAGTGGGTATTCAAGTTAAAACACAATGCCGATGGTTCGATAGCAAGACATAAAGCAAGATTAGTAGCTCAAGGGTTTCTTCAAAGAGAAGGACTTGACTACTCTGAAGTTTTTGCTCCATTAGCAAGATTGGAGACTGTTCGACTAGTAGTAGCATTGACATGCAACCAAGGATGATCGACATTTCATTTAGATGTGAAATCAACATTTCTGAATGGTCTTTTAGAAAAAGAGGTTTATGTCACACAACCTCCTGGGTTTGTGATTTAGAAGGAAGCGATTAAAGTATATAAGTTGCATAAAGCGCTCTATGGTCTCAAGCATGCACCTAGGGCATGGAACAAGACGATTAACTCATACTTAGTTGAATTGGGATTTATCAAATGCAAATCAGAGTATGGTGTCTATGTTCATGTTGTAGCACAAGATATAACAATCATCTGCTTATATGTTGATGACTTACTAGTAATTGTAAATAGCTTGAAGAACTTGTCGAAGTTCAAAGAGCTGATGACGAAGGAATTTGAAATGTCGGATCTGGGAAAATTGTCTTATTTCTTAGGCATGGAATTTCAAATAACGAAGCAAGGTATGGTGCTACATCAAAGGAAGTATGTCAAAAAGATACTCAAGAGATTCAGAATGGGTGATTTGAATCCTACATCCTCACTTGTCGAACCTAATATGAAGTTGGAGAAGAATGGAGAGGAAGAAAAAGTTGATGTAACTTTGTTCAAGCAAATTATGGGATCTCTTAGGTATTTATGCAACAGTCGACCTGATATAGGTTTCACTATCGGATTAGTAAGCACGTATATGAGTGAACCAAGAGTGTCATATATGAAGTCTGCAAGAAGAATCTTGAGATATCTGAAGGGTTCGATAAACTGTGGAATACTATTTCGACGAAATTTTGAAGATAAAAAAGCAATAGTTAATTGTTTTTCAGATGCTGATTGGTGTGGAGATAAGGAATATCGAAGAAGCACAATTGGATATTTCTTTCAAGTATTTGGTGCCCCAATATCAGGGTGTTCGAAGAAGCATCTCGCGAAGCTGAATATATAGTAGGATCCTATGCTGCTTGTCAAGCAATTTGGATCAAATCAGTACTTGAAGAAATGGCTGTCGAAGTGAAGAAATCGCTGGTGTTGCAAATCAACAACAAGTCAGCTATAAATCTAGCGAACAATCCAGTTCTGCATGGAAGAAGTAAACATATCGAAGCTAGGTTTCACTTCTTGAGGGAAAAGGTAAATCAAGGTGAACTTGAAGTTAGACACTACTCAAGTGAATCATAGTTGGCCGACATCTTTATCAAAGGATTGAAGATTGAAAGATTCCTGAATTTGAGAAAGAAATTAGAAATAGTTCAGATTGACTATTTTTGAGGATGTTCGACAACTTGGATTATTGGGGTGTGTTGAAATATTAAATTAGATTTGTTAAAAATATTAGATTAGATTATATTAGATTTGATTTAATATTTAAATATAATCCAAGTCGTGTAGACTCAAACCCAATTAAGGTTGTATATAAATAGTCCTAGGTTGTATCATTATTTCTACAATTCAATAATACAAATTCTTATTTCCTTTATTATTCTTTCTCTTTTCTCTGCTCACTAAAAGTAACAGAACATACATATAAACTTCTTTGTGAATGTCTCTATGCAAAAAAGTATTGTTGACATTAATTAGTTGTTGTTCTAAAACTATTTTTTTTTATAGAAGTTAAAACAATTGAAGTGTCCAAATAATAAAATCTTCACTTCAAGTTGAGTGGAGTTCACCAAAACACTTGCATCATTCATTAATAAAATCTTCACGTTTGCAGCAAAATTTAAACCCATATATCTTTGTTGAATGTGAACTGAAAATCTTATAAACCGGACCAAACTACATTTACATCAATTCTCAGTTTGATAACAAATATAACAAAAATATACAAATATATATGCAATAAATAAAAGCATTGCTATAATATTTCTAGCAATTAACACAAACTAATAAATGTAACTTATATTCTGTCAAAATGAAGACAACAAACTGTCCAAGTAATCAACTCCCAAGTCCTGAAATACAAGAACATCATCTTCCAACATTTCTTCCAACCCTACCACCTTTTTTGTTGCAGGTTCTTCAATATTCCTCACATCAACAAACTCTTCCCTGTCCCTTAATCCTCTCTTCCTACTAGAATCCAATAGCCTCTCACTGTTTGTAACAACATCAATTCCTTTCAGACGACATCCTAAAGTATTTGTATTTGTATTTGTAACTCTCTCTATTGGGAAGTTAAGACATGCTTTTGAACCTCTAATTCTCAAAGCAGCTTTATCATAAGCTAAAGCAGCTTCTTCAGCTTTATCAAATGTACCAAGCCAAACTCTTGCACCTTTCTTCGACGAATCTCTTATCTCAGCTGCATATTTACCCCATGGCCTTCTCCTTACTCCTCTATAATGTTTTTCAACTCTATTTCTCTCTTTTCTCACCACAACATCTTCTACTTTTTTCTTTGAATCAGTACAACTTTCCTTTTTTTCCATGCTTTTGTTGCTAGAAAAATCTTCTGTATTGCTTAACACTTCTTCCCAAAAATCAGCTCCCATTGACATCCACCTTCCTAAACTTGGTAGCCTTTGAAGAATTTCCATTGATCCATTATCTCTTTCGCCAAGATTAGGTAAATCTTCCCATGTGTTAGAACATTCTCCTTCATTTCCACCTGTTCTTCCATCATCATTGCTTGTAATTTTAGCCCAAACATTCTCAAGAATTGTCTCTTCAGCACTTGCATGATTATTGTTGTTATTACTATTGTGAACGTGAATATTCTCCATGTTTGTATAAACACATAAATGGAGAAGTAAAGAAATATATATCATGAGTGAAGTTATATAAAGCTATAGATATAGTGTGAAGGGTATTTGACAGCTAAGATTTTGCTTTAACTTGATTAAATGAGTTGGAACCTTGATTATTAATGCATTGACCAGCTAGGTTTATGGAGGGTTTCAGGACTTTCAACACTAAGATATGTTTATAAAATGATATACGTGGACATTATTTTATTTTTTAGGTTTTGACTTGTGTGCTTGTTCAATCATTTGGATATTTATCTCTCAAGTAGATTTTGCATATTCTATGGGTTGAATTTAAATGATCAAATACATTGATACATGCAACATTATGAAGCAAAGAGGAGACGTGAAGGATTCGACGGCTGACAAGAGCTGAGGATTTGGTTGCTTTCTGTTGGATGAGAGTCATCAACATCAATATATAATTCAGTTAGAACAAAAATAATTTAATGCAAGCTAAGTTTATCAGATTTGGTTGCCTAATTCTTATTACTCTTCTTAGTGATTGGAGAGGATCCAAAGTCTTCTTCTTAGGCTTGGATCATTTGGTTCAATGTAAGATAATATAGTTTTCTTAACTTGTAAGAATTCCATGACATCATTTTTTTTTTAATAATGCTTCAAATATTAAAAAAACGCAAAGGTAAAAAAGGTGGAGTCAAAGGCCCAAAGATCAAGAGAAAGCCAAAGGCCCAAAGATCAAGAGAACCTAAAGAACGATATATCTAAACTATTCTTTACAAAATTATTCTGAATATCTAGAGGAATGATATCAAAAATAATAATAGAACTTATACCGAGCGCGAAATTCGCCAAAAAATTGGCACAAGAATTACGTTCCCTATAGATATGAGTGAATAACAAGTGAGAGAATCTATTATGAAAAATACAATTTCTCCATTTGTTTCAAAAAACTAAATGAACCAATTTATGGTTGGAGAAAACTTTAACAACGAAACTAGAGTCTGTTTCTACCTATAGCTTAGACCAACCACGAAGAATACTAATTTCCATAGCTTTGACGACTGCTCCAAATTCCGCAAGAATAGAAGAAGCACCAGAGAGATTTTCCGCAAAAGCAAGGAGAAAATTATCTCTATGGTTTCTAAAAATCCCTCCACCACCCGCTTGAGAACTGACCGGAAAGAAAGAACCATCACAATTAAATTTGATACTAGGCTGTTAGCCAAATGTATAGAGACAAATTGGTAGTTTATTTGTTATTTTTTAATTCAATTAATAAATGATTTATTTTTAATAAAGAAATATTTATTTAAAAAAACATTTATTTTTAAAATTTATTTTATAACACAAAATATTGTATTATTAATCAATTTCACAATTATATTAATCACAAAAATATGTATTTCATTATTTAGGCTCTATAATTTTTCGCCAACTATGGTTAGTGGCGCCTTAAACGATAGAACACAACCTTAACTACTCAATTGTCAAAATTTATTGGACCTTGGCTAAGAAAGATCTGGCTATGTCGTATTTGATACAATTTAAGTCATCAAATATTGCCCCGACTCAAGAATGTTCTAATAAGCTTAAAAAAAAATAAAATTCTAACAATCCTAAAATTTTCTATCTACCGATTTTGGCTTACAAATTATAATTAGTTTTAAGTGTAAACAAATGCTCGCATCGCATGCATTGTATTGTCAAATAAGTTTTAGCCTTTAAGACACTGTCACGTAAATGTGCCACAATGCACTTGAATAGTGTCATATTGTGATGTAAAAGTAAAAAATATATCGTTGTATTAAACCACATCTCAGCTTACAAATCTATCACATAAACCTTCCCTAAATTTTTTTGCACTTGTACAATTTTTTTTCTCAAAAAATTGTTCAAATTTCAATTCTTCTATGTCTAAAAGTTAACAATACTAAATTTATGTGTTTTCAGTATGAAGTTGATCATCCTGCAAATTACCTTCTTAATTTTTTATGACGACAACCATAATTATTGTTGAAGTCAGTAGTAGTGGCTTTGAAACTCCCTGCTGATTGTGATTAAATTTAAGAAAATATAAAGCCTCATCTAGCATGAGACTCAATATTCCATACATGTATTTATATGACCGATGTATCTAGCAAAGGATCTCGAAGACCTCAAATTTGTAAAAGAGATTAAGTATGAAATCTAAGTTAATCGTGTTTGTCTAAATAGAGTTTTGTGAGACCTTGTCTATTGGGAATATGTATCGTATTATTATGCATGATGCAAATGTTACTTAAAGCCATATGTGGAAGCTCATTTGGAGTCTGCAAGTTCCAGAATGCGTGCGTAGCTTCATCCGGATGCTTATGCATTACAGAATTTTAATGACATAGAAAGAGCATTGGAGGATTTGGCATGGCGGGTTGTAGATTGTGTGGTGATGTTTGTGAGACCTCTCTTCATGATATGCGTGACTGCAAATCGGCTACGAAGGTATGGGAGAAGAGGATTCCTAACAACATTGCACAAATTTTTTATCAAGTCAATTTAATTGATTGGATTTCCATGAATATTCTGATTGATGCAAAAGATGGTATGTATTGGAGTAATTATTGGGCTATTGGTTGCCATGCTTTATGGGCATAGAGGAATAAAGAAATCCATGTGCATAATTATACTAGACCTCCCTCTGTTGACAATTATATAGAGACGAGAGTTAAAGACTATATGATTACAGTACATAAGAGGAAAAATTAGTCATGGAACACAAGAAGACTATTGTGAATATTTCCTAGTGTCGTCCTAAGGCAGGTTTTGTGAAGGTAAATGTGGATGGTGCGCATGATAAGTAAGGCATGTCTGGTTGTGGTGGGATTATTAGAGATTCTGATGGGCATTGGATAGTTGGATTTGCTAAGAGTATGAGTGTTGGTAGCGTTTAGAATGTCGAATTATGGGGTCTCTGTTCGGATGCATGTATAGCAGGCAAGCAAAAAGTAAAGTATTATTTTTACTGGGTGTTATATACCGGTTAGGTTATATCGTATCATGTCCACAGAGATTGATTATTGATTTGTCGTTTGACAATTCTATCGTTAATGAGTTTGGGGTTAAATAGTTGTCAAGAAAAGACAAAAAAGTATGAACAAAAACTATAAAGGATAAACAACTTGTCCATAACTAATGCACATTATCCGTCACAGACTTAAATCTACCGTCTAGTTATACTCAGCCTACAATACTCATCCGTGTCATCACATATCTCTCACAGCCAAATCTATTTCTAACCCAAATTGATAATTCAACCACATCACCTCGATAGCCATGTCTGGCCTACCTCAACAACACAGAAGTCAACCGCATCACTCGTAACGACTATCTCTAACTCAAAACAACCAACATAGACGCATTAAGATCAGATACTCTAAGTAAATGTCAGCTCTAAACCCATTTCTAGCATTCAGAAACTAACAGATAATCATCCTAGGTAAGGATCTAAGCAATCTATGTCTAGCAAATCTCAAATCCCTAACATAGAGTAAAAACCTAAGACAATTACCAACACAAATTCATAAAGCAAGCTTTATACAACGTCAAGGGCGACAAATATACATGTGTTCAAGGTAAATATACAAACATAACCAACAAAAGAGATTACAAAGAGAAGAGAAGAAGAGGAACCAAACATTTCTTGGTTTGTCAACACCAATCGACGATAGATACGACTCCGAATCATCCAAATGCAAGCTCCAATGTTATTTTCTAAGCTCTCTAGACCAAAAAGTGATGTATGATGGATTGGGGTTCAAAAATACCCAAAACATAACCTAAAAATGTGTTTTTTGACCCTTTTAACGTGTTTCTGCCCAGGGGACCGCGCTCAGCGGCAAAAATCCCCCTCATCGGCCTCTATTGTTATGAGAAAAAAATCAGCTTTGTGTTTTCGCCATAACTTGAGATCTGTAACTCAAATTTACGCCCGTTTTGAAGCATTGAAAGGCTTATTCAATGCTCTATTTAACCATGGATAAATATCAAGCTTTTATGACTATTTGAAATATTTGAAAAACTTATTCTTTGCTTTACGTGTTCTCTTTTATTGCTCAAAATCGCGTGTTTGAAGCCGTGTCTTTGACACTTTATTGCTCATGCTCCAAATATGCATTAATACCTACAAAAATACATTAAAATTAATCAAATGGTATATTATATACACAAAACACAATAAAACGTATTTACAACAAAAAATGGGGTTATTCAACAATTATTAACAAACAAGAACGCATAAGTGCCACAAAACATATATACAAAATAACTATATTTTGGCACTTATCAACTCTCCCCGACTTGACACGTTGTTTGTCCTTAAACAAAGTCAAGTAAACCTAAAGAAACAAAAGACGATAATCAATTAATCACGAATCAACAAGTTTTAAAACAAAAAACAAATGTATGGTTCAAACAAAAACGTACACGACAAAATACATACTTACCACCATACTACAACAATAACATATAAACGAAACAAATCCTAAGTACAAAAATCATGTAAAACATTCTAAAAGAAAATAAGCACAATCATGAATCACACCTAGCACAAATGCATCAGCAGATGAAGAACACACAAAGGTGAGGGATAAAAAACACTCCTCCACAATCTTGCAAACAATAGACTAAATTATGCATTCATTCCCAAAACGTATTGAAAATACAAATGCAAGAATCACAAGGGATTTTCAAGGTTGTAATGTGGCTTGGTTAACAAACAAGTGATAAGTCCTAAAGCTAATCGAGACAAAAACTTGCTGAAACCTAAGGGAGTGATCAACTCACAAAGTTCCAAACAATACAATTTTAATCAAACTTCTTCTTCATCACAAATTGTCAAACCAAAACACCTTACTTATTAACACAACATTATTCATACTCTTTTTGTTTTTATTTTTCAAAGTTTTTTCTCTTTTTTTCATTCTTTTTCTAATCTTTCTTTTTCACACTTTCTTTCTTTCTTTTCTTTTTCTTAACCTCATACCAATCACAATATAAGCACGTAAACATCCCTCTCCCCAACTTGAATTCAATCAACATCATTATGTGAATACTCCCTAATTTTTTAAGAAAGGTAAAAATTCATACAACAACATATAGTTGAGGGTTCAAGAAACAAAGAAATCAACATCCATACAAAAAAGGTGAATTCAACGCTCATAGACAAACATCAAGTTCAAATAAACATGGATATTGATAAAAGTTCAAAGGGGTTAACAAAGGTTCACACACTCACAAGGTGAATTGAATATTTGGCCAAGGTAGTTATGCTTAAAATCAACAAAATGCCTAGATCATTTTCATGCAATCATACAATCATACAATCAACAAAAAAAAGATTAAGCATAATAAAATCTAGTTAAAACAATAATTGTGGCCTCAAGCATATGTAAACAATGGAAAGCTTCCTCACATTTATGGGTAAAAAGGGAACTATAGTAATTCAATTCATGAGCAAGTAATGCAAAAAGAATGAATGGCATGGTAATTGTACAAATGAAAAGTTTCCTAAATATGTTATGCTATAGAAAGCGATAAACGAGTATCTGACGTGTACCAACTTTAAAACTATCATTACCATACATCCGCGAGTTGAAACGATTAAACTCGGAAAATCACCAAATGTAACCTCAAGCTACCAAACCAAAATTTGAGCCCAAATAACACTAAAAGAATTAGAAAAACAAAATTTACAATATTTACAATATTTACAACCAACAAAACTCCTCAAGCTAAACACGACAAGCTTGCGGAAATCACAATTTGACACAACAAAACAAATGGGTGAAAGTGAATTAAGCAATTGAAAAGTGAAGATTTAAAAATTTAGAAAATTTCCTATTTCAAGTTGTTAAAACAAAAGTCACCACATACATAAACAAACATAAACAAAACATGCTTGTTTTACGTCATAAGCTTGATGTCTTTATTGTGCGAGCACTAGTAACCTCTTATCGTCATGCCATGGTATTGCCACACCGCACAAACCTAAAGAAATTGTCCTAACAACCACACAAAAAATGTTACGAATACGAGACAACTTACAACAATACTTGAAAACAAGGAAAAACACACATATGTACAAGTATGGAAAGTAAACACACAACATGTATAAGTAACAATATACAAATTCATAGACAAAGTCTATACAACATATACATTAATTACAAAACTCAAAAACAACTGAATTATTGCAATACAAAAACAATAAAACCAATCCCCGGCAACAACGCCATTTTGCTCGGATGCGTGTATAGTAGGTAAGCAAAAAGTAAAGTATTATTTTTACCGGGTGATATATACTGGTTAGATTATATCGTATCATGTCCACATAGATTGGTTATTGATTCGTCGTTCGACAATCCTACCGTTAATGAGTTTGAGATTAAAAGAGATGAAAATAAAAGACAGAAAGTAATTGAACTAAAAAGTATAAAGGATAGACAGCTCGTCGTTCGAAAATTCTATCGTTAATGAGTTTGGGGTTAAATAGTTGTAAAGAAAAGACAAAAACTAAATGAACAAAAATTATAAAGGATAGACAACTTATCCGGAACGAATGCACAATATCTGTCACAAACTTAAATTTGTCGTCCAGTTATACTCAGCCTATGATACTTGTCTGTGTCATCACATACCTCTCACACCCCAAGATATTTCTAACCCAAATTGAGATTCAACCGCATCACCTCGATATCCATGTTTGACCTACCTCAACAACATAGAAGTCAACCGTGTCACTCGTAACGACTATCTCTAGCTCGAAACAACCAACATAGAGGCATTAAGATCAGATACTCTAAGTAAATATCAGCTCTAAACCCATTTCTAGCATTCAAAAACTAACAGATAATCATCCTAGGTAAGAATCTAAGCAATCTATGTCTAGCAAAGCTTACATCCCTAACATAGAGTAAAAACTTAAGACAATTACCAACACAGATTCATAAAACAATCTTTATACAATGCCAAGGGAGACAAATATACATGTGTTCAAGGTAAATATACAAACATAACCAACAAAAGAGATTACAAAGAGAAGATAAGAAGAAGAACCAAACATTTCTTGATTTGTCAACACCAATCAATGATAGATTCGACTCCGGATCATCCAAATGCAAGCTCCAATGTTGTTTTCTAAGCTCTCTAGACCAAAAAATGATGTATGATGGATTGAGGTTCAAAAATACCCAAAACATAACCTAAAAATGTGTTTTTTGACGCTTTTAAGGTGTTTCTGCCCAGGGGACAGCGCTTAGCAGCAAAAATCCTGCTCATTGGCCATAACTTAAGAACCGTAACTCGGATTTGCGCCCGGTTTAAAGCGTTGGAAAGCTTATTCAATGCTCTATCTAACCATGAATAAATATCAATTATTTATGACTATTTGAAAATTTGAAAAACTTATTCTTTGCTTTATGTGTTCTCTTTTATTGCTCAAAATCGTGCATTTGAAGTCGTGTCTTCGGCACTTTATTGCTCATGCTCCTAATATGCATTAATACCTACAAAATACATTAAAACTAATCAAACGGTAAATTATATACACAAAACACAATAAAATATATTTACAATAAAAAATAGGGTTATTCAACAATTATTAACAAACAAGAACGGATAAGTGTCACAAAACATATATACAAAATAACTACATTTTGACACTTATCAGTCTCGTGGAAGGTATCAAGATTGCTTTGCATCATGGTTATAAGTTGGTGGAAATTAACATGTGTTGTACTCCAATTTTCCCCCCCTAAGATTCACTCAGACTTCATACCATTGCATTACACAAAGATCAAATGGTCTCTCTCTCTCATAGTTGGGTTTGCCTTTGGGAGATCACCATGCCCCATTGAATGTATGTGATGATTGATGTTTGACTAACAATAATGTGTGTATACTTCACTCTCTAAATGTTGTAGGTGAATGATGCACTAGTCTCTTATTCAAGGAGTCAATAGGTTCATGTGTTTATTTTCATGCCTTTTCTCCTCAACTCTCAAAATTTTTGAAAGTATTGTCTCCCATTGAAAATTTCTCTTGTCATCAACTATGGTCTCTCATCTTGAGTATATGCTTCATTTTGAAAGAGATCATCAAATTCAAAGAATTCGTCATTCTATGGCCATCTACCTTGAATTAGGGTTTTGGACTTCTAAGGATCATATCTTGGTATTTATGTGAAGTTTGTGGATGATTTCAAAGTCATTTGATTCTTAATAGGACTTATAATATGAATATTCTTGGATCCAAGGAGTTTGATTGATGAGAATATTGTTTTAGAAGTCTATGATTGCCCATTCTCTTTATTGATGCTTCATTTGTCTTGTATGACTTCAAAGGATCATAACTTGGTCATCCCATGTCTCATTGAGCTCATTCTTTTATCAAAATGAACCTAAGGATGTCTAATATAACTTAGTTCAATTGGTAAGAAGAAAAATGCTTAGAAATTTACCTATGAAGTTAAAAGACTACAAGTCCTTGATGCATTTCTCAATTGTTGGTCAATCAACTTCAAAAGATCATATCTTGATCATCATTTATCACTTTGAGGTCATTATTTTTGCATAACAATCTTGAAGACATGAAATTTATCTCCATTTAAGTTTAAAAGATTGAAAGTGTTTGAAAGGTGCTTGAAAAAGTCAAAATATTATAGGTCATTTCAAAAAAATTTCTCAACTTCACAAGGCCATAACTTGTTCAATTTTTGGAGTTCTTGGTTGGTTCTTTTTGCAAAATGCTCTTTGAGAGATCTACTTTATTTCATCTTTCAAAATTAAGAGAAAATTTTACATGGAAGGCCATGTTTGGATTGAAAACATTATAGGTCATTTTTTGCCAAACTTAGAAATTTTTCTAAGTGTGAAAAAGTCAGTTTGTTTTTGGTAATTTCAAAGGACCACAACTTCAAACTCAAGATGTCAAATGCTACTGATCAAAAAAATAGCAAGTGTACTATTTTTACCGATGTAGTAATAATGAGATTTATCCCAAGTATCGGTCTCGAGGATTGCGTAGGAAATATTGAGTTAGATGAATTATTCAATTGAACAAAAACAATAGTTTTAAGATTGGTGGGAATAAATCCTTGCAGAAAGTAAATTTGCGTAAGATAAAAATTGATTTTTTGTTGGATTAAAGTATGCTAGGGTGAGTGTATAATTTGTCATGTAATGACCTTCACTCTTTGATTTATTCAACAAGTTCATCATCCTCAATTATCGATTCTCAATATTATTTTATCCTAATTCCTTAGTGAAAAAATCTTTAACCTTCTTTCCTAATTTCAACTTCCATTTAAATTAGTAGAGAGGTTAAGCATGCAATTATCAAGAACTATTATGGTGAAATCCTTAATAATATCATTATTTAAAAAACCTTAACACGACCGTCCGGGTCTACTGTGTTAAAATAGTGAAATCCTATGGTCCCGTAGGATCAAACTACAAATTAATCTAAATAATAAAATTGATGCATAATGAACTAAAATATTGACTAAAATAGCGAGATCAGTATTCTTAACATAACAAATTAGGGACAACCCCTAGCTTTGGGGGGTTTAGCCTCTCATAGAATTCAAAAGTAGCATAATCAAAATATTAGATAAAGACATTACAATAGATTGGGTCTTTGATCTTCAATTGCTCTCGCGCAATAAGAGTTCTCCGTTCTCAAAACTGTTGAATCTCCGCTCCTCTATCGTGAATTATTCTCTCCGGTGGCAAAAAGTCCTCTTCTCCTTCTCAAAATAAAGTTTATATAGTGTTAGGTCATTCCCAAGCAATACCAAATGTCCAAACCACCCTTAATGACCAAAAACACTATAAAATAGCAAAAATTATAATTCTCAGTGTCATGGCTGACACGAGCCGTGTCCGATTTCACGGCACCTGTGTCGGCCTCTGTTTGCGTGTACTTTACCCAGGCTTCCTGACACGGGAACCCGTTTCAGCGTCTGTTCCTTCTCCAAAACTCCCTTTTTGCGCCATTTCTGACACAGGTCGTGTCCCATGACACGGGTGGCCGTGTCAGGACCTCTGTAGCCTCAAATACTCTGATTTTTGCACTTCTTTTGCCCCGACTTGTCATGTTTTATTCTTATGACCCTGAAAACACTTAAACACACAACCAAAACATAAAATGCGGTAAAATGACATATAACACTAAACAAATAAAAGAAACAATAACAGAGTTCAATGCTTAATATATGTGTAGAAATCACCAATCAGCTACATTTCCAAGTGCATTGTAAACATTGTAATATGAGCTTTCCAAAGAGCCCAAGGTTGTGCCATAAAGGTCCCTAGGCAATGAGTTATACATGTTTGAAGGAAGCTCCATGACATCCAATTTTGCTTCGAATCAGAAAATTTACAACATGTAAACTTGGATTACAAGGAGAATTACTCTAAGTTTAGATGCTAAACATGTTTAATTAATTGCCCATATGCGATTTGATGTAAATTACACTTGAAATGAGGTCATTTTGATGCCCTTTGAGTCACATGTTTGGCATGATTTCAACCAGCTCATTTTGCATGAATTCACCATAATTCCTTCTCATTTTCATCACCACTCACTCTCCTATAAATAGAGGATCATTCCTCACTCATTTCCTCAAGCTTTGATAGCCAGAAAACCCTACCAAACTTTCTCTCTCTCTCTCTCTAATCATATTTTCTACAACTTCGTTTTCACTCTCAAAGCCATTCCAGTTTGAAATTAACCATTCATTCTTCTTCCTTGAACCTCACTGAAGCTAACAGAACAAGAATTATGCCTTGAAGCTTCCTGAATCGTGCTATCCAAGTCCAATTTCAGAGCTCTGAAAGTGAACTTTGTTCAGGTAGGAATCTCCATCTAACCTTGTAAAGTAAAGCATCATTGTATTCTCCTCATCTCCCTGATCCTTGTGATCTTCACCATTTTCATTTTCATCAAGTATTGACTAAGAATTCCATCAAAATCCCATTCGCTATTATTTGAGTGTTTCCAAATTTCTCTTCACTGAGTTTAAATATTTTTTTGCGAGCATGTGGTTGAGATCGTCTTGAAGAGACGAATTCAAGGATACCACTCATGTAGCCTAATTTTATAGTTTGTGGAACTCCAATTTTGGGAGGCTGGAGGTTGAAGACGATGACATGGACGTTTTCAACTAATGAAAGCGTGCCTTGTAATTTTTTTGAATTGGATCCGGTGTATTGATTGTATCATGCGCGCGTTATAGGAGCCCTTGGATCTGATTACTTTTAACTTCAAAAAATCATATAAAAATCATATTTTGAATTCTTTAAACTTCTAATTTTATATTTTTAAATGCTTTAAACTTCAAAAAATCATATAAAATTCATTTTTGGTCCACAAATTATGAAAAAATTCACAAAAATATTTTGAAATATTATCTTTCAGAATTTTATTTTTTCATAATTTTATTTTTCAGATTTGATATTTTTTATGATTTTTTCCCTTTTATTTGAGGTTTTTAATTGTTTTAAAATACTTTCTAACATTTTAAAATTCTGGAAAAATTATGGAAGGATCCAATGGTCATTTGACAAATATTGCTGACTTCATTTTATTTTTGTTTATGATTTTACTATTTTTTGTCATTTTTGGTTCATTTCACCTTTTATTTTATTATTAAAAAATATTTTCTGACTTTAAAAAAATGTTATCAACCCTTGTTGACCTCTGTTTGACTTTGAGTAATTTTCTTGTAATTTTATTTTGATGAAAAAAATACTATTTATGTATTTTGTCAATAAAGTCCAATTAAATAACCTAATTTCAAAATTACTTTTAAATCCTTTTATTTGATTTTTATTTTTATTTTTATTTTGCTGACTTTTGAATTTATTTTGGGGTCACAAATTTCCTCAACATCAATGAAATTTGGGTGTTGATAGGTCTCTTGACCAAATCCACCAAGAAAGTTGATTGATTTTGACGAAGTTAGACCGAATAAATACATCTGATGCAAAATAAACTTGGAAATTATTTCTTCTTTATCTTATTTTTCTTTTGTCCCGATTTGGAGAAAGTGATCAATTGGTGGCATGAACTTTAATGTTCTAACATAAGCCCCAAAAGATGACTTGAGCTTTGATCTTGGTTCAACACGTGTGGCGCTTGTCGTGTGGTCGCGTTGATTTCTAATCAAGCTTCTGGCAAGTTTCCACTAACTTTGTCCATTTGAAATTCTCAAACATCTTGATCAAGTGATGTGATAATTTCAAAACTGGTGATATACTTGTTAAAAAACAATTGAAACTTGTCGCGTGGTCGCGTTGATTCTATCAAGCTTCTGACAAGTCTTCATGCGTAAGTTTCAAGATGGTCACCTTACTGACGACTAACAATTAACAATTCGATGATATACTTGACAAATTTCAAGATGGTCATCTTGCTAACCTTTATTAATTGCTTTTATTTTCCGCTCTTTACTTTCTTCATTTACTTTTATGCTCTTTATTTTTATGCACCTTTAATTTTAGCATTTACATTTCATGTCATTTTTGCTTTTGCTCACCTGAGCATTTTATTTTCTATGTCATTTTTCCTTTGCTCACTTGAGCATTTTACTTTCTTGTTATTTTGAATTTTCTCACTTGGGCTTTATTTTTTCTTTTCCAAAACACTTAATAATTCAACTTAAATATAAAAAACTTTTAATTGGACTTGGTTACTATCTTTGTGCTTGGAGCTTGTTCTTGGGACTTAGGATTAGGACCCTTACCTCAGCTTGGAGATCTCAATGCTCTTGGCGTTATTCTGTCTTGTCTGGTTATTATCTTTGTATGTAGGTTATTCTGTTATACTCGATTAAGAGTGGATTTCCTCCAAATACAGTCGTTATTCTGCCCGTTTGCTTCAAGACGAGAGTTCACCTAAAAGCATTGATTTATCTGAAGCTTGGTTTTTTTGTCTGGTTATTTGTTGCTTATGTGGAAATCCAAAGATGAGATATGGTATTGACTCTTGATGTCAAGTACTAGTCTTCTCACCCGGTTAGACCTTTCTTTACCCTTACCTTTTACTTTATGCACTTAGGTTAGCCTCTTCATCTCCTCCCCATTCTTTAATTTTCAAAATCTTCCCTCTTTTTCAAAGGATTCTTGTTTTCAAAACTCGAACCGCTTTCATAAAAAACTTGGACTTAAGTCCATGATTTTCAAACTTGTTTTCTTAATAAACTTTCAATCCATTTATTAATACTTTGACTTTTCTTTTCACAAGACTAAAAAATACCTAACCTCATTAAAACTTTTTGAGCTCTTTGTGGCTTTTTTTAAATTAACATGTTTCCTAAAAAATTAACCAACACATAACTTTAGTTTTTTAGCCGAACTACTTGGTTTTGATTTCAACATTGCACATTATTGGTATGTAGGCCGGGAACTCATTGGAAGTTCTATCAAACCAAAAATTATAAAAAAGAACTTCTTTTCTCCCCCACCCTCCATTTTGTACACATACTCTTTTGTAGCACACATATACAAATTTTAAAAAAGGTTCTTGCGGAGTACCGTAGATGCTTTGGGTGCTTAACACATTCCCTTTGTATAACTAACCCCCGATCCCAGATCTCTGATCTTTTGTTATTTTTTGAGTTAAGTCAATTTAATGGCTTATACTCGCAGTTTTTTCCGCTACAACATGGATTCTAAACAGGTGGTGGATCTTATTTTTCGGGCTAATGATAATCATCTTAGTAGGCCTGGGTTACTCACTCAGATTCAGGCGCTAATTTCAAATTTTGAGAAGGTGGAATTAGTGTGCGGATGATTTGGCGAAAGCTGGTAGAGGTTTTGAGGGAGAGTTAAAGGTGTTTCATAGTATTCTTCCTTTTGTTTTTAAGAGCTTCGAAGAAGATTATAAAGGAGTTTGTTCCTCTAGACTCTTAATTGGATAGTTTTTTTATCCTTTTGAGCTTCGGCCCTCCTTTCTACCAAAAAAAATTAGAGTTTTATGAAAGCATGAGAGTTGCTCCTAAAATAAACATACACATTCATAGATACCCACACCCTTAAAACCTCATTTTTAACCATCAAAGCATTTAAAAATATTTTCAAAATTTATTTGTAATAGTTTGTAAAGAATAATTTTTTTCTCACCATAAGTTGAAATAAAAAGTATCACAACCAAAAGCTAAAAACATAACGCATAATTTTCAAGTTCTGAGAACTTTTTTTTGTTCAAAAATGATGACTTGACCAAATACTTTGACCCTGGTAAAATTTCTTGACCTCTAGAAATAATAAATAATTTTCTTGACTTCTAGAAAAAATATATAATGCTGCTTTATTTTTTTTACCTGTTTTGACAGTATTATATTTGTGAATTTTTTAATCCACCCTATAGGGGTGGAGCGCACCCCATGAAAAATTCGAAAATGTCCTTCACAAAATCGGAAGTTTATTTTCGGTTCGCACCACTTTCTAAAATATTTGAGTGAAAATTGAAAGTATATCTCTGGTTCCTTATCGGAAGTATACATCCGGTTCTGGGCATGACAGTTAGCAGAAAAACATAACTATAAACAATTACTTTAGTATTACATTTATAATTCAAATTAAAGACCTGCGATTTTTAAATCGAATAAAAGTCCAAAAATGTTATCCAAAATGCATTTCATAATAATAGTATTCAAAATACAGATCCGATACAATTGATAACACGAATTTATATAACATATTTGACGTAATTTTCATAGACAATGTTACTATTTTTATTTAATTATATTACTTTATTTCTGTATTACGTTGGTATTTTCTATGTTTCAGGTATTTGTATTAAATAAAGATAAATCGAGCAAAGAAGTAAAATCGAGGAAAAATCGGATTAAAAAGCAAAAGAAATGAAGCAAAGGGGTGATATACCAAAAATGAGGGGTTAAGAAGAAGAAAACAATTATACCAAGCCAAGAGACTAAGCCCACAACAAGGTGCCCATGAAATAAGTCCAAGACGCGAATGCCACTTGACGTGGTCGACGGCCGCCTCAAAGATACCCTTTCCTTGAGGCGCCCGCCTCCCATGCAAGTGGGTCCACCACTTTCCTGCATGAGACGCACGCTCCATTTATGACCTATTCTTGAGGCGTCCCTCCTCCTTTTAGGCGATTTTCTCCACGCTCACATCTTGCATACAAAGTTGAGTGAAATTCCGGCAGCAGATACTTGATGTCACAGAATGTTATGACACAAGATTCGACACGTGTTAGCAATTCACACAAGAATACGAAGCGAATAACACAATAAGTTGTTCACCCGTTCGGTTCAACAAACCTACATCCGGGGCTACCAAGCCGTGGAGAAAGTTCACTATTAGCGGATCAATTGAAGACCCTACAACAACACACCAGACCTTTCTCACTTAATCACTACCCAATGACCCTTTACCTAAGTCCTACTTAGATATGAGTTCCTACTACTCCCCTCAATCACCGCAGTGATATCAACCTATTGACTAATTGAATTGTGAAGACACACTTCAATAAAATATCTTGATCTTGCTTCAAAGCTTCAATCAAGAGACAAACACTGTGCTTTAAAGCTTTGAGTGATAAACTACCCTTACATCAAATCCTAGTCCAATGCACTTATCAATTGATAGTTGCTTGGCTCACAAGAGAAACTAGAATTACACAATACCAATCATAAATCCTAACAAGACACAAACATAAGTCGTTATCTCTTCAATACATTCCAAGGGCCAGACAGTGTAAGGGTTCTTTTCCTTTATAGAAGCAGTCCGAAACTTCGCTGGGCTTCCATAAAGATAGCTAGGTTCACTTAATTTACTCCTAAAACATGGTCTTTCCAACAACCAATTTAGGTTTAATTAAGTTTAACCTAGCAGCCACGTGAGCATGCTTTCTAATAACAAAACAATATTAAGCTCAACAAACTTCCCGAAAAATCTCAGAACAAATGATTCTCAGATCAGATGTCACATCGAATGTCATAACATCCGTTATAACATCACTGCTTTTCGCAAATTTCAAAGATGCCTTTAGCTTCCAGCTATGAGTGTCTTTTAACATCCTTAGCAGGTAGGATTTATCTTCAATCTCTGAATGTCATGACATCCATCATGACATTGCTAAAGCCTAGTTTTACCAAACATAATGCCAACTTAAAACACTAACATTGAGGAATGAGAAGTTACCAAGTGAGGATATAAATACAAGTTCAACTTTCAGAGTCAGCGTCGGCATTTTTACCGAACAACCGTTATTTCTTATTTCGCAATTTTATTTCAGTTTGTACTTTGAATTTATTTTCCATTTCAGTTTTCTTAGTTTAGATTTTATTACCACTGATCTAACCTTACGTTAGATCTAGTGCTTTTTATTCCTTGTCGCATTTTTCTTTCAATTCAAGAAGTCTCCGAAGAACAAGATTATTTCCAGTTAATGTTATTTTCAGGTTTAATTTAATTATTTTATTTTATTTAATATATTGTTGCCTGATATTATTTATTTGATTTCGAAAATGTTTAAATATACTAAACCATATTATTTATGCATGTCTGAATTAATTAATATGTCTGGCTAAATCGTTTTGATATTGGTATGTAAATTAATCGATCCAAAGGAATCCAAAATACACTGGCATAATGTTACGTTGTTAAAAATATTCTTTCTGACTTAGATATCTAATTTAATTTATTAAAAGGTTTAGAAACCAACAGAGCGAAAGTTTGAGGTTAATAAACTGGACTAAGGTTAGAAGCCAACAGAGCGAGAGTTTGAGGTTTAGAACCAGATAGTGGATACTAGGTATTAATTTTAAAGACTGCGACAGCGTTTTAAAAGAGATTAAACTTTATTTATTTTCAAAAAGTGTTTTTAAATTCGGCGGGATAGCGAGAGCATACGTTAGGATTTAATTGCATGATCCGATTCAACATAGCGAAAGTTTGAGATAGGATTTTTAGATGAATATTGTTTGCTGAAATAGGATTTTTATCAACTTGAGTAACAAGTCAGTGGAAATTCAGATCCCCTTAGGTTAGATTTAATTACATACCGATATCTGCTTATTTATTATATTTTCCTTAACCAAAATCTTAAAGAATTATTCGCTTTAGTCAGATACCGTAACTTAGGATAACAATAGATCGATTTATAGTCTCTGTGGGTTCGATATCTTTTAAAACTACGCGATAGGACTATGCACTTGCAGTCTGCTGATTAATAGACGATAAAGTCGCGATCAACAATACGAAATAAAAAAAAACTAAGTCAAAATACAACCAAAATAAACTATTGTGTATGGCGGAGGCGACCTGTCACCCTCGAGGCATCCCTCCGGTGCCTCCTGTACACCATGAAACCCTGAGCCTCCGCCATGATGGCCTCCAAAACGCCTCTGAAATTGGATCTGTCAAGAAACATCCCTCTGTCAATGTCATCCCTAGCAAGCTCCATGATACGGCGGCACCTAGACAACACGTCCTGGGCATGATCTCTCTTCGCCTGCTCCTCCTCCAGGATCTCCTGATGAGTCGGTCTGGGTGGGACCCGTGGAGCCTCCTGTATCGTGATGGATGGGAAATCCTAAATAACCATATCATGTAACAATATGCGTAACTCTAGTTGTCTCGAGCCACGGTACTGTTGGCCTCCTCAGGTATGAGATGGTTCTCAAAATCATCAAAAATCTCATTCATCTCCCTCATCTTCACTGTCGGAGGAGCAGATAAAGCAGGATGCCGAGGAATAGTTTGAGTATACTCGAACTGACGCATCACTCGCTCGGGCATATAAGCAGCAGTTTTCTGAGTACCACAGGCCAACCAACCTATAAATAGAGAAACATCATCAAAAGCTATCGTCTCACAGTGGTCGGTGTAGGCATTGAAGTGGATGTCCTCATGCACTATCCTATCAAGGTAAAACCGATACGACAGTGTCGCCTGGTTTCCTTTGAGCGGCTCGTATGCACATGCACGAGGCATCTGCTCAGTATAACCCTCAAAAAATGAACATCCAGGGATGTGGGGGAAGTGTTGTAGGATCCATCCCTGAAATATCAAAATTAAACTAGTTAGTTTCATAATCAAAATAATTAAAAAGGGAATCTAAGAGAAATATTTCATACCGTCATAAGAGACATGTTTCTGGTTATCTTCCTCGTCTTCCACTCAGTCGCCTCCGTCAAATTGGTATACAAGTAAATCAAGCAGACAACCCCTTAGTTCCACCCACTGACCTACTCTAAATCAACAAAGAACCGAAGGTACATGATGTCAGTGTAGGTGGCACTGGTGTCCACAAAGATCTGGGTGCCAACAAGATACAAGAGGTATTCTCTCATGGCATACCCCATATGAAGGATAACCAGCTCGGGATCACCATTAGCAATAGTAGCACGCGCAACCTCGTCATCAAAAATAATCTTCAACCAACTATATCTCACGTGGCAACCAGGTGTCTTATCAACCTGGCCTTCTCCACGGTAACTCCTAGCCTCTTGACCAACAGATCAATCGCTTCCTCTTTCTCTAACTTCTGGTGATCCAGAAACCTCCCTCTAATCGGAAAGTGAAGCAGACAAGCGACATCGTCCAGTGTAATCGTCATCTCTCTGTGTGGTAGATGAAACAAAGATGTCTCCTTGTGCCACCTCTCTACAAAAGAGTTGGTCATCCCCTAGTTGACCATGCTATATCCCCAGAAGGTCAAGTCTCTCAACCCTGTAAGACTAAGAAGATCATCAAACCATGGCTCGAGAGGGGGAGTTAGCTTGTTGATCTTTCTCACATGGATGATTATCTTCGGTGTATCGCGATCCTGCAAGAAAAATTCACTATTACAATTCATAATATTATTCATAGCATAATTAATAACTGTAATATAAATGCAAATTTCATACCTCTCCATCCCATAAATTTCTAGCCACGTGGATGGAATAAAGATCGAGCACAGATAAGTCAGAAGGTCCCCCTCCAAAGACCTGAGGAACATGTGGTGTCGCCTCTTCCGCTGGTGCCTCTGTTGGCACTGGTGGTGCCTTTGGTGTCACCGGTACCTCGGGTGGCACTCGTACCTCGGGTAATGGGGGTGTAGTATCAGGTCTCACCTCAGATGACCCTCCTATAAACTCGCGGTGGTGAGGTTGGTGAGAATGTGCGTCTACGGTAGGACGAAGGTGGGGAGGAATGGACTGGAGACTCACGTCTGCTACGGGAGGAAGAAGCAGAAAGTGTAGAATCGGGATCAGCAAAATGTGCCTCGGACATAGCCTGTCCGGATGCCGAAACAACCTGTGCGGCCTCACTCCTCTCTTTCCGCACAGAAGCATGTTGTAAAACCTGACCATGCTTCAAACGTGACGATCTCTCAGAATATCTCATGTAGAAGTAAGAACGAAACGTTAGCATATGGCTCACAGAGCAAAAAATGAAGAAAAAAAACAATGCAGAAAGAAACCGGAAATAAACTTCAGGTTCTATTATAGAGAAAAAATTGGAAAAAAAAACAATGCAGAAAGAAACCGGAAATAAACTTTTGGTTTTGTTCATGCCACGAAACCGGAAATAAAGTTTTGGTTTCCTCTACGAAACAGAGCTTCGTACAGCCTCACACCAATATCACAAATGTGTCAAAAAAATACGGATTGATCGTCAAAAACAGTTTACAAACACTTATATAATGACTCCTAATGATATATATATTGCAAAATACAACACATTTAAAACCCTATTTAACTAATTTCAATAGAAATTACATATACTCTAAAATATGTTAAATCACTTACTTGATTGATTGAAGATGGTTGTTGTTTGCTTGATTCTGTTACTTGTTGTATTTAAGCAATGGTTGATGGTTTGTGTTGATTGATTAAGGAAAAATTGGATTTTGAGAGAAAGGGTATAAGAGAGTGAGAGGGTTTGAGTTTGTTTTTTAAAAAGTTTTCTGTTATGGAGAGGGGAAAGGTTATGACGCCCTTTAAGTGCATTCAGAAATCGAAAATATACTTTCAGTTGCAAACTGTAAGTAAATTTTCGATTTGCATTCAACCCTTTTCAACCTGATTTGCATGATATGTGGTGCGAACTAAAAGTTTACTTCTGATTTTCAGAGACAGTAGTAAAATTTTACGTGGTACACTAAAAAATAATGAGATGGATTAAGAAATTCACTTATACTTTATACTCTATTTGTAATGATTTATAATTAAAATATTTTTCATATATATTAAATAATTAATATATCTTATTTATATATAAATTAAATATATTAATTATTTAATGTATATGAAAAATAAGATTTATTAATAAATCTTCGGAGAGAGTATATTTTTAGCATCCTATATATGTAATGATTTTTTCTCCCTCATATTTCAATTTGTAATTAAGTTGTATGTAATAATAACTCTAGGCTTCGACTTATATCATCACTTGATAACAATACCATGAACGCATCCCAAATATAGACAGTTTGACGTGAAGGAATACACAAAGAGATTCAATTTCTTAGAGCTAAAGTAAGGTGGATTTGATCAGGAATTGATATATATTAATATTAATTAAAATTAATATGTATATAGTATATTATAATTATTAAAAAAATACGAGTCACACGGTTGGGGTTTTAATAATAAAAGGATTATTAATGAAGCAAAATGGGAACGTGTACGAAATGCGGCGCTACGTCCGTGACAAAAAATCGTATTGAAACTTTTGACATTTGGTGAAAGAAATCAATTAGTCTTTTTTAATGACTAATATATTTTTTTCTCCTTAACTTAATTCAATATTTTACTTTAATCCTTTAATTAAAAAATATTAAATAATAGCCTATTACTAATATTTCGTTATATAATTTGGTTCCTTCGATTAGTTTTTCATAGAAAAACATTAAATATTGTCTTATTCAAACTGATTTAGAATTTCATTGTTTTATATTAATATTAATTTAAATTACGAAAAATATGTCTACCATTTTCAATTATTAGAATCTTAGGTTACACTTACACTTGACCTATAATATATTTCCAACCTTATACTCTAGATTTGAACTTCAGGATAACCGATCTAAGTCTGTATCTCTTATGACTTCATCATTTTTATTCTCGAGTTGATTTTATGGTGTTATTTTGAAAACTTCGTCATATCTTCTTTTTAGATTGATTTCATGGTCTTGTTTTAGAAACTTCATCATATCGTCTTCTCCTCTTGATTTCAAGGTTTTCATATTGTCATGGAATCTCTTATGGTATACTCCCTCCATCTCAAATTATATGACATTTTGATACTTTCACACGAATTAAGAAATACAATTATTATTTTATGAAAAGTGAAATGATGTGTGACTTTACAAAAATATCCTTCAATAATTACAGCGAAATAAAAGAATTGAAAGAAGAAAGAGAAATAAATAATATAGGGTATATTAGGCAAAAAGTCATTAATAGTGTATTAGTATTCTAAAGTTACTTATAATTTGGGACAAATATTTTTGACAAAATGACTTATAATTTGAGACGAAGAGAGTAGTATTTAGTAAAACTTTATTCTTTTTCGTAGTTAACCTTTGCAACTGACTGAGATGATCTTTTTTGAGCTTACAGTGTAGCATTTTTTTACTATTTTTTTCTTTTGATTTTACACTAATTCAGGAACTAAGGCAAAAGAAGATCTAGTTCTTCGTTTATTAGTTTTGTTGATTCAAAATTTGAACCTTTTTGTTGCATTCTTAGTGTGTTTTTAAGCCTTTTGGTTTTCATAGGCAGGAACTTATGCCTAAGATTAGAGAAATAAAAACGAAAGTTGTTTAGAAACTTATGTATGTGCATGAACTTTTGTGTTTGTTTTAGTATTAGAAAATGAAAATCTCTCTTTAAAACTTATGTGTATGCAAGAATTTTTGTGTTTGTTTTAATGTTAGAAAATGGCAATATGTAATTGGAACTTATGTATATGCAGGAACTTATTACTTACATTCACATTCACATTTGGAAGTTATTTATGTTAGTTTGTATAATTCTTGTTCGGTCGAAGTAGTTAGTATATGTGTTAGTCGAACTGACTTTGTGTGTTAGTCGAATTTACTATGTATATTAGTATTCGAATGTAATCGAACCTGGGCACTTTGTGGATTAATCCAATTTACTAACAAATTGGTATCAAAGAGCGGTATAGAGAGTTCTCTGAAATCGAATATCAATATGATGTTGATTTCAAGATGAAGGATGGAGGGCCTTAGTTTGTGTTTCATATTTTGACATGGAGAATCAACAAAGATGTGTTGAACTTGTATGAAGAAGGTGAAGTCACGTTCAGATGATGAGATGAACAAGATTATTGACAGAACCAAATGAAAGCATGTGAAGAAACGATCATTAATTTGCAGAAAATAGAAAAGGTACTAAGATCTCTAACTGTAGATTTTGACTCTATTGTAGTGATAATTAAAGAGGACAAGAATCTATTTGAGATTAACTTAGAAGAACTTCAAGCTTCACTAGAGGCTCGTGAGATGAGATTGAAGCAGAGAAACTCAGAAAGAGAAAAGGTGGCTGAACAAGCATTGCAATCAAGATTCAACAAGAAAGAAGTCAGCAAGAAAGTAGGTGATGAGAAGTCAAGCAAAAATGCTGATTCGAGCAAGAAAGGTGTGGGCAACAAGTACTCTGGGAGGAAAGTTGACACGAAAGAGGTGCAATGTTACAATTGTCAAGGTTTTGGTCACTACGAAAGAAAGAAAGCAAGCGAAGAACTTGATGAAGCCCAATATGTGCGAGCAGGATATAGTGACTCAGATGAGGTGCTAATGATGGTAAACACTCGGTCGAACACTGAGAAAACCAACATGCGGTATCTAGATTCAGGATGTAGAAACCATATGACTGGAAAAAAGATTGGTTCACCAAGTTAGATGAGTCAGTGAAAAAGGTAATAAAGTTTACTAATGGAAGACACATCAAATCTGGAGGAAAATGAGACATCTCGATTGTTAGAAATGATGGTGGAAAAGCTACTATCATTGAGGTATTGTATGTACCCTTTATGACAAGTAATTTGATAAGTATAGGTCAATTACTTGCAATAGGCTTCAAAATGAAGCTTGAAAGGAATCAGATGAAAGTCTATAGGGCTGATGGAATGCTAATCATGAAAGCACCATTGGCAGAAAATAAAACGTTCAAAGTCGAACTTAACACATCAGATCATAAGTGTCTTGCTTCGAATACGGAAGAAGACAAGAATTGGCTATGGCACCACAGGTATGGACATCTAAACTTCAAGAGTTTATGCATGCTCAATCATAAGAGGACGATGTTTGGTTTTCCTTATGTGAAGGAACCAAATCAAGTATATGAGGAATGATGTAAAGCTAAGCAGGCAAGGAAGACATTCAAACATGACTTGCCCATAAAATCCAAGTGCAAGTTGGAACTAGTTCACTCTGATGTGTGTGGACCATTTGAAGTGAAGTCAAATGGAGGCAACAGGTATTTCCTTACTTTTGTTGATGAAATCACCAGACATATATGGATGTATATCATTGAAAGGAAAAGTGAGGTATTCACACAGTTCAAGAAGTTCAAGGTCATGCTGAAAAACAAAGTGGATGCAAATTAAAGGTTAAGAACTGATGGTGGTGGTGAATATACGTGTGCTGAATTTGCTAGATTTTGCAATGAGGAAGGTATAGAGCATGAGATCATTGCACCCTATACACCTCAGCACAATGGCATAGCTAAATGAAAAAACAAGAGTATATTGAACATGACTAGAAGTATGTTGAAAGCTAAAGATATACCTAAGAGTTTTGGGCTAAAGCAGCTTCAACAGTAGTATACATTCTAAACAGGTGTCCAACAAAGAAGATAGTAGGAAGAACACCTTATGAGGCTTGGACAGGGTCAAAACCAAGTGTGAGTCATCTTAGAGTTTTTGGATCAATGTGCTTCAGGAATATACCTGAACAATTGAGAAGAAAACTGGATGATCGAAGTGAAGTAATGGTTCTCATAGGTTATCATTCGACTGGTGCATACAAGTTGTATTCGCCAATCAAAGATAAACTAGTAATCAGCAGAGATTTTTGTGTCGACGAAAGCAAAGGTTGGGACTAGAGTCAAAGTTCAACACATGAATCAGACACAGTTATAACTGTGTTCGAAGAAGATCGACAAGATGAGCACTTAACTATTCAAAGTGAACAAGGCAACACTTCAACTAGTCGAAATGAAGAACCTCCTGAACAAAATGAAAGGAGGTCGACAAGAACAAGAACTGAATCAACAAGGCTAGCTGGGTATGAAATATTTCCAGATCAAACAATTGATGTTGATGGTGATCTAGTCGAAGAAGCCATGATGATGGCTGAAGTAGAACCAATCGATTTGAATGAAGCCATGAGTAATTTGAATTGGTGTGAAGCCATGAAAGAAGAACTCATAGCCATTGAGAAGAATAAGACCTGAGAGCTTGTCGAAGGACGAATAAGAAGGCAATAGATGTAAAATGGATATACAAGGTGAAATGAAGACCAAATGGAGAGATTGCGAAGTATAAAGCAAGGCTGGTGGCTAGAGGCTTTCTACAAAAGCCTGGAATAGACTTCGACGAAGTATATGCTCCAGTTGCAAGACTAGAAACAATTTTAATTGTTGTGTCAACTGCAACATATAGGGGATGGAAGATGCATTAGCTGGATGTAAAGTCAGCATTCCTGAATGGTCCATTGGAAGAAGAAGTCTATGTTACTCAACCACTAGGATTCGATGTCAAAGGATAGGATTCAAAGGTATACAAATTGAAGAAGGCACTCTATGGTTTGAAGCAAGCACCTCGAGCTTGAAATAAAAGAATAGATAACTTCCTGATCGAAGCATGTTTCACAAAGTGTGTATATGAACATGGAGTGTATGTAAATGATGTCAACAGTGTCAGTCGAATCATTTTATGCCTCTATGTAGATGACTTACTCATTACTGGAGCCAACGACGCTAAGATAATGAAGGTCAAGTCGAAGCTAATGCAAGTATTTGAAATGTCCGACTTAGGGAGTCTCTCGTATTTCTTAGGGATGGAATTCAAAAATACTGAAGAAGGAGTATTTTGCATCAAACTAAGTATGCTCAAGATATTCTGAAGAGATTCAACATGAACAACTGTCATGAAGTTGTCACTCCATTAGAAACTGGAGCAAAACTGAAGAAGGAATCGAATGATGAGTTTGTAAATTTGATATTTTACAAATAAATCATTGGATCGTTAAGATATCTTTGCAATAAAAGACCATATATCTGCCAAAGCGTAGGACTGTTGAGCAGATTTATGGAGAAACCTCAAGAATGTCATCTCATCGCAGTTAAGAGGGTGCCGAGATACATCAAGAGAACTATCGACCATGGCGTGTTATTTCCTAGAAAGTCAAAGGACATCACAAGTGTTAAAGTTCATGGATACACTAATTCAGATTTCAGTGGAGATCAGGACAAAAAGAAAAGCACTGCAGGCTACATTTTCATGATCGAAGGTGCTTCAATCTCCTGGAGTTCGAAGAAACAAAGCATTGTGGCATTTTCATCTTGCGAAGCAGAATATGTAGTTGCATCATATGTTGCATGCCAAGCAGCATGGATCTAAATGTTACTTGAAGAACTCAAGATAATGGAACCTAAGAAGATAAAGCTATTTGTCGACAACAAATCAACATTTAACTTGGCAAATCATCATGTGTGTCACGGTCGAAGTAAACACATTGAAAGAAGATATCATTTTCTGAGAGATCAAGTCAACAAAGGGAAGGTTGAAATAAAGCACTGCAAGACTGAATTTCAACTAGCTAACATATTCACCAAACCTCTAAAGAAAGTTAGATTCGAAGAGTTAAAGAGAAGCATCGGGATGAGAAGTCTCGAGAACATGAAATAGCGGGTGTGTTAGTTTATATAATTCTTGTTCAGTCAAAGTAGCTAGTATATGTGCTAGTCGAACTGACTTTGTGTGTTAGTCGAATTTACTGTGTATCAGAGTGTTAGGCTGTATTCGATGTAATCGAATACAACATGTGTTGCAGTGTCGAAAGTCTTTGGGCCTTGATTGTTTAGGCTTTAGTTTAATTTCTATTTTGGTCTGGTCAATGTTTGTTTATATAAAGGGCTCTCTCTTTGTAATAGATAGAATCAAGTATCAATAACATATTTTAATAATTTCAGTTACAACAATTTTCTCTCTCTTTCTTCTTCCCATTCTTCTTCTTCCCTCTCAAAACAATCTTTATTGAAAACTCTTTGTTCCAACAATTCAATCAACATTGGGACAACTATGGAAACATATGAAAGTTGAAACAGTTTATTGAAATTTAAAAGGCTACAAAAGTTGAAAGATTGAGAGGTCACTTTAATGCCCTTAAGAAGTTTGAGAAGACATTTGAAAAGTACTTAGCTCCCTGTCTTGACTCTCTAGAATTTTGCCAAAAGTGTGTGTATGGCTGATGCAGCAACTTTGTCACTAATGATGCAAATGATGAGTTCCTGCAGTGTATTGATGATTCTGGCCATTGATTATTAAGTATAATTGTTGTTCCGACCATGTAATAATTGAAAAGTCTCTATTAAGTACAATCGTTGTTCCGACCATGTAATAATTGAAAAGTCTAGATTAATTAGTAGTGAAGGTTATTTTTTGTTTGGTTATTACTTTATGAAATCCTATTTGTTATTTTTTGTTGACTTTTAATTGATCGTTTTTTATTTGTTTTAGTGTGAAAATCAACCTTAATTGATCCATATTTTGACATGATAAATAAGCATTTATCCTCAAGTTGAGTAATTATTATATTAAAATAATGTTATTTTTTAAATTGGAGAGATTTTGTTAAGGGCAGTTAAAAACCTCCGCAAAATATAAATTATGCTTTAAAAAAATAACAAAAGAGTTAACATTTTTTTTTATTTAATTTTTAACAATACAGAGTTTTTTGTGTAACATAATAATAATTAAAGGACTAAAATAAAATATTTAATTAAATTAAGAGACTTGAAAATAATTATGCTTATTTTTATACGATTGACTTGTCTAATTCCAAATTAACATTGTTTCACATCAAAATCTCAATAGAATATACTTTTCTTTTCATGGGTCAGACTTTGTAAAATTTGAAAGGAAGAGTTTTGAGGGGAAAAAGAATGACAAAGTAAAAACTCGAGAGTTTTGAGAGGAAAGAGGTTTCAAAAAAATTTTAATTTTTAATTTTTTAATAAGGATAATTTATTAAATAAAAAGTGCAGTGTTATTTGTAAGCGTCTTAAACTAGAGCACCTTTGGTCAAGATTTGTACCGTCTACGTGATGTTCTAATGACTCGCTTTTGGCATTGATGACATATAATGCATTTAGTAATATGAAAGAAAGTTTTACACCACCCCTTAACGAATAGGTGGTCAATAACTTCTTCTAATCAGGAGGGAGCAATTGTTACCACTCAAGGTTATCCAAACCTTAGGCCTAAAAGATCTTTATAAATACTCATCTCCTAAGGGGAAGGGACAAATCATAAATCATATTGACCACACTACTCATACAATTATACCTAAGCACACCATTCATCCATAAAGTCTCTCACCTCACGTGAACAAGACTTATATAACCACCATAAAACACCATCGTACAGAGCTTCCCACCATCGTAAGCAAGCCTTAACAACCATACAACGTAATATACTTACAAAGATCTCTGAGTCCCTCTGCCTTTGTAAAAGGAATATACATATGTAATTTTTTACCAGTACAATGGTGCCTTATTAAAACTAACCTGGACTATACCATCTTCATCACCATTACCCTGCCAAGATAATCCTAAGATATGTCAAAAGATTTATTGGCTGTGGAATTCTCTTTCATGCAGCGGATACGAGCATAAAATGCAATTTACTTGGCTTTATCGATTCTAATTGACGCGGAGATAAAGATGATCAAAAGTCTACATTTTGATACATCTTTGTGTTCGATGGAGCACTAATCTCATGATAATCAGAGAAGGAACCAGTAGTTGTACTCTCGTCTTGAGAGACCAAGTATATTTCTACTTTATTATGTGCGTGTCAAGTCGTGTGGCCAATAAATCTATTGAAAGAGTTGGGCAACAATGAGGGTGAGACCATCACACTCTTGGTTGATAATGTTTCAGCCATTAATCTTGCTAAGAAATCAATTGCGCATGGAAGGAGCAAGCACATTGAGATGAAATTTCACTACTTGAGGGAGTTTGTTAGTGAAAGCATGTTAAGATTGGGATATTGTAGAAGTAAAACCAAGTTGTTGATTTATTGACCACAGGAGTCACAAATGATGTGTTCAAAAGGTTGACGGTGGATATGTGCTAGAAGACTTTGAGCACTTGAATTAAAGTGGTGTGTTGGATGAAATCCTAATAATTCAAGTGTTGTAACCGATTAACACAAGTTTGTAATTGGTTATAACTGAAAGGAAGCAAGAAAAACACTTTTGAGTTGATATTAACCGATTACGTATACGCGTTAACCGGTTACACCTGACAATTTGTAGTTTTTATTTTAATGTGTAACTTGTTAACAGTTTGTGTTAACCGGTTACGAATCTGACTTCTTTTTTTGTATTTTAGTAATGTGTTTTATGTTCCAAATATTTTATAATATTTATATAAATATTTTGGAAGCATCTTCATCTCAAATTAACTCAATTGTTTATTTTTACCCTCAATTATCTCTTTTTAATCTATCTTTATTTTCTTCTCCAAGTAATCCTAAAATCTCAATTGTTCATCTCAATTACACATTTCCAATTACAATTAACTTTTCTTTTATTTTAATATATGTGATATGTATCTCATGATCTTATAAATAAATTGAGATAGAGAAAATACTAAATTTAATATTATTATAAAATTTTGCTAATTAATGTGATCTAGCTAATAATAGTACAACAATGTTACCTTCACACTAATTTTGACACCAAATATTTACATGTATATATTGTTCAGTATTTATACAGTAAATAATATATTTTTATTAAAATAATATTAATTTTAAATAACAATTTTTTATAAAAATTATTTTTTTAAAAAAAATTATTTTATAACACGGATATATAATTGTATTGTTAATCAATTTTTCAATTGTATTAACTTCATAAATATATGTTATTAACCAATTATTTTATTTATAATTTATTAACCATTTTTACTATTTGATTAACCAATAAAATACATAGTATTACTAAATTATAAATGTAAACCAATTTTTATACTCTATTAACCATCTTTATTTTATAATTTATTATTTTTATGTTTGAAAATTTATTAACCAGTATAATATTAACTAATTTTATATAGGTTATTAACCCAAGTTTGAACAGTATAAATATTAATTTTTTTATATCAAAATATATATTAATTAAATTTTGCATTGTATTAACCAAATACTATTCAGATATTTGTGTATTATTTTTAATATAAATATAAAAAAGTGGTGTCATGATATCATTACTCATAATATTGTCGTATTATTGAAATGTAGTACAATACATAGATTGATTGAACATTTGCTTAGACGTGACTAAATGAGTATACAAATTGGCTATTCATATATGTACTGTAACAAATGAGAATCGAAGGTTATTAAATGCAATCTGTCCACAGAAAAAACATAAATAAAATAGTCTTCAAATACTCCCTATAATCCTTTTTCAATTGAGTTTAAGTTTTTTTTTTTTACCATGGCAGATGCAAGGGTATAGGGTTCCTGAAATATTTTAAATATATAAAAATGTCTTGACATGGTATAAAAATGAGTTGAGAATAAAATAGTTAACCTTTAATTAAATAATTGTTTAATGACATTTATAAAGAAAAAGGTATTTAATATAATTGATGATCTCGTAAAAATTACAATTGATGATATAATTGTCATCAAGTGTTTCAAAATAATAAGCAAGAGAAGAATGTATTTACGATTATACTAAAATATTTTTTATTTTTAAATTGTAATTGAAATACTACTATATTTTTATAAAGTAACATTATCATATTTCTTATCATTAATTTTTTTCATACTTTTTATATATTTTATTTTCTTTATAAAAATATATAATACGCAGTTTTGATACTCATCCAACCCATTTTCCACTTTAATACAATAAACTCACTTTATATACTATTTACTTTATGTAAAATCTTTATTATTCATTAAAAAATATTAAAGAATCCGAATTAAAAACTATAAATATTTTAAAAAATTAATAACTATATAAAAATTAATGATAACATAAATAGTTATATCAAAATATCTAAAGAGGTAAGATTCACTTATATCAAATGTAAATATAAAAGAGTTACATCAAATTTCATCAGTTAAAAATACTCGATCAAATATTTATATAAGTAATTTATTTTTAATTTATTTTTAGGAAAAATAATATGTATATATAAAATATGATAATATTAAATTTCAATCGTTAAAAAGATTGTTTAAATGATGATATTAAATAAAAGAGTGAAGACTCATTTTAGTCCCTCATAATAATTAGAGAATTCAAATTAGTCCTTAAAAAAATGGTCTCTATTTAATCCTTTATAAAGTTTGACCAAGCCATGTTAGTCTTTCTCCTAATTTTTTTTTCAAATCGATTTTTTTTCTTCCTATTTTTGACCCATGTATGGACTGACTATGTGTATTATTTATAGTCACGTGGACTTATTATTATTATTATTATTTTCAATTACTTTTTTATTTATTTTAATTTTATTTAGTAATCAAATAAAGTGTTTTGCAAGAGTTGAATCAATGACCCATTTGTCATTGGTCAATCAGCTCTACCACTAAATCAATGTATTTTTTTTGTTTCAGCTTACAAATAGCAATTATATCAATACATTTCTTATATCAAAATGTATTGAGATAATGTTTTGGTACAACATATTGGAATTTGATGGTACTATATTTTTTTGAATTTGATAATACATCTATAACATATGTGATAAAAATGCAGAATTTTTGTTGTCTGGTTTCAATGTGATGTTACTATAATGTACGATTAAACATATGTGACTAACATATCTCAATTAAATTTTGTAAGGAATTAAAAAGAGCATTTTTTGTTAGAGATCAAAATGTATAAAGTTTTTTCAATAATTAAAAAATAATAAGGAATATATTGATATAATTGTTATTAGTAAGTTGAAACAAAGAAAATATATTGATCTAGTGGTAGAGCTGATTTGCCTAATAATTAAAAAACAATACGAAATATATTGATATAATTGTTATTTGTAAGTTGAAACAAAGAAAATACGTTGATCTAGTGGAAAAAGAAATAGAAAAGTAATTGGAAATAAAAATAATAAGTCCACATAACTAAAAATAATATAGATAGGTAGTCTAATCACTGGTCAAAAGTAGAAAAATATTGATTTGAAAAAAAAATAGGAGAAGGAGTCGATTAAATTTTGTAAAGGATTGAAATTATGGTATAACAAACTCAGATGTCCTATAAGGATGTCGAGACATCTGATCTGACATAAACACAAGCAAAGTAAAAGAATATGAACATAGAGAAAATCATAAATAACACAACGATATGTTTAACTAGTTCGGAGAAACTCTCCTACATCTGGGGGCATACCAAGCCAAGAATGAGATCCACTATCAGCAGTATTAATTCAGAGTTAAACTCCACCATTTACAACCCCTCACTTAATCTCACCCAATGCCATCTCTACATATGTCCTCCATAAATATGGAATATCTCCATTCCACTTCCAACCATCGCAGTGATGTTGAACAGTTTTCCATCCCAAGAATTGTATCAACGGTCTAATCTCCAATATTATAATTACATAAACAAAAACAGGAAGACACACTTCCATGACTAACCTAGCTAAGACACGAAGGCAAACTCCACCGTTTGTTAGCTTCCTCCTAACTAAGAACAAAACTCAACTCATTACTTCACAACTTCTGAATGAGTACATCACTCCTCTTGCCTACAAGCTTCAAGGTGAACTTGGTGACCTTCCCACAACTCGAGAGGTTCACTCTACTAACTCTCCTAGAGAGTGGTTACAAACTCAACCCTAAAAACTACATCTTGATAAATCATGGTTGCTTTTAAACTAGGTTACAAAGCTTCTTTTTATAACCTATTACCCAACTGGATTTGGGCCTTCAAACACAACTTCATTAGTTGTAACAATCAACAGATACTTCTGCTCCAAGATAGGTCTGCAATTATAAGTTTCCTAATTTGTCTCCAATTATAGAAACTATATAATCTTCTCATATTTGATTCTTCGGACCTGTAAAACAACGCCATATTGGATTGCACAATATTTCCTTAATATTCTGCATATGTTATATTGTAACTGAATCTCATTAATCCAGACGCAATGTCGAATGCTCCTTTATAGGACATCTTTATAGGACATATTGTTTCCAGAACATGTTCCAACATTTCATAGTTCCAACATTTCATAGGACATCTTCTTGTTGTACATGTTTATATTTGCAAGTTTTACATATTTTAGGTTGCATATTGCTGCTACTATAGTTTAGCCAAACATAAATGTCAATTAGATAATTCAGAGAATTAACAAAGATTAAATAGAGATTATCTTTTTAGGGTCTAATTTGGACTATTAAATTATTATGAGAAACTAAAATGGTTTTCACTCTAAATAAAAAATATATGACTTATTCTTTTCTTAAAAACTAAGCTATTTAAATTATTGGTTGATCTATTAATAGTTGAGATTTGAGATTTAGTGTAAGTCAGATAAATTATTGTTTGATCTATTAGTAGTTGAGATTTGAGATTTAGTGTAAGCCAGATGTTAATTGATCTTGATTCATTTTTAATTAAGTTTATGGTATCTCGATATACATTTTAATTAATCTTTAACAAGATCCTCTTTATCATCTTTTACACGCTGAAGACTATTGTTATCAATTGCTTAGACTCACCATCATCGGTCAAAGAGTAATATTTAGTTGGGCATAAAAAGTTTATATATTATTATTTTCATTTTTTATCTTTTTCTTGTATTGAGTGTGTGTCCAAGCTTAATGCTCAAATACATGTACCGTGTAAGAATTCTCTCTTTGTCAATGTATTTAACTTCTAACCATATTTTGGTTTCACATATTTAATTGCAATTTTGATTCCACGTTTTTATAATGTATCTTATATATTTTAAGTTTACTGTACGAAAAGACGTAAATATTTCCAGCAATTGAAAATACATTTTACATATATATTCTGAAGAGATATATTGTTGCCTAGACTATATAAAAAGGTGGAATACAAATCGAAAATGTATTTACACTCTAAATCATATTTGTATTTCGATTGCACACAATATTTAACATTGATAAAAATAAGATATAACGCAGATACGAACCAAAAATACATTTATGGTTATAATTTTATTTGTATTTCTAGTTTATGTTACCACTTAACCTTGAGTTGCCTTTTTTCCTTCTTTATTTCAAAAATCATTTGAAAAATAAAAAAATCTCTTCCAAACTCTTTCAAATTCCATTGTGTCAAAGTCATTCCATTTTGCGAAAAATTCATCAAGAATTATCAAGCATCAAATAAATTTCATTGTTCAAGTAGATTCAAACAAAATTTTTTTATCACTTGTAAATTGTTTTTGAACTTTTTAAATTTATGTAATTTTATCTATAAATTTCATTTTAAGATCGAAAATTCAATTTTATTTACTATTTACAGAGATTTAGAAGACTCTGTAATATAGGAGACAGCGGAAAAATGCCGAGAGGATCACATGCCGAACCGTAGTCCACTATATTCAATAATCTTCATTATTGTTGTGTATATATTTTAGTTAGAGTACTATTTGTTTAATCAATTTTCGGACTTATATATACCAAATATAATGATTATAACTTATAAACAAATTCAATAAACCATAAGGAAGCTTCTTGATCTTAATTAATTACAAAACAAGAATCAAATAGATTGCCCATTCCCAGCCACATATTCAGTTTTGTTGTTGTGGCTTAAGGCGGTAAGTGACACATGCATAAACAATTATGTACAAAAATAAATGCTGAAAACAATTTTGAATATGCATCTGGTTTGGCCCATGTCTTATCAAGTTGCGCCATAGTTATTACTTGTTAGTACTTTTGCATACATAAATCCAGGCATTATTTTAGTTCTACTATTTGTTTTAAGGATTAAAAATATAATATTGGAAGTGCTATTTTTACGAATATTGCTTTTAGAAATTTTATTTATGTTCACGTGTTTGGTAAAAAAAATTAATTTTTTTAAAATATTTATAAAATATATTTAATTTATAATTTGAAATATTAAATAAATAAGTTAAAATATTTGAGAGTGAAAAGCTCCTTGATATTAGATATTTTTTCTTACCAAAATAAAACATATACTAGTACTACTCTTTTCTACGGTGAAAAGCTCATTTATTTTAATTTTTATAATCT